>CM051035.1:61715187-62172687 GCA_027627225.1 Congeria kusceri
ATAAGTATTAAGACATGGTGTGTTGCGCGCGATTACCAGGTCCCTAGTTCCAAGGTCAAGGTCACACTTAATGGTCAAATTATTTAAGAATGAAAGCCATAGAGTATGTCCAGAGCATAATTTTGTCTGATAGCAAAAGATTTTAAAATAACTTGGCAAAAGTGGTAAGAATTATAAGGTGTTGTGCCGCTTTCAAGACACAGATCCCTACGTTTAAGGTCAAGGTCACTTTTCAAAGTCAAATATTAAATAATTGGCCATAGCATGATATTTCTCGCAAACAAAGATTTTTATACAACTTGGCAGAATTTTTCACCATCAGTGCTGCATGCAAGAAGCTAGATTGAAAAGTATGTATATTATTTCCCTTTATTGGTGTTGTCCAAAGCATAACCCACTATTATACAAATCATACAAGCCAGTTTGTTTATTCTTGACAGAATTATTACAGATAGTAAGAGTAAGTGAAGCATACACACAAACCATAACTCTTAACTCATAATTACAAAAAAGGATGGCAATGCAATATATTCTGTTTTGATATGAGCTTAAACAGATATACATGTATTTAAACATGTTCGTTGATTGAAACGACTTTCTTTATAATGTTATTATTTTTCTTTTGGCTAAAGCGCAAAACTTGGATACGCCTAAAAAATCCACAATGCGCACATGTGGATGCAATATTAAATATGTTGGAAAAACGAAATCATTGGAGATTTATATTTGCATCATTAAAGTCGGAACATCAAACTGATTAGCAAAAATTGAATTAGTGTTTGGAGTTGAATGCTCTGCGTGTGTTAGCTCATATACATGTATATAGATAACGGGTGACTGGTAAATTATTAGTTTATAATAAACAGATAATTTTATAATTAAATTATTAACCTGTATGGAGGCAACCACATGAAGTATATTTCTTCTCATCACAAAGTTATGCGTTTGTCGCCCATCTGATGTTTAGAACAATTCTTAAAGTATAACAGTAATGCAAATCGACTACTTCAAAATTATTATTAGCGGTTATAATAAATTATAAATGATCATAGTTTTCAGTGTGTGGTAATTATAACTAAAGTATATTTGAGTCTGAGAAGATGATAGTATCAACCAGAGGTTAATAATAAGCCGCGGTTGATATGGTATTTTGAGGGTTATTATAATTTACTACATTTTTATCATGCGTTCAGCCATATTTTATGGATGTTATTATACCGAACATACAAAAAATATTTTAATGATTAGCCTTATGTTTTCTTCACCATTCTTTCATCGGCGAGAATACAGAACTGTCACAAACGAAAGAGCGCTTGATAACCAATATTTATTTCAACGAACACAAAGACAATAAGTGTGCTAGTTAACTCCCAGTACATGTTTACAGATGTACAGTCGTTTGAAATATTTAACATGATATATACGCGTGACAATATCCGGCAACTGTACTATTTACGTATCATGGATTTCCTATATAATATTGAAATGTTGTCTGTTTCAATATGTATGATATTTTGTAAATCTTCATGTTTGCTCTACTATTCTAAATGTTATGCAAACGAAAGAGATCGCTTTAGAAAACAACACTGTTACTAAGAATATACAAGCTTTATTATTATTTGAACTATCTGTGTGATTAATTCTCCTGTTTTCTCACAGTACTTGTAGCATTTGCTAAGCGCACTATGGCGTTCAAATAATTATGAAAACACTTACTCGTGTCCCAATTTAAACATATATATATGAAGCGTGTCGTGGGAAAACCGGACTTAATGCATGTGCGTAAAGTGTTGTCCCGGATTAGCCTGTGCAGTCCGCACAGGCTAATCCGGGACGACACTTTAAGCGCATGCATTAAGTCCGGTTTTCCCACGACGCGTCTCATATGAAATGCATTGAACGCTGCCCCGTGTATCGATCTAAAATCTAACATTTCGAAAATCCAACACAACAGACGTAGACATGCAAATCATCTGCCAATGCCTAGTGCTGAACAATATCATATATGTTTGAACAGCTATTTTGCAAAGGCCGCGCAAGTCACCGGTAGGATATTGATTTTTTACCACGATAACGAATGTCAGGTGATAGCAACACTTACTGAGCAGGATGCCGGATTTTAGACGAATGAAGTAAAGCTTTGTTGTTCTTAGTGTTTGCCACTTTTATTATTCAGGACATCATTGTTAAGCACAATCATTTGCATAAGTAAATGAAACATCCATTGTATTGCTAAGATTGAATGCATGCTTAGCTAAAATAACAGTAGTAGTAGTAAAATAATAAAATATTATTAATTTTCATTGTACATATGTTACTTGTTTCATATATATTGCTTAAACAATGTATCCAATTATTGGATTGTAGAGCAACACGCAGCAATAGTCATAGTCCTGAACTACTACGTCATCTATTTCGCAATATCAATAAAATTACCCCAGTCTATGTCCAATACTACTATGATGATGTAATAATATATATTACTGGATAATACAAGTAAACAAACCTGCATACCTCAAATCATTATGCAATCGGTTCATTAAAGTGGACTTACGTGCAAATGGATGTGGATCACTTGATTGTCTGTCTTGCCACAAACCGCAAAAGATAACGTTTTTAGTTGAAATTCGATATCTATTGGTTTATCTATTGGTTTACTGCAGTTCGCAATGGCGACATATGTTATGCATTATAGTATTATTAATACTTGTTAGATATTAGTGATTTGCAATAAATTGCTATTGCTAACACTAGACCTAGTTATTACATAGTGTGGAACTATAGGCAATATAAAAGCTAGGTATTTGTTATGAAAACCATAATATATACATATACATGTCTATATATTTCATGACCTTTGCATAATTTCAATATTTCCAGGAAAATGGTCACACTATTGTTGTACTGGTTATCACGTGATTGTCATTTGTCTTAACCGGATTTTGCTGAACGTATATATAATGGACGCAGAGCTCATTGTAATTCAGACGGCAAATCTGTCAGCATACTCTGCTCGAGAAAATGCATCCGACACGGTTTGTTCTGCTTCTAGCGTTTACTTTTGCCCATGGTAAAAGTTTGTTTCCAGACTTCGGACAGCACGAGATTCAATTCAAGCAATTTGGAGGTAAAGCTTGTTTTCATAATTAAAACATAATTGATCTAATCGTTAACGCAAAATGCCTGATATTTCTTATATTTATTATATTCATAAACACATTCACACGGTAGGATCTGTGTGACATTTCTTTTCATACATGTCTCTGTTTAGAATAAAAACAATTTCATTATTTAATTTTAATTATGATTTCATTTACGTGTGGATGATAATTATGAATTGCAAATGTTTATATTTAATATAGAAAAAAATTAATGTATACGGTATATTGTTGATGATTTGTAGAATTTGAAAAACGTGATAGCTATTCGGGATTGAACAAAACTAAACGCATATGTCTTTCACACACACAATCAATAATGTCTCGTTGATTGTAGTCCTGATAAAGTAATCGTTTCTTTTGTGTTCGGTTAAAGCATTGTCATCTTGGTACACGACCGAAAATTAATGAAATTAATGTACATACTTTCTTGACAAATGCAATGACTCATTTGAGCTCCGGTGAACCAATACGTAAGTTTTTATTATTATTATTACCTCCGCCAAGGCGGTTATGTTTTCTCGGCGGTTGTCGGTTTGTTCATTACCAACTTCACGCATTGAATATTCTCATATTTGCATCAAAAAATTTCGGACGGTTGTAGAAAGGCAAATGAACAAATTATTACATTGTTTAACCCGAATGCAGTGTTGTAACGTTTTAAGTATTACTTCTTATTGTGAGATAAAATATATTGCTCCACTATCTATTCATACGCTTTGAGACATGTGTTCTAATTGAAGATGTATGGTATGTTGTGAATTGCTATTAAACATTTATTGATATACTTTAATGTTATACCTTATTTCATTCAGCAGCTGCGCCCACTGCGATCCTACAATCGATGAGCGGTGCTGGAAAGATGCGTATGACAAAATAACACTTTACACATAGCTTTCCATCTTTAATATTATATTGATTAATTAAAGGTCAATAATCCTTGTCACATATCGGCATTGTAGTGTGTTAATAATGATTAAGATAAGTTCTAACATGATACACAATAATTTTTCTATGGACAAAGAACAAACTTATCGTTAAACTACCCATAAAAACGCAAAGTTCCGATTCTGAGAGGAGCATAGTAAAAAGTAGTTCCCGTTACAGTTGCAAAAAAATCTGTGATATCATGTAAGAATCAAAATAAATTTCGCATTATCGTTGTTTATCGCCCAATAAACAACTCTGTGTCGCTCTGATGCGTGGCTATTAAACAGCTCTGGCTAACGCCCTCGTGGTTTGATTCCTACGCATCAGAACTCCAAATCGTTGTATATTGGCCAATAAACAAGGATAAATCAAAAATTATTTCTTAAGTGAATGCCTCTGCTGTGTTATAAATAACACTATGATGACAGAAAACGTAGACTGCTCAAGACGTTTACATGAAAGTACAAGGTTGGCTTCACATGATTGCAGACATCGTTAACATTGTGGATGTAATTTGTAACATAGAATGCATCACGCGCAATATGTAAGATATTTAATGTCTATACGTCAGTTGGTATTATACATTTTGGACGATGTGTTACATCCCGTGTTTGGTTCTATTGCATATGTATTTCAGCCCCGTTCGTGTGCAAGTACGGGGAGTGCCATGTGTGCTGGGAATCAGGTGGACAAGGTAATGTATTACATAACAAATAGCGTTTAGAACTCTAATCTACGGTAATAAATGCAGTAAGTTGGGTCGGGTTTTGTTTTGTTTCTTGTGTGAAGTGTCAGTGTTTTGTTTTGTTTCTGTGTGAAGTATGAGTGTAAATAAGTGTCGCTACATTTCATTTATTTCATTGTTTTCTTCCAAGTTTGCGTGACAGCGACGGCCATTCCCGGTCGGATTCACCTGCTGCTGAAAGTAAACGATACCACGGTCGTGGAGGGTGATGTTTTTGGTAAATGTGTTGTCTGTCAGCTAAATACATTTGATATTACTATTACTATTTATGCAGACTGTCTTTTACCAAACCGTTTTAAAGTTTCTCAATTTATGCAAGTATTTATTCTTATTATATCTGAGAAAAATGGCCACTATTACCCGTTGTTTTTTCTTTTATCTATACATATTTGACAATATTTATGCAACAGGGTTCGTCATTGACTACTGTCGTACACATACCTGAAAGCGATGCGTGGCCTTTATAGTTTGGAATTGTAAACGTTGTATAGGCCTAATGCTGACATGTTTTCCTGACATGTTTTCCTGCCTTATTATACCGAGTTCCAGTTATAATCGTTCACCGATATTCGCAGCGCCTTACCATGAACTGACATTTAGCATAAAATGTCGATGCCATTGCAGGAGACCAGTCGATCTGCAGTTCATATCAGAGTGTCAAAGTGTGCCTCACTGCTAACAAAGTCGTTATAGCAAGCTACCACGCATGCTTGTTTGGGTCTGTCCAGGCAAGCTTTTATTTGGCATTCAAATATATACCGGTGTATAATTACGATAGTAGAGTCTATTGTCTTGTTAGGCAATTAAGTTTTACTTTTGTTTTAACTAGGTCAACAAATATGTTTTGCTCTTCTGTAAAAAAAAAATTAAGTGTTGTTAACGTAAATAATAAATAAATCGACATTTCAGTAATTTAATTCCTGGTCGTTCTTTAATGTGTGTAGACAAACTATAAATAATGTTTATTTTGGTTATTTACAGACTGACGAAGAACTTATAATCCTCCGCATCGGCTGTTTCACGATCCCGAAAGCTGACATCGCCAAAGGTAACTGTTTTTTATACAGCTAATTGCAGACTGGCCTTTGGATATACATGTACAATTATCACAATTAAAGTATATATAGTGCGTTAGGTACACAATTACCAACTAATACTAGCATTCACTTATAAAACATGCTTCTATTAAATATAGACTCGTATAAAATAAAAAAATGTTTTATAACGCTGTGTTATTAAAATAATTATGTATATGTTTATATTAGGATATTCATTGTTGTTTTCTAAACTGTACAAAGATAGGCCATGTGCTGTAATCTTTATTAGGTGTTGTATCGGTGCATAAACGTGTTTTTTCGTCCAATAAAATAAATATAGAAATAATATTGTGATAAACTTGGAACATGTTTAAGTGAATTAGTGTGATTCTTTTCATTCTGACCGTATCAAGATACTGGTCGTTTTACACTTTCAGACGTGGCGGCGATGTTTCTGAGATACGATATGAACGAGTCGCTCGAGTAAAACAGACTTCAAATGCTATTAAAGACGCATTTTACGAACGATGATGACTAACGTTTCTGTTTTTTGTATCTTCAGTTACTAAACACTTTTACTGCAACCAAAGTACTGTGGCTTATACTGACATCCAAAAACATGTGAACGTCAGTGTTTCATGCAACCGATTTTGCAATAAAAATAAACAAAGTGAAACTCAGGCTGCGAGGTCCTTTATTTATAGCAAGTGACCAAAAACAGAATAATACATCACAAAAATACATATCAAACACAAAACACACATGAATAATACTGGGGTCACCGCCTTAATTCAAACGGTCAATGCAACGCATCGGGGGTTTAAACCGGTTAACGGGCGCCCGAACCTCACACTTGGACCAGATTTATTCACAATACATTTAAGTAAAAACAAAGATTAATCTCATAGATAATATAACTGAATTTTATTACACACAATCTGTGCAACTTCGGAACAATAGCTAAATTCTGCCATTTCTCGTTATCTGAAAACACTTGGCCATACACATGGGGGAAAATTGAGAACTAAATGAAGTCTCTATTAAGCTTATCAAACTTGTTCGAGACCTATATCAAACTCATCTGAGATCTTATGATCATGAACAAACTCGCCAAGTTTCGATGCAAATGAGATATAAATCTTCAACACAGTACACACACGAAATAGGCATGTTTGGTAAATATAAAATGGCGTCCACTGATCTTGCAGAATATTAAATGTTAATGGAATATGAACGACGCAAGAGATTACATTGCGTTCGGAAACGTTGGACCAATGATAACACACGGTCCAAAAAATTACGAATAAGAAATCAAAATGAAGAACTTTTTAGTGGTACACAAATTGACCGTAGTAGTAGAAGAACTAATAACAAACACATCTACCAATGAAATATTACAACATAACGTAGTTCCGTCTCCATTTAACGAATGCGCCTATGTTCAGCGAAATCGATTTTTTTTTAATTTACATATTTATATGGATTTCAGAGTGAATAAAAAGTTGACACAGACAATTTCATGATGCATATTGTTATATTTTTTGAATACATACAAGGTAAAGTCGAAGTCTGAGTCGTTCCGAACTTAAACATCGGTTTCTCAATAAATAGCACTCCAAGTACTGCATGAGTCTGTCTGGTGCGGGGACACTATTTGAGTCATGCAAGAAGGAATCTGGCGTACGTAGTGTGTTAAATATCCATCTAATACATTGATGACGGCTTGGCAGATCTCAGACCTCCCATATTCATGTTCAAGGTTGGTACCTTCGCAAAAGAGGTTATGATGTGTGTTTGTCTGGTAGTGAACAACGTTAGGCATATAGAGAATACTAGGGTAGTGTTAAATACAGATACGTGTATTTAGTTAGGCATAGAGAACCTAAACCTCGAGCCTTGGCGAGTGGTTTAAGTTATCGTGCCAAGCAAATAAACGTATCTGTATTCAACACTTACCTGGTATTATATTTATCCAATCATTTTCTGTTTTTATTTTGAAAACCAACGATAGAAAATCACTAAATAATACGAAAAACATCAAATGACGTCACGAAAATAAACAACATGACATCAATATAATGCGCGTGTTTATGAAAAATGAAAAATGTTATCCCATCATCACACCTGCATTGAAGAAATACCACCCCGTGGGATAAACTTAGCTGTATTGCACCTTGTTGAATACAGCAAACACGCGCATATAATGACGTCATGTCGTTTATTTTTGTGACGTCATTTGATGTTGTTTGTGTTAGTCAGTGATTTTCTGTCAGAAATTGATGAGATACATAGAATACAGATACGTTTATTACTTCCGCACGAAAACCGAAACCACTCGCCAAGGCTCGTGGTTTAGGTTCTCTAAGCCTAACTAAATAAACTAATCTGTATTCAACACTAACCTAGTATTCTCTATATGCACGGATGTACATGACATTTTCGCGGACGATTGGAAATGGGAAACGGATTAGATTTGTCGGTTATTATTGTGACATTTGACAAATTGGCTGCCTTGGTGATAGTCTGGGGCCATATCCACAAAGCTCCTAAGGAAAATCTTAACTTAAGTCATATTTTAGTGAAAAATTCAAATAACATTTTCCTGGTGAAAATCAATATTTTATATTGGAAATTTGGTCAAATAAGAAGCATCTGTTTATTCTTTACCAAATATTAACCATTTAAGAAAAAAAAACATTTAATGAACAAGCGACAGACTTTAGGAATGTTATGGTTTATAGAAATTTTCTTAAGAAGCTTTGTGGATATGGGCCCTGAGTTGTTCGAGTTTTCTGGCTGATACTATTGGTATACTGTGCGACTATATTCCACTCTTCAAACTACACAGGTCACGTAACTATGGCGATTAGTGCGTCGCCGTTCACTATTATTTTGGGTTTAAAATCCTGGTTTTTAAAGGACATTTTCCTATGAACTTGATGTTGTTTTCCTCCTTGCAGAATTTCTCAATTAACATTGCGCGACAAACACTGGCGGTCAAGAGGATTAACGACTGCGGATAGCCGCGGGGTTTTAATTCCGCTTCATGGGTAAAGCATTGTTCTTGGTTGAACCAATAATCGGGCAGTCAAGCAAACGAATGGGGATAGCCATGGAGCGTCTGCAGTCCTATCTCATGCTGAAGATGCCACAGAAGCGGCTCACCCAATTGATGACGATGTACATACATCGGGTCGCCGTAGATGGGATGGACATGAACATCATTGCCAACGTATTCGCTTCGTCAAATGAATCGAGCAATGCTATTTTTGGACATTTTAAAACTGTTCATAACTTTATTGACAGTGCGCGAGAGTTACGGTATGCTCAATGTTTATTGGCGGATCAATAAGGCGAAACCGAATATCTGACCGAATTGACTACTAACATACCATTGCGTGCACAGCATTCTACAATCGTGCAAATGCAAAGTGACTTATTCACAGAGTTTCTTTTTTTTAAGAAATGTCTTAAAATGACATTACTTTATAAATTAAAGCCAAATTCATTCAAGTGCACGTGATATATTTACTTGGCTCAGATTGTTACATACAATGTTGTTGTATACCATCTAACACGCAACGAGTTTAATTCACTGTATGTGTTTGAACTTTGAAAAATCAAAATATCTACTTATATTGAACACAGAATCATTTACCTGTCAACTACAACAAATTATTTGCACGTTTGTCTCGTAAACACGACATCAAATGGAAAATGTATTCGCCAGTACCATAAATCCGACATCTTGAACGTGTTCCAAATTCCGATGACACGCTATAACAACATGAAATATATTTTGTTTTGTGTTTTTGTTTTTCAACAGTACTCATTTTTATGTTATCCATTCATCAATTGTTAACATTGTAAACAATATTAATTAAAAGTTTAATAAGTGCTTCTTCAGAAACCTTGGCACAATAGCAGAAACTTTGTCAAAAATAACAGCAAATATGGCTATTTTATATATTTCATGAAAACTGACTCTAAATAAATATTTTTCGAATATTCTTTCTGTCATGTATTTGTTGTTGTTTTTAAATACATTTCGGCAAAATAAATAAATAATCCAACCCTAAAGTGCACTGATTATTTAAAACAATGGATCGGCAGAAAATGGACCGGCTCAGAATAAGGGCCTTGTACGGATATATCATTTTCCGTAAATATTACGTTGCAAGTTAAGATCTAGGACCCATTCACATATTAGCATATTGACAATTACATCATTTCTGTGACAGGAGTGTCATTTTGGGCTCTGACTAAAACGCAGACGCTGAACGCATACGATATAGATAAAGAAGGAAAACGCATACTATATAAACAAAGAAGGAAAACGCAGACGGGGTACGGGTTTCAAAAAATAGATTTTAATTGTAGTTAAAACGTCGAAAAGTTGTCCAACATCTGTAAATATAACATTATATTTATAAAATATTCTATATATTGTTTTTATTACCGATAATTATGATCTTGGAGACATTTATAGCATTTTAACATTGAGCGGTGTTTATTCTATATAAATAGTCAGTTCAAACGTCGTTGGGTTTAATGCTCCTTTAGTTCCGTGTAAATAACTTGTAATTCTAAAATAACGCAACATTTTTTTCTTGTCTCACTTTTGGAAAGAAAACACGTCATAAATCAATGTACTGATTTTAAAATTTAATACAAATACACAACAAACAGGCCTTATTTCAAATAACAAAAATGCATAAAAATTATCCTAAATGATCGCAATGTCAATATTTTATTTTGCAAGAATTATCCACAATAAACAAACAAAACATAGCTTCTACACAATAAGTGTTTTCATAGCGTCATTGGAGATTTATATTTGATCATTAAAGTCGGAACATCAAACTGATTAGCAAAAATTGAATTAGTGTTTGGAGTTGAATGCTCTGCGTGTGTTAGCTCATATACATGTATATAGATAACGGGTGACTGGTAAATTATTAGTTTATCATTAGTTTATAATTAACATATAATTTTATAATTAAATTATTAACCTAATTGAATGGAGGCAACCACAGGAAGTATATTTCTTCTCATCATAAAGTTATGCGTTTGTCGCCCATCTGATGTTTAGAACAATTCTTAAAGTATAACAGTAATGCAAATTGACTACTTTAAAATTATTATTAGCGGTTATAATAAATTATAAATGATCATAGTTTTGAGTGTGTGATAATTATAACTAAAGTATATTTGAGTCTGAGAAGATGATAGTATCAACCAGAGGTTGATAATAAGCCGCGGTTGATATGGTATTTTGAGGGTTATTATAATTTACTACTTTTTTATCATGCGCTCAGCCATGTTTTATGGATTTTATTATACCGAACATACAAATAATATTTTAATAATTAGCCTTATGTTTTCTTCACCATTCTTTCATCGGCGATAATACAGAACTGTCACAAACGAAAGAGCGCGTGATAACCAATATTTATTTCAACCAACACAAAGACAATAAGTGTGCTAGTTAACTCCCAGTACGTGTTTACAGATGTACAGTCGTTTGAAAAATTTAACATGATATATACGCGTGACAATATCCGGCAACTGTACTATTTACGTATCATGGATTTCCTATATAATATTGAAATTGTGTATGTTTCAATATGTATGATATTTTGTAAATCTTCATGTTTGCTCTACTATTCTAAATGTTATGCAAACGAAAGACATCGCTTTAGAAAACAATGCTGTTACTAAGAATATACAAGCTTTATTATTATTTGAACTATCTGTATGATTAATTATCATGTTTTCTCAATCTTTTTAGCATTCGCTAAGCACACTATGGCGTTCAAATAATTTATGAAAACACTTACTCGTGTCCCAATTTAAACATATATATATAAGGCGTGTCGTGGGAAAACCCGACTTAATGCAGTCCGCACAGGCTAATCCGGGACGACACTTTAAGCGCATGCATTAAGTCCGGTTTTCCCACGACGCGTCTCATATGAAATTCATTGAACGCCGCCCCGTGTATCGATCTAAAATCTAACATTTCAGAAATCCAACAGACGTGGACATGCAAATCATCTGTCAATTCCTAGTGCTGAACAATATCATATATGTTTGAACAGCTATTTTGCAAAGGCCGCGCAAGTCACCGGTAGGATATTGATTTTTTACTACGATAACGAATGTCAGGTGATCGCAACACTTACTGAGCAGGATGCCGGATTTTAGACGAATGAACTAAACCATTGTTGTTCTTAGTGTTTGCCACTTTTATTATTCAGGACATCATTGTTAGGCACAATCATTTGCATAAGTAAATGAAACCTCCATTGTATTGCTAAGATTGAATGCATACTTAGCTAAAATAACAGTAGTAGTAGTAGTAAACTAATAATATATTATTGATTATCATTCTACATATGTTACTTGTTTCATATATATTGCTAAAACGATGTATCCAATTATTGGATTGTAGAGCAACACGCAGCAATAGTCATAGTCCTGTACTACTACGTAATCTATTTCGCAATATCAATAAAATTACCCCAGTCCATGTCCAATACTACTATGGTGATATAATAATATATACTACTGGATAATACTAGTAAACAAACCTGCATACCTCAAATCATTATGCAATCGGTTCATTAAAGTGGACTTACGTGCAAATGAATGTGGATCACTTGATTGTCTGTCTTGCCACAAACCGTAAAAAATAAAGTTTTTAGTTGAAATATGATATCTATTGGTTTATCTATTGATTTACTGCAGTTCGCAATGGCGACATATGTTATGCATTATAGTATTATGTATACTTGTTAGATATTAGTGATGTGCAATAAATTGCTATTGCTAACCCTAGACCTAGTTATTACATAGTGTGGAACTATAGGCAATATAAAAGCTAGGTATTTGTTATGAAAACCATAATATATACATATACATGTCTATATATTTCATGACCTTTGCATAATTTCAATATTTCCAGGAAAATGGTCACACTATTGTTGTACTGGTTATCACGTGATTGTCATTTGTCTTAACCGGATTCTGCTGAACGTATATATAATGGACGCAGAGCTCATTGTAATTCAGACGGCAAATCTGTCAGCATACGCTGCTCGAGAAAATGCATCCGAAACGGTTTGTTCTACTTCTAGCGTTTACTTTTGCCCATGGTAAAAGTTTGTTTCCAGCCTTCGGACAGCACGAGATTGATTTCAAGCAATTCGGAGGTAAAGCTTTTTTTCATAATTAAAACATAATTGCACTAATCGTTAACGCAAAATGCCTGATATTTCTTATATTTCTTATATTCATAAACACATTCACACGGTAGGATCTGTGTGATATTTCTTTTCATACCTGTCTCTGTTTAGAATAAAAACAATTTCATTATTTAATTTTAATTATGATTTCATTTACGTGTGTGTGATAATTATCAACTGCAAATGTTTATATTTAATATAAAAAAAATTAATGTATACGGTTTATTGTTTTTGAGTTGTAGAATTGAAAAACGTGATAGCTATTCGGGATTGAACAAAACTAAGCGCATATGTCTTAACGTAGTGGCCATTCTGTTTCACACACACAATCAATAATGTCTCGTTGATAGTAGTCCTGATAAAGTAATCGTTTCTTGTGTGTTCGGTTAAAGCATTGTCATCTTGGTACACGACCGAAAATTAATGAAATTAATGTACATACTTTCTTGACACATGCAATGACTCATTTGAGCTCCGGTGAACCAATACGTAAGTTTTTATTATTATTATTACCTGCGCCAAGGCGGTTACGTTTTCTCGGCGGTTGTCGGTTTGTTCATTACCAACTTCACGCATTGAATATTCTCATATTTGCATAAAATTTTCTCGGACGGTTGTAGAAAGGCAAATGAACAAATGATTACATTGTTTAACCCGAATGCAGTGTTGTAACGTTTTAAGTATTACTTCTTATTGTGAGATAAAATATATTGCTCCACTATCTATTCATACGCTTTGAGACATGTGTTCTAATTGAAGATGTATGGTATGTTATGAATTGCTATTAAACATTTATTGATATACTTTAATGTTATACCTTATTTCATTCAGCAGCTGCGCCCACTGCGATCCTACAGTCGATGAGCGGTGCTGGAAAGATGCGTATGACAAAATAACACTTTACACATAGCTTTCCATCTTTAATATTATATTGATTAATTAAAGGTCAATAATCCTTGTCACATATCGGCATTGAAGTGTGTTAATAATGATTAAGATAAATTCTAACATGATACACAATAAGTTTTCTATGGACAAAGAACAAACTTATCGTTGATAAACTACCCATAAAAACGCAAAGTTCCGATTCTGAGAGGAGCATAGTAAAAAGTAGTTCCCGTTACAGTTGCAAAAAAATCTGTGATATCATGTAAGAATCAAAATAAATTTCGCATTATCGTTGTTTATCGCCCAATAAACAACTCTGTGTCGCTCTGATGCGTGGCTATTAAACAGCTCTGGCTAACGCCCTCGTGGTTTGATTCCTACGCATCAGAACTCCAAATCGTTGTATATTGGCCAATAAACAAGGATAAATCAAAAATTATTTCTTAAGTGAATGCCTCTGCTGTGTTAGAAATAACACTATGATGACAGAAAACGTAGACTGCTCAAGACTTTTACATGAAAGTACAAGGTTGGCTTCACATGATTGCAGACATCGTTAACATTGTGGATGTATTTGTAACATAGAATGCATCACGCGCAATATGTAAGATATTTAATGTCTATACGTCAGTTGGTATTATACATTTTGGACGATGTGTTACATCCCGTGTTTGGTTCTATTGCATATGTATTTCAGCCCCGTTCGTGTGCAAGTACAAGGAGTGCCATGTGTGCTGGGAATCACGTGGACAATGTAATGTATTACATAATAAATTGCGTTTAGAACTCTAATCTACGGTAATAAATGCAGTAAGTTGGGTCGGGTTTTGTTTTGTTTCTTGTGTGAAGTATCAGTGTTTTGTTTTGTTTCTGTGTGAAGTATGAGTGTAAATAAGTGTCGCTACATTTCATTTATTTGATTTTTTTCTTCCAAGTTTGCGTGACAGCGACGGCCTTTCCCGGTCGGATTCACCTGCTGCTGAAAGTAAACGATACCACGGTCGTGGGGGGCGATATTTCTGGTAAATGTGTTGTCTGTCAGCTAAATACATTTGATATTACTATTACTATTTATGCAGACCTTCTTTTACCAAACCGTTTTAAAGTTTCTCAATTTATGCAAGTGTTTATTTTTATTATATCTGAGAAAAATGGTCACTATTACCCGTTGTTTTTTCTTTTATCTATACATATTTGACACTATTTATGCCACAGGGTTCGTCATTGACTACTGTCGTACACATACCTGAAAGCGATGCGTGGCCTTTATAGTTTGGAATTGTAAACGTTGTAAAGGCCTAATGCTCACATGTTTTCCTGACATGTTTTCCTGCCTTATTATACTGAGTTCCAGTT
Source organism: Congeria kusceri (assembly GCA_027627225.1). NCBI lineage: Eukaryota > Metazoa > Mollusca > Bivalvia > Myida > Dreissenidae > Congeria > Congeria kusceri. Next base: position 61,730,549 of record CM051035.1, read on the forward strand.
ATAATCGTTCACCGATATTCGCAGCGCCATACCATGAACTGATATTTAGCATAAAATGTCGATGCCATTGCAGGAGACCAGTCGATCTGCAGTTCATATCCGAGTGTCAGAGTTTGCCTCACTGCTAACGAAGTCGTTATAGCAAGCTACCACGCATGCTTGTTTGGGTCTATCCAGGCAAGCTTTTATTTGTCATTCAAATATATAACAGTGTATAATTACGATAGTAGATCTATTGTCTTGTTAGGCAATTAAGTTTTACTTTTATTTGAACTAGGTCAACAAATATGTTTTGCTCTTCTGTAATTTTTTTTGTAAGTGTTGTTAACGTAAATAATAAATAAATCGACATTTCAGTAATTTAATTCCTGGTCGTTCTTTAATGTGTGTAGACAACTATAAACAATGTGTATTTTGGTTATTTACAGACTGACGAAGAACTTATAATCCTCCGCATCGGCTGTTTCACGATCCCGAAAGCTGACATCGCCAAAGGTAATTGTTTTTCATACAGCTAATTGCAGACTGGCCTTTTGATGTACATGTACAATTACCACAATTAAAGTATATATAGTGCGTTAGGTACAAAATTACCAACTAATACTAGCATTCACTTATAAAACATGCTTCTATTAAATATAGATTCGTATAAAATAAAACCGTTTTATAACGCTGTGTTATTAAAATAATTATGTATATATTTATATTAGGATATTTATTGTTGTTTTCTAAACTTTGCTGTTCACCAATGTTGTACAATGATAGGCCATGTGATGTAATCTTTATTGGGTGTTTTATTGGTGCATAAACGTGTATTTTCGCCCAATAAAATAAATATAGAAATAATATTGTGATAAACTTGGAACATGTTTAAGTGAATTAGTGTGATTCTTTTCAGTCTGACCGTATCAAAATACTGGTCGTTTTACTCTTTCAGACGTGGCGGCGATGTTTCTGAGATACGATGTGGACGAGTCGATCCAGTAAAACATACTACAAATACTACTAAAGACGCATTCTACGAACGATGATGACTAACTTTTCTGTCTTTTGTGTCTTCAGTTAATAAACACTTTTACTGCAACCAAAGTGCTGTGGCTTATACTTAAATCCAAAAACATGTGAACGTCAGTGTTTCATGCAACCGATTTTGCAATAAAAATATACAAAGTGAAACTCAAGCTGCGAGGTCCTTTATTTATAGCAAGTTACCAAAAACAGCATAATACATCACAATAACACATAACAAACACAAAACACACATGAATATTACTGGGGTCACCGCCTTAATTCGAACGGTCAATGCAAAGCATCGGGGGTTTAAACCGGTTAACGGGCGCCCGAACCTCACACTTGGACCAGATTTATTCATAATACATTTAAGTAAAAACAAAGATTAATCTCATAGATAATATAACTGAATTTTATTACACACAATCTGTGCAACTTCGGAACAATAGCTTAATTCTGCCATTTCTCGTTATCTGAAAACACTTGGTCATACACATGGGGGAGAATTGACAACTAAATGAAGTCTCTATTAAGCTTATCAAACTTGTTCGAGACCTATATCAAACTCATCTGAGATCTTATGATCATGAACAAACTCGCCAAGTTTCGATGCAAATGAGATATAAATCTTGAACACAGTACACACACAAAATAGGCATGTTTGGTAAATATAAAATGGCGTCCACTGATCTTGCAGAATATAAAATGTTAATCGAATATGAACGACGCAAGAGATTGGCTGACAATCACATTACATTGCGTTCGGAAACGTTGGACCAATGATAACACGCCGTCCAAAAACTACGAATAAGAAATCAAAATGAAGAACTTTTTTGCGCCTGAAATAACATCACAGTGTGGTTAACTAATACATGTAAGGCTGTACTTTTATTATACGTTTATAATTGTTTCATTTCGAGACCTTTTTGTGTGCAGCCGCTCTTGTTCCTGTTCGTTTTCCCACACACGTATGTGTTGTTCTTTTAAAGAAAATAAGCACTTAAATGATTTGATATATTTAAATGGGTTTATTGTATGAACTTTCTTGAAACAGAAAATACCATAAAAGCGGAAAATACCATGAATTCCGTCCCGGATTAGCCTGCGGACTGCACAGGCTAATCCGGGACGATACTAAATACGCACAAGCATTAAACCCGGGTTTCCCACGACACTCCTCACATATAGTAATCTAATAACATGCTCATTGCTCAGTGCGCTCGGTCATTGGCTAAAAGCCAAGTACTAGTGGTACACAAATTGACCGTAGTAGTAATAGAACTAATAACAAACAAATCTACCAAGGAAATATTACAACACAACGTAGTTCCGTCTCCATGTCATACCATACTAACATACCATTGCATGCACAGCATTCTACAATCGTGCAAATGCAAAGTGACTTATTCACAGAGTTTCTTTTTTTTAAGAAATGTCTTAAAATGACATTACTTTATAAATTAAAGCCAAATTCATTCAAGTGCACGTGATACATTTACTTTGCTCAGATTGTTACATACAATGTTGTTGTATTCCATCTAACACGCAACGAGTTTAATTCACTGTATGTGTATGAACTTTGAAAAATCAAAATATCTACTTATATTGAACAAAGAATCATTTACCTGTCAACTACAACAAATTATTTGCACGTTTGTCTCGTAAACACGACATCAAATGGAAAATGTATTCGCCAGTACCATAAATCCGACATCTTGAACGTGTTCCAAATTCCGATGACACGCTATAACAACATGAAATATATTTTGTTTTGTGTTTTTGTTTTTCAACAGTACTCATTTTTATGTTATCCATTCATCAATTGTTAACATTGTAAACAATATTAATTAAAAGTTTAATAAGTGCTTCTTCAGAAACCTTGGCACAATAGCAGAAACTTTGTCAAAAATAACAGCAAATATGGCTATTTTATATATTGCATGAAAACTGACTCTAAATAAATATTTTGCGAATATTCTTTCTGTCATGTATTTGTTGTTGTTTTTAAATACATTTCGGCAAAATAAATAAATAATCCAACCCTAAAGTGCACTGATTATTTAAAACAATGGATCGGCAGAAAATGGACCCTCTCAGAATAAGGGCCTTGTACGGATATATCATTTTCCGTAAATATTACGTTGCAAGTTAAGATCGAGGACCCATTCACATATTAGCATATTGACAATTACATTATTTCTGTGACAGGAGTGTCATTTTGGGCTCTGACTAAAACGCAGACGCTGAACGCATACGATATAGATAAAGAAGGAAAACGCATACAATATAAACAAAGAAGGAAAACGCAGACGGGGTACGGGTTTCAAAAAATAGATTTTAATTGTAGTTAAAACGTCGAAAAGTTGTCCAACATCTGTAAATATAACATTATATTTATAAAATATTCTATATATTGTTTTTATTACCGATAATTATGACTTTGGAGACATTTATAGCATTTTAACGTTGAGCGGTGTTTATTATATATAAATAGTCAGTTCAAACGTCGCTGGGTTTAATGCTTCTTTACTTTCGTGTAAATTCTAAAATAACGCAACATTTTTTTCTTGTCTCACTTTTGGAAAGAAAACACGTCATAAATTAATGTACTGATTTTAAAATTTAATACAAATACACAGGCCTTATTTCAAATAATAAAAATGATCCTAAATGATCGCAATGTCAATATCCACAATAAACAAACAAAACCTAGCTGCTACACAGTACGTGTTTTCACAGCGTCTGCGTTTTCCTATAAATTTCATTGCGTCTGCGTTTTTCTAAGTTTTCATATGGTCTGCGTTTTCCTTCTATTTTCATATCGTATGCGTTTTCCTTCTATTTTCATATCGTATGCGTTTTCCTACTGTTTTCATATCGTCTGCGTTTTCCTTCTATTTTCATATCGTATGCGTTTTCCTTCTATTTTCATATCGTATGCGTTTTTCTACTATTTATATGTTGTCGGCATTGTCCTACTATTTGCATAGTGTATACGTTTTTCTACTGTTTTCATATCGTCTGCGTTTTCCTTCTATTTTCATATCGTATGCATTTTCCTACTGTTTATATATTGTCTGCATGTTCCAACTATTTTCATATCGTATGCGTTTTTCTACTGTTTTTATATCGTATGCGTTTTTCTACTGTGTTCATAGAGTATGCGTTTTTCTACTATTTTCATATCGTATGCGTTTTTCTGTTTTCATATCGCTCTTCTGCGTTTTCCTTATATTTTCATAACGTATTTTTCGCCTTATAGTTCTATATTTTCTGCCTTTTTCTATTATATTTAGCCTGTCTGCGTTTTTCTATTATTTCCACAGCGTATGCGTTTTCCTGTTATTATCATTTCGTCTGCGTTTTCCTACTGTTTCTATATTGTCTACGTTTTTCTTCTGTTTTCCTATCATATGCGTTTTTTACATTCTGCGTGTTCCGACTTTTCCACTAAGTGATAAACATATTATTCCTCTTTGTGTTTATATTCTTAATATTACCTTTGTTTATATCCGACTTTTTCAAGACGAAACACAATATCATTTCCGTTTTATTTCCTCTTTTAATCCACATACCCAAATTATAACAAATCTGTTATTGTTATTGTACCAAATGAAAGCCAAACTTCAGTTCACTAATAAGATCCAGATAAGTGGGGACATTATGGTACTAGTATATCCGGTTTCCAGTGTCAAATGGCTTCAAGTCAAAATTCTCAATACAGGTCACATGATTGTCCCCAAAGGTGTTAAAATTCATTATACAATGTACGCATCATGTCAAAACATGCATATGACACATTTTATTTAGCACACATTATCTCACAAACAAGTATTATGTACGTTTATTCGTTTTAATCATTATTTCTATGTTATATTTTTCCCATTTGTTTATTCTTTTTATCATTATTTCTATATGAGATTTTTCAATACCTTGTCAGGTCGTCGAGTCCGTCAGTATGATAGCTTGCTTCTACTTTTAACATTTTCACGAAAATTGAAGGAATTTGATAAATTGTTTTGTAAATTTCGTGATAAAAAAATCATAGTAGTGCCCACTAGTGCATAAAATATTCTGATATTTGTTTTACGACATTTTCGATCTTTTTTTTGCGAACAGAAATAATTAGAAACTTTTTTTTTCGCTATTTCAAAAGCCGAAATTTAAACCCCGTGCTAAAATAAAGCCGGCACAAGACCAAAAATGACCCGACAGTCTGCAGGAGCCCGACTGGGGATCAACCCGGAAAAGTAAGAATACAACTAAACCAATTATTCGTAAACCCATCGCGGTGACTGGGTATATAAGAATGTGGGCTAAAATCGTTTCCGGTAAAATGTGTTTATTGTAATCAAAAATTGACCATTTTTCTTGAAATTGAAGTTTCACGATAAATATTCAGCAAATGTATATTAGTATATGTCACGTTCCGCGGCATATTCGCGTCACATAAAAAAACATGAGCATGTATGCGGTTATTCTCATTGAACAGCCGTATAAAAAACGATTGTTTTTATGCGGCCTCGCAACACATGAAGTATTTATTTCGTATTTGTGGTATGAGTGTGCCCTTTTAACACATGCAGAGAAACTAACATTAATATTGTATGAAACAGTTTAAAAATCAGGGAATGATGATGCCGGACAATGCATCAGTCACGATTTTTACTGCCGTTCTTGAGCCGACAGCGTCCCGAATCAATTTTGTCAAAAGTCGGGACAATATTCTGAAATTCGGGGCTCGAAATTTAATTTTTGATCATAAGATCGAATATGTCCCGACAGCGTCCAGACAGCGTTTCGACAGAGTCTCGACAGCGTCCCGATTATCCCGAACGCGGTCCGACAGTTTCCCGACAGTCCCGACAGCGTCCCAACTGCGTTCCGACATTCCCGGCTGATTAAATATTTGTATCGTTCCGCTATCGGGACGCTGTTGGGAGCCATAATCGGGGATTTGTGACTGCCGCAATACTCCTGACGTGATATTTCTATATAATTTTAAATCAATCCCGTTCCACAGGACATTGTCCCGATAACGTCCCGACGCCGTCACGAATTCGAACCGATACAGCCGATTCTATCCCGACAGAGTTCCGTCAATACAAATTCGGCTGAGTCTCCCGAATGTTAAGGGAAAACCTTAACTGTCGGTAGTGCTTGGCCGATCACGCCGAACATGTCCCGATGATTCCCGATTCTTAGGACAGCATACCGACAGCTTCCCGATACCTCCAGACAGAGTCTCGACAGCGTCCCGACATTCCCGACTTTTTTTTATTTGTATCGTAGAGCTGTCGGGACGCTATCGGTTGCCATAATCGAGAATGTCCGACTGAGGCTTAACTGATCACTGTTGATTACTTCTTTAAAGGTTCGTCGACTTTGGGCCGTACGTGGCGTGCGTTTCGGAAAAGTGTGCATATTGTGTTAATTTATAGCTCGACTATTCACCGAATAGTTTGAGTTATACTACTCAACAGTTCGTCGGCGTCAGCGTCACCGTCGGCGTAATTATGCTCTGGTTAAGGTCGAATTGTCGGGCGCGCTGTCCCGAGACAGTTCTTGTTAATACCAGTTGTAGCAAAAATATACAGAGCCATAGATGCAAATTATTGTTACTAAATTTTCCAAATGGAATCCATTTAGAGCATGCACAACCATCTTCTGAGTAATTCATTAAATTTTTGTTTAAGATAAAAAATGCAATGAAAAAATTGTCTAAAGTCAGACAGACGGAAGAACAGACGTGCTTTTTTTACGTATATTGGTACGGTTTTGCAGCACAAGTGTGCCTTTTTGCATAAATGTTGTAACGTATTTGCATTGAAAATCACCGCATTTAGTGCTTTTAAATATAGCCCTATAAGGTAAAATCGTCTACTGAATGTAAAAAGTCATGTTACTGACATTGTTGTAACTTTTTATCATTTTTGAGATAAAACGCGTTTTTGCCGCGACTTGCATATGCAGCGTTACAAAGCCACCATATGTCAACATTTACAGTTTTTTTTCGTTTTTGTTTTTCTGCGAAAAAAAAAAATCATTATATATAAACCTTGATGCTTCTATGTAATAGAAATACAAATAAACATATTTATATATATTTGTGTTGTCTTCTTTTTTGTTCGTTGTCTGTGTGTTTTTATGTTTATCATGTCTGTGTATAAATTTATATTAATGCGAACGCATGTTTTTGATGTTTGTTTTAAGTTTCAAAAATGTTCACGTTTTTTCATTTATTAGTTTACAGAAGTTGTATTTGTAAGCCTTTCCTTCATGACCTTGACATCAACACTCGGAAGTAATAAAAAAATGGACGTAATGAGACTCACTGAATGATGGACTTTAAGGTTAATTTAATTGCATGTTACCTTAATGATTGATTAATGAATTTATGAATGACGGGCTACAGTTTACATGGACATAATGAATGATGAAAGATGAACTTCATGGGTTAAAAAAGCGGCGTACAAAAGCGGAACATACTTTAAGCTCGTTTTTTTTTCGGGCAAAATATTATATATTATTTACGTCGAAATGTATGTATGCAGCTGCAGTTAATAAAAAAGAAATTAAAAAAAACAACAACATTTATTTGAGAAATGATCCTTTCCATATTATTTTACGTCGGGTGTAAATTTTATAACAGTTGTCGTTATTAATTTATTGCGTCAATCCAGTCAATAATGTCTTCATGTAAATCAGCTAGTATAATGATACGGCTGAGAGTTTGGACACCATCGTATACACCGTGGACTTAATGAGTGATAAAAAAATGAGTGATGGACTAAGTGAGTGAGGGTCTTCATGAGTGATGGAGTTATATTATGTAATATTATGAATGGATGATGGACATAATGAGTCATGGAGTGAATACTTGATGGATTGAACAAGTGACTGACTGATTGAACAAGTGACTGACTGACTGACTGACTGACTGACTGACTGACTGACTGACTGACTGAGTAAGTTCATGACTATATGTGCGAATGAGTTAATGATTAACTGACTGACTATGAGATGTAATTGACTGACTCGAAGTGAATGGTTGACTAAGAAAATGAGAGAGTAATCGATTGATAGATTTTTAGAATCAAAAATATCGTATTATCTTTCAATAATTAAATAGACAATACATTTCCTGTATGTCTAATTCAAAAGCAGAAGACGTAAGCATCTCTATTCAATAGTAATATTAGGTATACATTATAGGGATAATATAGCTTCTTGAGGTCGTTAACGCAGAGGCCCGAAAAATAGGTTAAAGCTCGATTCGAATTTTAAAATTAGATTTTACATGGATTTCAGCGTGCATCACGTACATCATAATAATCAAATTTGTCTTTTGGACGGCTTAAGTAATGAACGTCCTACGGACAGATTAATTCCGAACAGCCTTCAAATTCAACTTTCGATACTGATTGATTGATTGATTCCTTTATTTCCTCCATATTTGAAGAGTTGAACATATGTATACAGTAAATTAACAAATTAATACAGCATGCAAATATAAATAATGCAATTTGTGTGATCACAATAAGAGTTCACACTACGTACATTCCAATAAAGAAAAATAAATCTAAGATGTTTTATCATATACAACGAATGTGTTCAAAAGAATATCACATTTCCAGGTAAGCAGTTTAAAATATAACAATGCAAGTTATAGCAAACATCTCATAATAACAACACAATGTATCCTGCTATATATGAGCATTACCTACATAATATAAATTTGACTTGGTTACAAAAACAAGACAAATTAAGTAGGAAGCTTATTTGCTAATTTGTATTAATGTATGCATCACCTAGCAAGAGTTAACATACTCGCATTTAGATAACGTCCGTCAATATAGGATATTAAAAACAAAACTTTACAACACGACTGGTATCAAATATGTATATACGAGAGTCTGCAGGTATTGCATTGTAAATAAATGTTTTTTTTACGTGTTACTGTATATCGGCGAGTTTCTGAGTTTCTGTGTAAATAAATAAACTAATAAATGCATTTACACCACGAATTTAACCTATACATGTATCTACCGGTATGTATTTATTCAGTTTGTAATCGACCCTCGCAGTTTTTTTGTGTGTGCGCGTTTTAAACTTTGAACAGTTGTATAACATTAATTTACTATATTTTAAAAAAAAAATCAACACAAGCGTTGAAAAAGTTTGCTTCCGCCGGGGATCAAATCAATAACCTTCGCAGCAGTAACGATAACGACTTGGTCACTTACTTTCATGTATATATTTTAACACCGTTTACACTAGTAGGAAAATGCACACAATATATTACTAGTAGGAAAACGCAGACGATATGAACACAGTAGGAAAACGCAGACGATATGAAAATAGAAGGAAAACGCAGACGAGATGAAATTATAAGGAAACACAGACAATATATAAACAGTAAGAAACGCATACGATATGAAAATAGAATGAAAACGCAGACGATATGAAAATAGAACGAAAACGCATACGATGTGAAAATAGAAGGAAAACGCACACGAGATGAAAATATAATGAAAACGCAGACAATATGTAAACAGTAGAAAACGTATACGAAATTAAAATAGAATGAGAACGCAGACGATATGAAAATAGTCGGAAAACGCAGACAATGTGAAAATAGAAGGAAAACGCATACGATTTGAACACAGTAGGAAAACGCAGACGCTATGAAAATAGAAGGAGAACACATACGATATGAAATTAGAAGAAAAGCGCAAACGCAATGAAACAGTCGAAACACGCATACGATATGAAAATAGTAGGAAAACGCAGACAATATATAAACAGTAGGAAACGCAGATGATATGAAAAAAGAAGGAAAACACAGACTCTATATAAACAGTAGAAAAACGCATACGATGAGAAAATAGTAGGAAAATATAAACGATTTGAAAATAGGTGGAAAACGCAGATAGTATTAAAATAGAAGAAAAACACAGACTCCATATAAACACTAGAAAAACGCATACGATGAGAAAATAGTTGGAAAATGCAGACGGTATGAAAATACAAGGAAAACGCAGACAATATATTAAAAGTATAAACGCATATGATATTGAAATAGAATTAAAACGCAGACGATATGAAAATAGTTGTAAAACGCAGACGATAAGAAAATAGAAGAAAACGCAGACGATATGAACATAATAGGAAAACGACGACGATATGAAAATAGAAGGAAAACGCATACGATATGAAATAAGGAGAAAAACGCAGACGCAATGAAAATAGTAGGAAAACGCAGACATTACAGAAATAGTAGGAAAACGCAGATGATATGAAAATAGAGAGAAAACATAGACTCTATATAAACAGTAGAAAAACGAATATGATAAGAAAATAGTAGGAAAATGCAGACGATATGAAAATAGAAGGAAAACGCATACAATATATTACAAGTAGAGAAACTAATACGCTATGAAATAGTAAGAAAACCCAGACAATATAATTATAGATAGTAGGAAAACGGGAAAACGCAGACGATATGAAAATATAATGAAAACGCAGACAATATTGGACAATAGAAAACGCATACGATATATAAATAGAATGAAAACGCAGACGATATGAACATAGTCAGAAAACGCTGACGATGTGAAAATATAAGGAAAACGCAAACGATATGAAAATAGAAGAAAAACGCAGACGCAATGAAAACAGTAGAATAACGCATATGAAATTAGTTGGAAAACGCAGACAATATATAAATAGTAGAAAAAACGTCGATGGTATGAAAATAGAAGGAAAACACAGACTCTATATAAACAGTAGAAAAACGCATACAATAAGAAAATATAAGGACAATGCAGACGATATATAAACAGTAGAAAAACCCAAACGAAATGAACTAGTAGGAAATGCAGAAGATATGAAAATAGAAGGAAAACGCAGACGATATGAAATATTAAGGTAAACTCTAACGATAAGAAAATACAAATATGATATAGTATGGTAACGCGGGCACAATGAAAAGAATATGAATAAACGCTATGGTAACAGTAAGAACACTGCACACAATATTAGCGTACTACAAAAACGCAGATTTAGCGTACTACAAAAACGCAGATCATATGTATACTGTGTATGAAGTAAAAACGTTTGACACCTGCGGGATGAAGCCAATTAGGCGACCGGTAAGTGTCATGGACAGGAAATAATGCAAGATTAAGACCACTTTTGTTGACATCTAGATCGTGTCTTGTGCTCATTATTTTGTGTTTGTTTTTTGTTTGGCTGTGTAATATGTTTCTTTAGGTAATTAATTGTGCTGATACAGATATTATAATATGCTTTCGTTTGGTAACAGTGATCGGATTGCAAATGCTTAGAGATCAGGTAATGTTTTATATATGTTAAACACAATTTGTTTTTGTTGTTAATTTATATCATTAAACATAAATTACTCAATGCACGCCACATCTACTCGTAAAACGCATGTATTACAAATATACACGCATTCGGTATACAGTCGGGGCCTTTCAACTTTGATAATTTTGACCGCGTTTTCCTAAGCTCTTGTACACTTTTTGTCATCGCTTTTGTTATAAAAAATATGGTAAAAGTACATGCCAACATAAATCCATAAATATTTTTAATAAATAAACACAATGCTTTCAACAATGGTAAACATCATTTGACTACCGATATATACTCGTTTATAACTACATCTCTCACAATATTTACATTAAACAACATATAAAAATAAACTTTCAATAAAATATCACTATTTTATGAATTAAGATTTAATTTTGAACGTTTACACACATAATAAACATTTACCATTCATTTAATACCATATAAACGCATTCCGAATGCCGACTGCGTTTTCCTTCTTTGTTTATATTGTATGCGTTTTCCTACGTTATCTATATTTTATGCGTTTTCTCGTCTGCGTTTTAGTGAGACCCGTCATTTTGCTCATTTGTCAATATGTTAATATGTGTATATATAAAACAAAACTGTTCTAAGTGTATTCTTTATTCCTAGTCTTAAGCCTAAGAAGACCGATTTGTCCTGCGGCCTAGTCCAGTGTTTAATAAGACGGGATTTAGGAGCCGCGGAAGAATAAAACCGGTTTAACCAAACAATTTCGATAGAACTCGACGACGGAAGTAAACCACTATTCGTACAAAGATTAACTTAAAGAACATTTGTAATTTACAAAATTAATCCGATGGCCAACGAAGTTGACCCTCTGACCCTTTTAAGACAAAAAAGTCCAGGTGGTCTGCACACTTTTGTAGTGTTTGGTGCCTCCGTAAGTATTTAATAATTATGAAAGTCATTGTCAAAACCCGTGGTGGCGCACGTCTGACAGTGTCAGTTCTGAATGATAAGATTACCACTGATTAGGTCTGGATAAAACACTATGTATAATGATCCTTACAGAAGGTAACATAACCATTTCGTAACCATTCATTTTCGATTTTTTCGTGCACATCAATAGATCATTTCGAGAATTACCGAAACCAGGTTGAAAACCGAATGTGTTTTTGACAAAAAATACAATATAGAAAATGCCATTGAATATAATTAATAAAAGAAAATGAACAATAATAAAGTATTTTCTTCTTCATACTTAAAACGGAGAATTTAACTAAAAGTCAATTATTCCATAGTTTTTATTCGTTGTTAAACTTTAAATACTTTAAAATTATTTTTACAACAAATTTATTGCGATTTTTAATTGGACCCAAATGTTCCGGTTTTCTAAATTATTTTTGGGATTAATAATTATAAACATCGTCGTGAATTTATTACATTATTTTTAATGGGCAAAACTTGGTATTTGTTCGGTCCTGAGAAAGAATATTCGGTCCTGTGATTGTTACTGGATCACAGGACCGAATGTCCTGTAAGACTCAAAGTCTTTTCGGAATGTCTGAAACCAGACGACGACCTGAAATTCAAATTGATCGATTCAAATGAATTGTTGGTTCAGTTTGTGGGTTTTTTAATTGTGTTCACGATATACTCGTTCCAGTGTTGAAATATGTAATGATGACCAAAAATATTTCATAGTAAACATTTTTACAAGAAACAACTGTTTACACTTTGTTCAGTTATTAACAAAAATTTTAAATTTTTAACCATTATAAAACCCCAAAAATCAATTATTAAAGAAAAAATATTTTGGTCTGACACTGTTGTGACTGGTTTAACCTAAATGTGTGTCTGGTTGAACTTTTTGGGGACAGGTTTACACTGACCAGATTGTCTTACGGCTGTTTTTGTCTGCTCTCTTCATAGTCGGGGAGAATTAAATAGCGAAATGACTTTAAAATCTTTTCTGAAACATCAAGGTCCAGAGGTTTCATAGTTGGTATGTAACATTGTATAGTGATTCTCTACAAAGATTGTTCAAATGATGCCCCTAGGGTCAAAACTGGCCACGCCCCAGGGGTCACAGTGTTTATATAGACTTAAATAGCGAAATGACTTTAAAAATCTTCTTCTATGAAACCGCAAGGCCCAGTGGTTTTATATTTGGTATGTAACACTTTATAGTGCTCCTCTACAAAGATTGCTCAAATGATGCCCCTGGGGTCAAAACTGGCCACGCCCGGGGTGGTCACATGGTTTATATAGACTTAAACAGCAAAATGACTTTAAAAATCTCCTCTAAAACCGCAAGGCCCCATGGTTTCATATTTTGTATGTAACACTGTAAAATGATCCTCTACAAAGATTATTTAAATTATGCTTCTGGGATCGAACCTGGTCACGCCGGAGGGGGGGGTCAGATGGTTTCTTTAGACTTATATGGCAAGTGGAGAAAAATCTTCTCCTCTGAAACTGCAAGGCCCAGAGGTTTTATATTTTGTATGTGACATTGTATAGTGGTCCTATACAAAGATTGTTCAAATAATGCCCCTACAGTAAAAAGTGGCCACGCCCCAGGGCTCACATGGTTAATATAGACCTAAATAGCAAAATGACTAAAATCTTCTTCTCTGAAACTGCAAGGCCCAGAGGTTTTGTATTCGGTATGTATCATTGTATAGTGGTTCTCTACAAGGATTGTTCACATTATGCCCCTGGGATCGAACCTGCCCACGCCCTGGGGGTCACATGGTTTCTATAGACTTATATATGGGAAGTGGACTTTAAAAATCTTCTCCTCTGAAACTGCAAGGCCCAAAGGTATTGTATTTGGTATGTAACATTGTAGAGTGATCCTCTACAAAGAATGTTCAAATTATGCCCCTTTGGTAAAAAGAGGCCACACCCCGGGAGTCACATGGTTTATATAGACTTAAATGACAAAATGACTTTAAAAAGTTTCTTCTCTGAAACCTTAGGGCCCAGAGGTTTTGTAATTGGTATGTAACATCTTATATTGGTCTTCTACAAAGATTGTTCAAGTTATGTCACTGGGGTCAAATCTAGCCACGCCCTGGAGGTCACATGGTTTGTATAGACTTATATTAGAGATTTAGCCAGACTAAAAAAATGGCAGGGGGGCCTGAAAAAGGGCAGGGGGGCCTTTTCGCGAAAAAGGGCAGGTTATAATAATTATATATATATATATATATATATATATATATATATATATATATATATATATATATATATATATATATATATATATATATAATTATTATTATTACTTATCAATATTATTAAATTCATAATAATATTCAAAATAATATTTAGCAATCCTTAGTTTTCATTTCAAAAGATAATTATTATTAAGACGATTTTAGCGTATGTATTATTTACATACTTAAATGCCACTGGAGTGCTGGAGTGTGTGTTTTTTTAAATTTTAGTTATATTTTCATATTAAATTCATAGTTATTTCATTAAAGAAAATCATTGCATCAATTCCTAATTACCTTGCAATCATATTTCCAATTTTTACAAACAATAAAATCCGTAAAAAAATACAGTCATTGACAATAACACCTGTTACAACTGTGAAAGCGCGACGTCATAAATTAACCAGGCTTCTAAATCTGCAAGCCGTTAGTAAGTTAGTAACGTCCTTAGCAACGGTGTCGGTTTGACTTCAAAAGTCTTTGATGTGACTGCCGAGCTGGGGCCATTCTCTAGCGGTTTGTAGCAGTGAACAAAGCATCAATCAACACTACTGTACCTGAACAATGCAAACACTATCGATAGAGCATTCATGAATTAGCGTTTTAGGTGAAATGTCAAGGGTGTCAAAAGAATCAGACAGGTGTTTTGTTGCATGGGATAAAATAGATATTTAAATGAGAGTGACGAAATATACATGTATTGGACTTTAACTGGATATTGTGTATGGCATAAAACTTATTGAATATTAAAATTCAATTCAGATTAATATGTGTTTTGGCACGCAAGGTAATTATGTATGCATATCTGAAATTTAGTTTGCATTGATTACGTTATTTAAGAAAGTAAATTATTATAATAAGTAGAAAATTCCAGAACACCAACAACACTAACATGGATACAGTTTGGTAAAATAACATAATTAGACATTAACAAACAACAACTGCAATGAATCCTTTACAGAAGCACCGCAATCGGCACTAAATTACCATTAATTTGGTAACTGATAATTGATGTCGCATGGTCATGACGAGCTGATTAATGAATAATACATGTAGTGACGAGATGTCAATGATCATTTCGGCCGAGATGTGTTTGCCAAGATGCGAAAGAAACCAATTAAATTGCGTTAGGGTGACACAAATGACAAAAAGTATACAGGAGGGCGGGCAAATTTTTAAAAGGGCAGAGGAAAAGGGCAAGAGGGCGGGGCTAAATCCCTACTTATATGGCAAATGGACTTAACAAATCTTCTCTGAAACTGCAAGGCCCAGAGGTTTCATATTTTGTATGTAACATTGTATAGTTGTACTCTACAAATTTTTTTCAAATGATGGCCCTGAAGTAACAAAGAAGCAACACCCCGGGGTTACATGGTTTCTATAGACTTATATGGAAAGTGGGATTTGAAAATCTCCTTCTGAGAAACCGCAAGGCCCAGAGGTTTCATATTTGGCATAAAAATTGTATAGTGGCCCTCTACAAATATTGGTCAAATTATGCCCCTGGAGTAGAAATTGGCCATGCTCTGTGGGTCACATGGTTTATATAGACTATAAAAATCTTCAAATGAAACTGCAAGGGCCAGATCTGTATACTCAGGTAAGTGGTTTAATGCCATTTAGCCCTCTTGTTATAAGTAGGGATGGGACCGAATATTCGAATATCAGATAATATTCGAATATAAAAAAACGAATACGAATATTTGATTTTCAAATTTATTTAAAGGACAAAATTTTCTTTTAAAAAAATCATGTTTTTTTCCAGTTTGATTGCAAAGTTAACATGAATTCCAGTTGTATTTCCTGCCTAGCAGGTGGGCGGGGGCAGTGTAAAGTTTTTACAACACGTGCCAAACATGTCCAATTAACGACAATTGATTATTGGCAGGTGGGGGGCACCTCTTTACAAGGGCCCGCGAATAAATGGTTTGTAGGAGGCGCGAATATGACGCATTGTATCCACCAATAACAAAACTGGGCCATGTTGTGATAATGGTTTCACAGTTTGCTCAAGGCGTACATTGTTGTTTATTGTCCTTAAGTGACATCTATACGGTTAACTTGTTTACAGTAAATTACAATTACTCTCTCAGTATACCAATCAAAATGAATCCATTATCAGCCAATCAATTTCTTTAACACAATTAGCATGATCTGGTCAGTCTTAATATACGTCACTTGTAAATTATTTTCCATTATATCAACACCGTATATTATACAAGAGTCTTGATTAATAAACAATGCCACCATCATGTGCTTGGAAGTACTTTACCCGGTCATAAGACAAAACCCAGGCAACGTGTAATCCATGTAATGAGAAATTTGTGTACGGAACGATTAACAAATTAATTAACAATACATTTAACGATATCTTACATTTCTTTATATTTGCCTAACACTCACAAAGCTATCTTGCTCATTTACCACTGAAACAAGGTTAACCAACTACGTACACGTAGTGTACATATTTTGGATAGGTAAATATTCGGTCAGAGTGCCATATATAGTAGTATTTACAAAACGAATATTCGAATATATTGGAATACC
Organism: Congeria kusceri; assembly: GCA_027627225.1. Lineage (NCBI taxonomy): Eukaryota > Metazoa > Mollusca > Bivalvia > Myida > Dreissenidae > Congeria > Congeria kusceri. The sequence goes on from CM051035.1 coordinate 61,747,669, forward strand.
TAAAACGAATATTCGAATATTGATTTCAGTATTCGGTCCCATCCTTAGTTATAAGCCATTATGATGCCTTTAACTCAGGTGAGCGACCTAGGGCCATTGTGGCCCTCTTGTTATCCAATCTTAACCAAACTTGCACAGTTTGTGTATGATCAGAAAATCTCGGATGGGATTGTTATTGGGTTAGATCACACCAGTAACACTAGAGTTTTTGCCCCCTTTTTCTTGCCAAAAAAGTGCAAAAATGCCTTTTTCCAACATATAGAGTTTATTTTCCATCCAATCTTAACCAACCTTTCACAGTTTGTGTATGACCATCAGATCTCATCAGACGCCCAAAATGGGCAAGATCGTGTTTCAAACACCAGAGTTATTGCCCATTGTTTATTAAAAAATATACAAAAATGGACATTGTTCAGGATAGAGACTTCATTTTTCATCCAATCTTCACAGAATCTTGCACAGTTTGTCTATTACCATAAGATTACAGTTGAAGTTGAATACAAGCAAGATCGGACCAAAAACACCGGAATTATTGCTCTTTGTTAGTGAAAAAAATATGCAAAAATGGACATTATTCATGGTAGAGACTTCATTTTTCATCCAATCTTTACCAGTCTTGCACAGTTTGTCTATGACTATAAGATTAAAGGTGAAGTCGAATATATAAGCAAATTGGGCCAGAAATACCTGATTTATTGCCCTTTGTTTGTGAATAAATATACAAAAATGGACATCATTCAGGATAGAGACTTCATTTTTCATCCAATCTTCACCAATCGTGCACAGTTTGTCTATGAACATAAGACTGCAGGTGAAGTTGAATATAAGCATGATCGGGCCAGAAACACCGGAGTTATTGCCCCTTGTGTTTGGAAAAAAACATCAACAAGTTATCAATGATTGGCTTGCACACACGATTTTTTATTCAGTGTTGACAAAACTTGCACAGCATATGACCATAAATATTGACTGATAAAATTTGATTTCCAACAGTTGCAAACCTAGCATGCAGTTATTTGTTAATGCTCATTGATGGCTTCAGAGCCTGCATGAACATCAGTTATCATCATTGGACAGAAAATGATCAAAGAAAAAACAAAAACTTGACCTTATAGCATGAACATCATTTATCATCATTGGACAGAAAATGATCAAAGAAAAAACAAAACTTGACCTTATAGCACAGCCATCGCAATTATAGCATTGCAACAAGTTCTCCAAAACTGTCTGCAAAAAAGATATCAAAATCTACTGTTTCTGCATTTTCCAGAATTGTCACTGACTTAATGGAAAAGGGTCAGGTAAGAATATCGAGAACAATGATTTAAGAACCATTAGCAAAAACACCGCACATCCACTAACAAACTCGTACTTGAGTTAGCCCATTCCACGAACCGATGTTTAAAATTAAATTCATCCTATCCCCTTTGCATATTGTTTAGGTACCTTAATTTTCAAACCTGTCAGAACAGTATGGTCTTCATCTGTACCAGTTCTCAGGTGAGCACTTTGGGCCATCATGGCTTTTTTGTTTAACCTTTGTCATTATTTCATTTCAATAAATGTGAATTGTTTTCACTAATGGAATTTTTAGCACTTTTCAATTAAAAGGCAAGCTAGGTTATAAAGTTTTTCGGTAAGCTAGTTTCTCAGGAATGGCTTCAGGGATTTCATTCAAACTTAAAATTATTCCCCACATTAGAATGAACCTATAGGCCAAGCTTGGTAACTCTAGTTTGAAATTTGTAAAATCATGGGCCTTTTTACACTTAAAAATTTCTCATATAAGCTATATGGACAGGTTAAAGTTTTTTGGTAAGCTGGTTTCTCAGGAATGGCTTGAGGGATTTCATTCAAACTTAGAACACACTTATTCCCTATATTAAAATGAACTCATAGGCCAAAATTTTGATAACTCTAGTTTGAAATTCGTCAAAATTATGGGCCTTTTTGCACTTAGAAATTTTACATATAAGCATATGAACAGGTTAAAGTTTTTTGGTAAGCTGGTTTCTCAGGAATGGCTTGAGGGATTTCATTCAAATTTAGAACACTTATTCCCTATATTAAAATGAACTCATAGGCTAATTTTGATAACTCTTGTTTGAAATTTTCAAAATGATGGGCCTTTTTACACTTAAAAGTGGGTGGGAGCACTTTGGATTTCCACTCTCTAACTTGAGAAACAATCTTCATACATAAATACCCTAAAACAACACTTTACTCAGGATTGCATTTGTGGTGGGTTGGGTGGAATCAAGGTCAAGGTTACTATTACTCAAAATAGAAAAAGAAATCTTCTGCTTTATAACTTGAGAACAATATAAATATTTTAATAAAATTCAATGTATAGATACTGTATAATGAGACATTGCAGGAGATTGCATATGGGGTTAGTTGGTTCAAGGTTAAGGTCACTCTTTTGAAATTTAGAAAAAATGCTTCCACTCAGTAACTCGAGAAAGAAATTAATTTTGTTTAATTGGCCCCTACTATACAGTTTGTTTTATAAAAAGTGCCAGAAACTCTGACAAGCACAAGACAAGTCGAGCACGCTGTCCTCCAACAGCTCTTGTTATGTATTATTTTGACTTTATATACACAATATTACAGTTTTTAACTATATTTGCTATTTTTTATCCATACAGTTTATAATTACATTATGATTTTAAAGTTGATGTACATGTATCTTTAAATGGGGCCTGTTACAGTATAAAGTACTTTTAAAATAGTAAATAATTATAAATAAATACAATAATTTTGGTGAATTTTGGTGACAGGAACCATTTACTTTGTTAAAAAAAAATTAATTACTAGATCTAGTAATAATTAACGAAAGTGTTATTCAAACTCATCACTGCACATGGATTGGAATTATACAAAAACTTTGGCTGATGCAAAATCTGAATGAAAGTTAGCGGAACTAAAGTCCTTGTCAAAAATGAATGGAAATAAACTTCAGCGCCTTTTTTAAAGTTTAATTTATCAAAAATGTTGTGTTGCTTTCTTTTTATTAATGAACAAAGTCCTATTTGTTTTTATTTTCATAGAATGCTAATTCATTTAGGCCTAAAATAAAATATTGTTTGTTTCCCATCCCACGACCGACCCAGTAAAATCGCAGCGACCCCAAAACATTTATAGACCAAACAAAACAATATTTTATTTTATTTGTGTGTGAAAATGCGGGGTGCCAATCCTTAAAAAGAATCCAAAAGCGTGTACAAATCTTACTTTCAAAAGACGCTTATGAAATGACTTTAAACGAACAGTTCTCTGGAACGCGTACTTCGGCGTATTTTGATGCTTGCTTTTACGAAAAGGACGCCATAACATTCAGTGCCAGATTCTAGTGGGCAACCATTTCTGCTCGCATATGCATGTTTTTTTATTTAAGACAAAGAACGCCCACCGGCAATGAACAAACTTGCCTTTATGCACCAAGTGTCCATTATCGATAAAATCTTGACGCAGGAGGAGTCAGCTTTACAAGAGCCAAACAGTCAGCTAATGAGAACACAATTAATTTCCAACATGCAAATGAGCGTCATCGTTATAAAGTTTATCACGCCCTTATTCTAACTTTTATTGGTAAAGGTGCTAGTCATTTGTAATACATTTGCGTTAGGTATGTGTTTTGTTATAGATATGTGTGTTTTTAACAGCCGCCTTTGTAATAAATTACTACAAATTCAAATAGTAAATAAATAAATAATTATAAATAAATATAATAATTGTTGTGAATTTTGGTGAAAGGAACCGTTTACTAAGAATATGAATTACGACGTCATGTAACTCGACAAACTGATCACGTCAAACGTCTAATTTTGTTCAAAAAATACAATTACTAGATCTAGTAATAATTAACGAAAGTGTTATTAAAACTCATCACTGCACACGGATTAGAATTATGCAAAAACTTTGGCTGAGGCAACAATTGAATGAAAGTTAGTGGAACTAAAGTTCTTGTCAAAAATGAAACTAAATAAACTTCAGCGCCATTTCTTTTTATTTTAATTTATCCAAAAATGTTCTGTTGCTTTCTTTTTATTATTGAACAAAGTCCTGTTTGTTTTTATTTCCATAGAATGCTTATTCATTTATGCTCTAGCATTTGCGTTGTTCAGATACAGTATTACAGATTGATGCTTTTAAACACTTTCCACGTGCTAAGCGTGTAACACGCTTTTCAGCTACAAACTGCTAGCCGCAGTTTGACAGTCACCATTGCTATGGCCGTTGCTAACAGCGTTCTGTTTTGGATGCCTGGCAAATTGCAACGTCTCGCTATTACTCCTTAGTTTTAACAGGTCTTTATTATTAACGCTCTTTATTTTCAATGTATATTATTGTTTGTTCAATTTTGATAAATTATTGCAAGGTAATTAGAACATAGTATTACGTAAATAAGCAGAACTTTATTAATCTACTACAACGAAAATATTAAGAATTTAAACTATAACGTAACATTTCGAACATAAGGAAAACATGAGTGAAAATGACTTATTGTGTGTACAAATAAAATATTTTTTCGACCTACCGACCCACCCTTTATTAGCATGGGTCGCGGGAGGGGAAACAAACAATATTTTATTTTGGGCCCAATCATCTTGATTGTTTATCTGCGTCTGTGGGATTAAGTGAACTGAAATTCTTATCAGTGACTTTGGCTGCTATTATTGGTTGATTGCTGTATTTTATAGTTTCATAGATTTACATATTTGACACAGTGTGTATGATTGAGAGTAAAACATCTCAGTTAATTGCTAGCTAGTGTTTCCGATTGCTTGTAAAATCATGTTAATTAAGTAAATTATATCTTGATGAGCTAAAACATTTTAATTCATAAAATAACATAATAATAAACTTGCTTTTACATATTAAATTCATGAATACATGTTCTAAATATGTTTGTTTTATGAACAACAAGTTAAAAGGCATTTAAAAAGCATAATTATAAGAGCTGTTTTTTCTGTGATGTGTGTTTACATTAAGATTTGCTTAAGTGGATAGTCAACAGTGATTATTAACAAAATGTAAATGTATGTATTGATTGATACCGTCCTACCTTTCAGAGGTCAAAATGTGGTAAATAAGTTAGTTCATGATTGGAATACTTGCTCATTGTTGTTTATAAAATCTAAATAGATCTGTTGGTAATTTTCTTTCCAAAAGGTGGATTTTAAATCCTGTTTGCTGTTGTGTACTTAAAAGGCTAATGTGTGTTGATTTAACAAGAGAATTTTATGACTCAGCAAGATTATAAACTAGGACATAGGGATAGCAAAGCATGAAGTAAAATATAGCTCCAGGGTAAAACTGTCGCTGTATACCCCAGTACAAGTGTCACTGTATACCAGAGACTGAGTGTAGCTTGTAGTTGATGTACAGGTCGTTCAAGGCTCAGTGCGAGGCCATGTCGGGAGTTAAACCTCCAATCAGAGAGAAGCCAGAGGTCCCTAGGGGGCTGCTCGATATGAAGGAAAGTGCCAAGGGAGATAAAATTGGCAAAGTGTTTGTATGCCTGGGAGCTTCTGTAAGTGCACGGTGGGGGTTTTTTGGGATGGAAAAAGTGTGTGAACTGTCACAGTTGAGATAACACATGATTTTGCACTAATATGGAGGAAAAATAATATTATGGAGAAATGTGTTTGATTGGGACGTAGATGGAAATGGTACAGTAATGCTGTGTTGTAACTGAATTCACAGTTTTATTGTGGAGGGTTGTATTGGATGTATTGACTTTGGAGTATGATGGGCGGATGGTTATCGTGCATCCTTTGATGTGATAATCGGTTTTGAAGTGATTTTTACTACCCGTATGTTTCTGTTTACAGTTCATTCAATGCTGCTTTCTACCTACCGGTAAATGATATAGAGAAATGTTCTTTATGTCATTAATAGTAATGCAAGAAGGTGTTTGTCGTAAATCTGTTGTGGTGGCCATTCTTATATAGCCATTTTCAATACATGACCGTAATGAAATTGCTTTATCTACAACATCAACATGTATTTGCCACTGTATCTTTGTGACAAAGTCAGTAACTATGTATACTAAATATTAACTCGTGCATGCAACATTAATAACGTCTTTATTTATTTGCCACTGTACAAAGTCAGTATTTATATATTTATTAACTAAAATAAAATACACGAAATAGTTTATGACATTTATATATGTTTCTGTGCGTGTATGTAATGTATTTGTGATTATCTTATGTAATTAAAATACTACAGGTAGAAATTGAGGTTTTAAAAATGAGCTGCTTTGTTACTTATTGGTGCATAATTTTGTATTCATAATTTTTGGTGCTAAGATGTATAGGTCAATTATTGACTTCCTTTGTTTCATACAAGTTAGTTTAACATAATTTCTCAGTGTGCTGGTACATGTATCAAAATTTAATGTTTTAGAAATTGTACAGTGTGTCCAACAAACATATTCATAACATTTTTCTATGTATTTATATCAAATTATTAAAAACTATTCATGCTTAGAGTAAATAATGAAATCTTCAAGGTGTATATCATATCTTGTGTAATCAGACACAGAGTTTGTTTGTTTGTTTTTGTGTGTGTTTTTTTTTTATGCCCCCGGCATCTTGGTGCAGGAGGCATATAGTGATCGTCCTGTCGGTCCTTCCGTCCATGACAAGGTTAAGTAGATTTTACCGTTTCGTCTAGCACCAACACCGCTTACTACAACACGACGATACCTACACAGTTGTTGCTTATGACCATTCCCTATCCTCCCTTATCACCCAACCTTGCTTTAACTTTGACCTTGAACTAATTTGGAATTATAATAATTCAAAAGTGACATTTCTTGGTTTTTACCGGTTCGTCGAGCACCAACACCGCTTACTACAACACTTAGATATTTACACAGTTGTTACTTATGACCGTTCCCAATCCACCCATATCACCCAACCTTACTTTGACCTTGACCTAATTTGCACTTAGAATAATTCAAATGGGCTGTTTCTTGGTTAACTAGATTTTACCATTTCGTCTTGCATTAACACCGCTTGCTTCAACACTTGGATACTTCCACAGTTGTTGCTTATGACCATCCCCAATCCACCCATATCACCCTACTTTACTTTGACCTTGACCTTGAACTAATTTGGACTTTTAATAATTCAAAAGTGCCATTTCTTGGTTATATAGATTTACCGTTTGGTCTAGCTCCAACACCGCTTACCACAACACTTGGATATTTACACTGTTTTTACTTATGACCTAATGTAGACTAAGAAATGGGCTACCGAGCACCAACCGAGGGCATATTAAACACAGAATATTGTTTTTTTTTGTGAGTGTGTGGTTGGGGGGGGGGGTCAGTTAACGAAGGGTGAAGGACAGGGAAGGATTAGCTCTTGCCTGTTACTGCTATGTGCCAAATCCAGGATAAGTCAAAGCTGTCAAAGTTAAAGAAGGTTCAACCATACTGGGGCTTGTAAACGTATTTGCAGTTGAATTTAAAGGGTCTTTTTCATACATTTTGTTTTGGTACATGATATTCTACCAATGAACCACCTGTTGTTATCCCCTGTCAAAATGGACTTCATGAGATCAAGAATTTGTCATGCCATTAAGCATTATTCATGCAGTTTTCTTGAAAACCTCTAATAACAAACTCTATGAAGTTTTATGCATGAAGTGATTTAAGGTACACTTCATGAAGGTGTCATGCATTACTGAAATTCTATAAACATTCGTGAAGCTTGAAAAAGAATAGATCAAGATTTTTTTATGAATACCACCCTTAGCTCAGATTTCCGCATTGCATTCCAAGAAGTGGAGAAAATGCAGAATAGATGTGGAAATGTTGTGGAAATCTTCAGTTTCCGCAGATCCTCCACATATTTTCCGCAAAAATGATTTTGGCTTTGCGGAGAAATTTCTTATATGTGGAGAACATGCGGAGAGTATGCGGATTATTGACACTTAGAATTTTACAGTTGCGGAAATTCTGACTTAGACATTTTCATGATGCGGAAAAGTTATACTTTGAAAAAATCGCAAGCTTGTTAATCTATTTATTAAAACAAGAGCTGTTTGTAAAACATATATGCCCCCTCTAGGTCAAAAACAATCTTTAATATCAATTTGGTGAGAATTATTGAACATACACCCATGAAACCACAAGTCTGAATTCTGTCTGATCTCTGTCTGAATAAATACTGAATTCAGTCTGAGGACATAACCTGGGACATAACCTGAACATCTATGTGAAAAAGGGGCATATATCTGTCAAAATACAAAACAGAGTTATGGGGAATGTAGAACTTGAAGCTGGAGTTGAGAACAAAGGTATATTCTAATTTTCAAGTAAATAACTTATGTAATTTTGAAGTAACAAAAGTTTTAATTATAAACTTTGACCTGAAAATCTATGTGAAAAAGGGACATAACTATGTCAAAATATAAAACCTGTAAAACTGTGTTATTGGGAATGTGGCACTTGATGGAGTTGATGACATTAAAGGTATATTCTAAATTTCAAGTGAGTAACTTTTGTAGTTTTGAAGTTACCGAAGTTTTGAATATAAACTTTAACCTGAAAATCTATATGAAAAAGGGGCACAACTATGTCAAAACTGAGTTATGGGGAATGTGGCACTTGATATTTGAGTTGATGATAAAGGTATATTCCAAGTTTCAAGATTATAACTTATGTAATTTTGAACTTACAAAAGGGCATAAATAATGCAATTTTATGACATTACAGTACACCATACCACGCAATGCTATGCAGGATATGATGTCATTTATGATGTCATCAGTAGACTGTCATTGCTCAAGTCTGAAATGATTTAAACATGATTGTGATGTTTAAACAAAAATATCTATGAATACTGAACACTTGGAACCTGTGTTTGTAAGTATTATTTCATTTAAGTTACAAACAAGTCAATAAACTATAATTGATTTTGCACATTTGAAAGGGTTTGACATTTTTAAGCATTTGTAATATATTTTCGTGACCATATGCCTAGAGGCTTAAGCTGCATGTCTTCCTTCTACTTACAGTTATGTTCCTTTAAACAACAATCGTTTGACTTATTATTATTGTTTTCCTTACAATATAATCCTTCCATCAATGTTCTATTATATGGAAAACAATAATAATAAGTCAAACGATTGTTGTTTAGGGTTAGGGTTAGCAAAATGGATAATCAGTACTTTATCATTTGTCTGTATTTTAATGTTAACTATGGAAGCTCAATTTTACCATAGAATATGGGAAGTTGCATAATCATTATATTGTTTACTGTTCCTAACCACGTTGTACTTAAAGGAGATTTTTAGACATAATAAACTGGAAAATGGAAAATAATGTATCTGTTATACTTTTCTGCATAAAATTATGTTGTTTTGTTGATTTATATTAGCACAATTGTACTATATCATGAAAAAAGTTGCATTATAATCATTTCCAGTTGGATGTTTATAATATTCACATATTATTTAATGTCTGAGAAACCACTTTAGGGGAGTAAACCATTGAACCATAAATATCAAGTGCCACCTGAGTACTTAGTGTAAAGGTCATAATAATTACTGTATCTGTGGTTATAGTCTGAATGCAGTCTGAATAACTTGTCTGAATAGCCCTCTGAATATTGTCTGGACTCTTATGAATTTTGTCAGAATTGTTCCATTTTAAGTCTTTTTTCAGCAATGTCAGAAATAATAGATGCATCCACAAATGTCAATTACATTCATATTAATCTGCAATATTATCCGATCATCGCACTTGGATATCATGTCAGTGTTCGCCGTGAATTTGGACTATTGGGGACAAGGGCCTTCTTGGCTTTAAAAAGTGGGGACAAATTATAAAAATGTAGGAACACAGACAAAAAAGTTGTTCACCTTATTAATATTCCCAAAGCAGATTTTTGTTTTGAAAAGTACGTACTAGATGTTTTCATTCATGTTTTTTTTTTTCTGTTAAAAAAATGATTAATACATAATGCTGTGTTCTTAATTAATTCATAACGTTCTGTTGATCAATGTTACACTGCATTCTTAACTACCGTATAACCTTGCATTATTAATTTTAATTTGAACAAACAATAAAATCCGTTATAAACACAAGGCGTTAATAATGAAACCTGTTAAAACTACGAAGTGTAACAGTGTTACATCATCAAGTAGCCGGGCTTCCAAAACTGTAAGCCATTAGCAACACTCATAGCAACGGTGTTTGATGTCTTTGATGTTTCTGCCGAAATGCGGCTGTCGTCCAGCAGTTTATCGCTGAAAAGCGTGTTTCACGCTTAGCATGTGGACCGCGTGTACAATTATCGATTGATACTACTGTATCTGAACTTTTCAAGCGCTGCCGATAAAGCGTTAATGAATTAGTGTTCTAGTGAAAAAATTGGTTATAAATTGACGTCACGATCAATGATATAAATTTTACTAAATACGCCGCATGATTAACTTGTAAATTGTGTGCGTCCGCGGACCCGCTTACGAAAATTTTGTGGGGACAAATCATTTATTTTTGCGCCAATGGCGCAAGGCCGCATCCACGGCAGAACACTGCATGTGATTGGCGATCCAAATATTTGATGCAAAAGAGCACATGCATAATATTTGTGATATTCAATGAGCATGTGGCACTGTTTGTGATTTTCGATGAATGGAAATTAATTCTTTAACAATAGCTGGGGAGTAGTTTTAACTATTTGTGGAAAAATCCAGATCAGTCTTTTCAGAAATAAATCCGACTCAATTCAGACAGTACTTTTTCATGAGGGTAGAGAGCGGGAACAGCTTAAAAGGCCAATTTTACATAAATTGACCCTTCACCAAATTTGATCAATACCATTCTGCACCACTGAACAAGATGGCCACCAGAGCTAAAAATAGAAAAATCTTTAAACTATAGCCAAGGGAGGATCACCCAATTATTCCTCGAGTGTCAATTTTCTGTGGATTATTTCCACCTGCGGAAAAACAAATGCATTAATTTTCTGCAGAAGTTCCGCATATATGGAAATAGAACATCGTCGGATACCCACATTCGACCCATTCCGCTACTCTCCATATATCGACCGTGGGACATTACGAACCCTTTTCACCGTTTTAGTGTGTGTCGAATACAGTAATTTCATTGGATCCCTCACGGTTTCATGAGGATATTTTTGACCAATGATACAACTCATACTATAGAGACTTCGGGTTTGTTGTCAAAATGGCGTCGTCCGTAGAAATGGAATTTCGTCGTGCATGCGAATACTTTAAAATTGAGATATTAAATGACTTTCAGAGTAAAAGTATCTCTAGTCTCTTAGATGGGCGCGATGTCTTTTTAAGCACTCGGACAGGTGGAGGGAAAAGCTTGGTGTATCAAATATATCAATTTATCAAAAGAAATCAGTGCACTGGCTGTCAAGTTGTTGTCGTTACTCCACTTTTGTCAATAATGAAAGAACAATGTGAATACCTGACTTCCCTCGGATTCAAAGCTACGTTTATCGGACGAGATCCTAATGAAGAATCAGATATTTTATCTGGGATGCATGACTTTATTTATTCTTCCCCGGAGAGTCTTCTTGGCGTTCAAAAGTGGAGGGACATGATGGCGAACAGTACTTCCATTAAACTTATTGTTGTGGATGAGGCTCATACAATAATACACTGGTAATAAATAATATCAACCTACCATATAATTGTGTTCCAGTGTGAAATAACCAGCTTTAGTTTGATAATTGTAATAAGTTGACAGCTGTGTAGTAATTGTTTAGCACTTTCAGCTGTGTAGTATTTGTGTAGCACTTTTAGCTGTGTAGTATTTGTATAAGAGGCTGTTGCTAGAATATAAACCAAAGTTATGTTACTAAAACCTTTAAGTGCGGACAGATGTATAATACAAGAGTTTCATTGTCATTTTTTTACATTTTAGTGTCATTTTGAATGTCAATTTTTTATTTGATAGTAAAATAGTCTTCATGCTAGTCCAACTGCTTAGGACATGTGACATATTACCAGTATTTGAGCCGGTAGAAATTAAAAAAAAATATTGTTGGCTAGTAATAAACATGTCATGTAATTATTATTATTATTATTTCATAATGAGTCAGGCATGTGAATGAATAAAATATGCATCATAAATAAAGACTTATAAGTTCATGTACTTCTTAATTTTTAGGGGAGAGGCCGACAGTGAGCAGGAGAAGGAGCCATTTCGCGAGTGGTTTGGGAAGTTAGGAGAAGTTCGTTCTTTGGTCGAGTTTCCCATCTTATTAATCACTGCCACGGCAAATAAAGCTGCTCGAACTAAAGTGAAACAACTATTTTGTATGCAAAAATGTTTTGAAATTGTTGACAGTCCAGATCGTCCAAATATCAAATTATTTTGTCATAGGTATAAGGGAAGCTTGCCACTTAGTTTAGTGTTCAAGTATTTGGTAACTTCAATCAAAAACAAGAAAGCAAAAAGTGAAAGATACCTTATATTTTGTACATCCATAAAAAATTGCACTGATGTGTATACAATGTTTAGAATGGAACTGGATAAAGACATAAAATATGTGCATATGTATCATTCCCAGACTGCAGAAAATGTCAAGGAGGATATAAAAAAAAGACATGGGACATGATGATGGCTTGATTAGACTGTTAGTGGCAACTAGTGCTGCTGGCATGGGCGTTAATATTAAAGGGGTAAATCAAGTAATAAACTATGGGGTTCCGAAGAACATGGATACTTTTGTTCAGCAGTTTGGAAGGGCAGGTAGAGATGGAACTCAGGCAATGGCACTTTTATTATATTGTGGGAGACAGTGTAAAGGAATTGATAGTGATATGAAAAATTACATAAGTGATGATTCAAAATGTCGCAGGAATGTGTTATTAAGTGCATATAATACTGATGTTAAAAAGGGCCTGCTAAAGCACTTGTGTTGTGATATTTGTGAACAACAATGTGATTGTGGTAGTCCGGACTGTAATTTGTACATACATCCTGTTGTACAAGCTTTGACAGAGGACATATCTGATGTTGAAACAAGCTCTTCTAGTTCAGAAAGTTCCAACAGCTTTAGTGATTTTAGTTAATGGAATGAATACTATTTGTAGCCATTTAGGCATTAAATTTTGAAACATTTTGTTGTGTTCATTTTCATCCGTTTTCGGCAATAATATGTGATTAATCATTTGGGTCACCTGACATACTCCTTCAACTGTAGCAACCTTAAAACATTTTGGTTGTTTGGGACATTTTAAATTATTTTTGTTTAAAAGAATGAAATACTTTTTATCAATACACACTCTAACCCTAACCCTAACCCTTCTCGTTCATAGAAGCATCCATTTGAAATAACTGTACCGATGATATTTTAAATGGTTTAATTTAAAATCTTCACCCAAGAATTTAAAAAAAAATCCATATGTTACATCAAGAATTGTTTAGGTTGTGAAAAAAATATAATTTTATTCAAAAAGGTAACTGGCCAATTTTATCTTTAAATTGGGCATAAAATGATGAAATCCCCTGTAATTATGAAATCAAGCTTTCTGAAAGATTTCTTTATAAGATACCAGTTGTGATATTCAGAAGCAGTGAAATAAAATTCCCAAGTGTATACTGGAATACTTTAATAACTGATTATTAAGCTTTATACACACATACTACAATAGCAAATAGTTGTTAATTTGTTTATCAGGTCCAGTGTTTTATTAGCTCCTTCTGGAATAATTATCATTATGCGTAATAAGAAGCCTTATTATTCGGAACATGTTAATTTATTACTTTTTTATAACCAACATTGAAATATTCTGGTAGTTTCACACTTTTCAAAGAATTCTGCGTTTACTTTTTTCATTCCTTGTGTTCAACATGTACTTCAACAAATAAAACACACTAATAGAAATTTATTTTTGTGTTACATATATAAAGTGAATGTTTCACTACATACATGTAAACATTATAGAATTATGGAGAAAAAGAATGACAATTTAAACACATAACCGCACATGCGTCCATGTAATATATTTCCAAATTATCACAATAAAATAATACAATTTGCATCATTAAATATGCTAACATTTTCAAGGGAATCATCATTAACTGATAGGACATGCCAGTAGTATTGAAATGTGAAACTGTTATAGAAGTAAACTAATGCCATTTAATATTGGCTAAAAATTTCTTTTCAAGTTTGAGCACTGAATTCTGCATTAGCACAACAAGTGTCAACACTTCCTGATACAGTGACATATAATGCACAGTAAATATTATGCAGCAAGATAATGGATGAAACATCAGAAAAATAAGAATCCGAAACCCCTGTAGTATACATGCATACCCAATTACTTAAGACAGTTTCTGAGACAGGGACCTTAACATAAAACTTAACCAAGAATAAAAATTCCATAAGCGGGTATAACTAAGGCAAGTTTTATTTTATGGATTATCTTGTGAATGTGTAATCCCATTGTGATAGTAAACCTGCATAACAAATATGAACCAAATAACTTAAAATGATTTATAAGAAATGGGACTTAACAAAAAGTTTAACCAACACTGACGCAGACAAGATTGTCACAAAGGGACACGAGTCTGATGTTACATTAAATTTTGGACGTAGTGCTTATTTAGTACATAATGTTGCAATCACATTAAGGAATATATGGGCACCTCTAGTTTCCTCTTAAATAGCAAAACAGCACAGCAATAATGATATCAAAATACTTGAATAATATATGATTGAAATTCAGTTCAATTAACAATACGTGCAAAATCTATTGATTTGGTGACATACATGTACATTCGAGGCTAGTGCTCAAATTAACTATGGTTTAATACTATAGTTGGTTTCATACCTCTTTATTCAAGCCACAACTGTCTAGCACTAGGCCAAGAATGAATTGAAGAAGATTCAGCAGCTGACATCTGGCATACAACATCACACCAACAGCAACAACAAATCGAGCCATGCTTTTTTGTTTTTCACCAATAACACAGCTGATGATAGCTGCTAGAGTTGGAACTTTTGTTCTGATCATTTTGGCTTGATCTTCCCACTTAAAGTTCATTAAATCGTTTTCAGAGTTCACTTTAAATTCACTTTCTGAGCGCTTTGACAATTTTGACACTTCCTGTATTATGTCCTTACTTACACATTTTGTCATTGCTGACCTGTATTTACTACATTTTGACAGATGTTTCATCACTGTTTCTGGTCCTTTTCCATTCATCAGTGCTTTGATTGCAGTCTGTTCTGCACTATCAGTTATGATTTTAGATCTCTCCATTGCATTATACATCACTGTCACCTATAAAGGAACAAAAGACAATATAACCTTTAGGGAAAAATATTAACTTTATGAGATCATACAAGGAATGGGATTTTTTACAATTTTTTCCATAATGCATTAAAATAATTTATTTTAAGGTTATTTGGCCAACCCTAAAAATCCTTAAGCATTTACTAGTATTTAAGGAATTTTATTTTATGAAAAGGAGCTTTAAACTTTACTCGAATTAAAATGATAATAAATATGAACAGCATGCTCCTTGTACAAAGTGTAATTTCTGTCTATTGTCTACACTATTTTATGTAGTTCTATTTATTTCTGGACCAAAAAAAGTGGGATATGGAAACTATTTTAATCTGTGAGTGAGTCCTTTTTGAATTTAAAGACTGTAATACAGTTTTTAGCTGCCCATACTTTTCAGGGCAATCATGGCACACTGTGTTTCTAAACCATATACATTATCAGCTAATGGCTACACATTACACAAAGACAATTCTATTTGGCTGAACATTTTGTATAATATTCTTCCTAGATTAACCAAAATAAAGACATGTTGACATTGTAAGATAAATTTGGATACAGTAATTCTGAACCAGGATGATTCCTGCCAAGTTAGTTACATGTAAGTACACATGTATATAGGGATTTATGAGACTTGTACCACTTCAATATTGTACCACTACAATATTGTACCACTTCGGAGACTTTCAACCACAAATGAAATTATAAAAATGACTTGTGTGATATGTTCACACTTATTAATGAGGTGTTTGCACCATTTACAGTTAATAATGGATGTGTGACAGACATGTGGATTATAAACCAACACATATTACTATAAGACATTATTGTCTTGACTTGACTGACTCACAAATTATTGTTAACTTGAGTAAATAATTAGGTGTGTAAAAAATCATTAATTAGCATGTGCATTTTTATGTTTTGATGATTTTGATCACAACTAATTAATAAACTGTACATTTTACAATATTTCTGGAACTTTTTTTTTAAATTAATAATAAAAGCATTTATGTTTACATATTAGACATGTCAGTCTAGTATGGGAATTTGTTCCACTATATTAACCTTACAATATATTAATCAACAAAAAATAATTACATGTTAATACAATTTTATTTGACAGTTAGTGTATTAATATGTTATACGAAGTCTCCGATATACATGTACTGTTACAAGGCCTCATGGCTCAAAGTCTCCATGAAACTATTCACTATACAATTTCATTTGGTTCTTAAAACTTTTGACATGGCAACAAAGTCATATAAGTTATGTTTTGACACATCATGTTAACATTTGAACTCAGCTCGTGGTAAAATGAACTATAATTGGTAAGACCGTCTCAATAAGTCATGTGTCCAACATTTTAAAAGATGCTAAGTAAAGTATTTCTTCTTGTTAACATTACCTTGACATCAACCTTTTTTCTTGTCTGAAGTGTGTTGGTACTTGTTGATGCATCCACCTTCAGTGATTTTTCGCCGGTAGTAGCAAATACCATTGGTTTTCTTGGTGTGCCTTTATTTGGAGTTCTAGAGTCTTCTTGCTCTTAGGAGTCACACCTGTAGGTGAAGACTGCTCAAGAGCACGTTTTACATTCTTTGAACCTGAAATTACGGGGAATGTTATGTTTTACATGGCTTGCAGTATATAAATTATAATAAATTGAAATTATAGTAAATGCTGGTGTATAAAAAGAATACAACTTTCTTCTAACAATGCAAATTCTTAAGCCATTTTTAACTTAGAATTGGGAGTTAATTTACCCTAAAACTAATATTCATCAACGAATAACAATAATAACAGAACTTTCCGCATACAATAAACAACAGAAGGGAATTTGATAGCAAATTATTTATGATTGGGTGATATTTTCATCTTTTTTAAAATTCTGTGTAATAAGAATATCCTGATAAATGGTATATTGACTACACAGTCTTCGCAGTAATATAAATGAACAACTAGCCTGAATATAAATAATGCTTTCATAGAAACAGATAAAAATGCAATAGCCCAACTATATAAATTATTTATTTCTAGTAGCCTGGATTAATTGCACCAACCCCGGGCTGTTGGACTTATACTTATAGCTAGTGTGAAGACTGGACTATGTATATCACAAATAAGCTGCGGTAATATAACTGTGGACCGTTGAAAACACTGAATTGAATGCAACAATATGTCATTAGGAAGCTCACACAAAAAAGCATAATGATAAATTGTATTGTTCTGAAAGACAATTGTGAACTGGTGTTAAATGGCGACTTCAAAACAACATCAAAATAAAGTTAACTTACCATGTGGCGTAACATTGCCACCTTTGTGTTTCTCAACCGCCCCTGGCAGGGATTTCATTGTTTTAATTAGCTCAGTCTTTTCTATTTCGAGGCACTCTACTTTTCGATCCAATGCAAGAAGTCTATTGAGCTTATTCACACAAATGTTGCACCCATTTCCAGTAGCACTTGCATTAATTTGATTTAGAAGATTTCCATAGTCATTTAAAGATGTGTTTGATGAGAGATTTCTGTAATTTTTCCCTTTTATAACACTAAAACACAAAACACATTTATTTTCTATGGCGGCCGCCATTATCCAAGCGAAGCATTGACACCTCCAAAGCGAAGAGTATTCTTTTTGTAAACTGCGATTTCATTGGTCTACTGAAAGGTTACAGTTCAGGTCAAAACGGCGTTTATTGCTTATATTGTCCCACGGCTAATGCTGGAGAGTAACGGAATGAATTAGTCGTGGGTATCCGACGATGGGAAATAGAAATGTCCGCACTAAATGCCGAACAAATGATGATACTATGTCCACTTTTTTGATAGCTCTATTATTTTTAGAAGTCTTCATGATTTTTGGAATTCTTCATGAATGTTGAAGAAAAGCACAACCAATTCTTGAAATTCCAAAAAAATTTGTTCATGAAGTTTTCATGAATATCTGTGAACTATAAATGAGACATTAGAATAAAGAACAAAATTATTCATGAAATCTGCATGAAATATTTTTTCATGAAGTTGTGCATGAAGTCTTCATGAAGTGCATAGTTCATGCAGTTTTTATGAACAAACCCATTATTTATTTCATGCATTTTTCTGCATATGAAAATGCATCAACTATTCATGAAGCTATGTTTTATGAATGTTTCATGCATTTGTCTCATTTTCAGTTCACTTCTTTTCCATGAAGTCTTCATGAAGCCACTGCATGAAGTATTCACAAAGATTTTAAGAAGAATTCATGAAGTATGCCTAAACATTTCACAGGGGATTACATAAATACAATATTAAAGCATCTGAAGTAATAAACTAGTATTGATATGTGGGTTTGAACCTGGATGCTGCTGGTTACAGACTGGTGTCCTCTATCCACTGCAACCTAGGGAGAGTGCCATACAGTCAATTCTCGTTACAAAGACACAATCCGTTCCTGCTAAAAAAATCCAGCTAAAAATGTTGTCATATCAAATTCCCGTTATAACGGCGGTGAGGTATATTCCGTTAAAGATACTGTCATGTATTGTCCTGTGTTGTAAACTATATATATATGTTTTTATTAATTTCATTCATTTAATTAATAAAAGAACACATATTAAATACATTATTTATTTACGTTTTTGAAATTTAAGCACATTGAACATTTGTAAATACAAACGGACAAACAAGAAACGTCTTTAGCAACAGTAACACACATATGTATATACAATGTAAACACGTTTATTGCAATTTTATTATGCAATCAAAGCACATTTACACAGTTAAATTTCTGACGACAGTCAGTGATGGAACGATGAAACTTAGATCCAGAATTATTATATTATAGTTCTCCATGGACAGCAAGGTCTTCCATATGTTGTCCAGGTTGCATGCCAGCCTATTATCCCACTATCACTTTAACAAACATGAATTAGAGCTTTAATCTTAATTATTGACTTGTAATTTGAATGTACTGCATTAATTAATTAAGGTGTGAAAATAATGTTCACACCTACACTGTACAATGTTTAGAACCAGTATATGTGCAGAAAATTATTGATCAGTGATATTTTTACCTATGCGTCCTGCGTCCAGGACGCAGTAATATTGCCGTAGACGCAGTTTCTGTTTATGTGCGTTCGCGGGATGCATGCATTTTGAAAATGGCGAGTCCTGTCCGGCAGTTTAGAAGCATTGTGTGTTCGAGTACTGTCATAATAGAGGGTAAAATTTACCATCGCACCGTTCCATCTATTTTTATTACGACCATTCTCATTGGATAATTGATTTGCGAATAACCAATGGCAATAGTCGTGACGTTTCTAAACGTAATGGTGTGAAGGTAAAATAGATCTAATATTTAATTTTTTGGGAAAGTTTTTTAAAAGTTTGTCTGCAACAAAACGAAAAATGACACATGACATGAAGTTAATTCTGGTCAGGTTCTACCAAAAATCGTCCGAAAATTATGTTAATAGAATAAAGATTGGAAGAAGTTGTTTAGTTGGTGAGCATATACAATGGAACTACACAATTTAATAACATGTACTGCACTTTGTGTACGGTCGCTAAAACGTGCAATGGTATGGTAAAAAATGCACACTGCACAAATTTTCAACATTCTACTTACTCTACCTAGACATGCTTCTCAAAAAACACAAAGTTAACATTACTTGTGTTATTATATATAATAAAGAGTTAATTGCATTATTGCCTTACTCATCTTATTAACTGACTGCTTATATTCCCATTTGAATAAATGAAAATAGAAAATTTTTAAACTCACACATTTAACTTTGGGACTCATAGATTTTTAGCCCAGCGAGTCCTAGGACTCATGGCTGTGAAATTGTAAACAAAATCACTGATTGATTAAGACAATCATGACAATCAAGCTGGCCTTTCATGCCTTTGGCACAAGGAGGATTGTTGTGGCTATAATGAAACCGCTTGACATTAATTTTATTGATTGGTTCCCCTTAAAATCGTGTCGGAGTCGGAAACCGAATATTCCGTTATGAGGAGTATGATTATCACTGAAATTAATCCATCCCCATTGAAATCGCGTCTGATGTTGAATATTCCGTTATATCAAATGTCGTTGTAAACGGGGCCAACTGTATATTGGATATGTTGCCGTTAAGTACCAGTACCCATTATATTGCACTTCTACTAAAACGCTTTATTATGAGGTCAGTGTACTTTTATGAAAACAAAATCTTACTTGCACCATATAGTGGTTGTTTTTGCTGGCTATAAAAATGATCTTTACATTTACTAAGAAATAGTTTTTTTATACAAGTACCAGGTATTTCAAGAACGTAAATTATCAGGCTCAATGGTTTGTGTTCATAAAACAGAAATTATCCCCAGAAGTCATACAACAGCTTGTTTTGCTACTTAACCATGAGTTCATAAATGGGCTGACATCTATTGGTACTTCATGATTTTATTTCTCTTCAAGAAACTGGTACTCACGTTTACTTGATGATTACTTCATATAATAAGGAACTTCTGAAGTATTACTTACATCATGCTGTGTGATGGTTCTTGGAGGTAATTGACTACAGATCAAAATTATGTATTGAGAACAAGTGCTATGATTAAACAATTTGTTTATGTTCTTGTTTCTTGGAGTGGGAAACAATGAATCACATCAAAGGTTGGAAGTTATGTGTAAAGAAGGGGTCGCAGTGGGGTAATGAATACAGGGTCTGCCGTGCAATAGCTAGATCGACAGTTCGATCCCCACTCTGGGAACAATCAAATGATCGTCTCAAAAGACATACATTACTGGTTCTACCGAGAAAACAGACTTGAAAGTGTCTCAATAAGCCTCTGGCTTTTGACGCACATGAGCAAAAATAAAATGGTTTAAAGTGTGCAGTGGCGTAGCTTCCTTTAGGCACTATGGGCACGTGCCTATACATTTTTGTCCAGTGATGAATAATTTAAATATGTCAAAAATGCAATAAAAACAAGAGGAAGGATGGGGGTGAGTGGATCTATTTGGCTGAGTTAATACTTCATTGTTTAACGAGACGATTTCGTCAATATAAAATACATTTCATGAAACACACGCATATTTTACAATTACTTTGTAGAATCTGGGTTTAGCTGAAGTTAGTTGTTTGTAGCCACATACGAGTATAAACGCTCTTGGCCCAAATTATCATTTACATTGTCTTTTTGTAGATTCCGCCTATTGTGCCTATACATTTTTTTAACCCAAGCTACGCCCCTGGTGTGTATGTACGATCTTTCGACATGCATAGTGGCATAAATTTAAACAACCCGATAATGTTAATTACCATACAATTTGATTTAAAACGGAAGTAAAGTCATTTAAGAACCATGATTGATGTAAACCGCATAACTGACTATTTATTTATTTCAAAATAGTTTTCCACTGTAAAGCCAGAAACTCCAATACATGTATATACGTTGACTCGACAGTTGTTTTTGGTTACACAACACTAATAAATGGTGCAGAAGTCGACACTCATATATTTTATTTGATATTTTAGTATTTTCTACATCCTTTCTATGTTAAGTGTTCTTTCCAGTTATTTTGTCACTTTCATCTGCTTAGTTTGAAATTAATTGATATGAAATATTGTACATAGTATTTTTGCACACTATAAACTAAGAAGGGGTTTCATCCACATGCTTTACATACCATATCTTTTGGTAGAGTAGAAGTTTTATACCGAGGTACCTGGCGCAGAATTGCCTGTAGGTACCCGGATCCCCCTTATGATTTTATTTCCATTAAACAATAACACAAGCTAGTTACACCTGTTTTCATTTTTTGTGCTGACTGACTTTGTACTGATTTTAGTCTTTTTGGACGATAAAGAATGCACTAATTTGCGGCAACAGTCATCACCAGTGCAAAGAAAACCATTTAAGTTCATATTCCCCACTGGGTTGCAAAATAGCACTAAAGCTGTATTATGGGTTAATGCTAAGGATGGGACCGAATACTGAAATCAATATTCGAATATTCATTTTAGGTATTCGAATATATTTGAATATTCGTTTTGTAAATACTACTATATACGGCACTCTGTCCGAATATTTACCTATCCGAAATATGTATACTACGTGTATGTAGTTGTTTTACCTTGTTTCAGTGGTAAATGAGCGATATAACTTAGTGAGTGTTAGGCAAATATAAAGAAATGTAAGATATCGTTAAATGTATTGTTAATTAATTTGTTAATCGTTCCGTACACAAATTTCTCATTACATAGATTACACGTTGCGTGGGTTTTGTCTAATGACCTCGTAAAGTACTTCTAAGCACATAATGGTGGCATTCTTTATTAATCAAACCTCTTGTATAATATACGTTGTGGATATAATGGACAATAATTTACAAGTGACGTATATTAAGACTGACCAGATCATGCTAATTGTGTTAAAGAAATTGATTGGCTGATAATGTATTCATTTTGTTTGGTTTACTTAGAGAGTAATTGTAATTTACTGTAAACAAGTTAACCGTATAGATGTCACTTAAGGACAATAAACAACAATGCACACCTTGTGCAAACTGTGAAACCGTTATCACAACATGGCCCAGTTTTGTTATTTGTGGATACAATGCGTCATATTCGCAACTCCTACAAACAATTAATTCGCGGCCCTTGTAAGGACGTGGCCCCCCTGCCAATTATCAATTGTTGTTAATCGGACATGTTTGGCATGTGTTGTAAAAATGTTACACTGCCCCCGCCCACCTGCTAGGCAGGAAATACGACTGGAATTCATGTTAACTTTGCAATCAATTTGGAAAAAACTTGATTTTTTAAAAAGAAATTTTGTTCTTAAATAAATTTGAAAATCGAATACTCGTATTCGTTTTTTTTAATTCTAATATCTGATATTCGAATATTCGATTATTCGAATGTTCTGTCCCATCCCTAGTTAATAACATATGGCACAGGTGCCCTGGTAATAATTTGCTACCCTGGTAGTAGCATTACCCAACTAATCAATACCCAGGTACTCGAGTACTCGCCCTATTGGCAAGGGAATTTAGTTCAGCATAACTGTTAAGAAACTGGAGTGACCATCTCCAATTTGGATTTAACGCCAAGATAAACATTGTTTATGATATGGTCAATCAAGTCAAGTACAAGCTACTATTTCCTTCTTATTTTTCAGGGTGACTTGGCCAAAAAGAAAATTTATCCTGTGCTATGGTAATATTGATTATTATTATTGTATTATAAAATATTGTTCTCACAAGGCGTGTAAATATTAATAACAAGCAGAAATATTCACATAAGCAGTGTTCAGGGTCCATAGCCATAGCTCCTAAGGATTGTCTTAGCTCCTAAGTATCTGAGTAATGCATTGTACATTCTGTGATCAGAGAGCTTCCTTTCTGAGTAAATGCATTGTACATTCTGTGATCAGAGAGCATCCTCTCTGCGTAATGCATTGTACATTCTGTGATTAGAGAGCATCCTCTCTGCGTAATGCGGTGTACATTCTGTGATTAGAGAGTTTCCTTTCTGAGTAATGCATTGTACATTCTGTGATCAGAGAGCATCCTCTCTGAGTAATGCATTGTACATTCTGTGATTAGAGGGCTTCCTCTCTGATTAATGCATTGTACATTCTGTGATCAGAGAGCATCTTCTCTGAGTAATGCATTGTACATTCTGTGATCAGAGAGCATCCTCTCTGCGTAATGCATTGTACAATCTGTGATTTGAGGGCTTCCTCTCTGATTAATGCATTGTACATTCTGTGATCAGAGAGTTTCCTCTCTGAGTAATGCATTATACATTCTGTGATTAGAGAGCATCCTCTCTGAGTAAAGCATTGTACATTCTGTGATCAGAGAGTTCCTCTCTGCGTAATGCATTGTACATTCTGTGATCAGAGAGCATCCTCTCTGCGTAATGCATTGTACATTCTTTGATTAGAGGGCTTCCTCTCTGAGTAATGCATTGTACATTCTGTGATCAGAGAGTTTCCTCTCTGTGTAATGCATTGTACATTCTGTGATTAGAGAGCATCCTCTCTGAGTAATGCATTGTGCATTCTGTGATCAGAGAGTTCCTCTCTGCGTAATGCATTGTACATTCTGTGATCAGAGAGCATCCTCTCTGAGTAATGCATTGTACATTCTGTGATCAGAGAGTTCCTCTCTGCGTAATGCATTGTACATTCTGTGATCAGAGAGCATCCTCTCTGCGTAATGCATTGTACATTCTGTGATTAGAGGGCTTCCTCTCTGCGTAATGCATTGTACATTCTGTGATTAGAGGGCTTCCTCTCTGAGTAATGCATTGTACATTCTGTGATCAGAGAGTTTCCTCTCTGCGTAATGCATTGTACATTCTGTGATTAGAGGGATTCCTCTCTGAGTAATGCATTGTACATTCTGTAATCAGAGAGTTTCCTCTCTGCGTAATGCATTGTACATTCTTTGGTTTGAGAGTTTCCTTTCTGAGTAATGCATTTTACATTCTGTGATCAGATAGTTTCATCTCTGCGTAATGCATTGTACATTCTGTGGTTTGAGAGTTTCCTCTCTGAGTAATGCATTTTACATTCTGTGATCAGAGAGTTTCCTCTCTGAGTAATGCATTGTACATTCTGTGAAAGAGAGCATCCTCTCTGCGTAATGCATTGTACATTCTGTGATTAAAAAGTTTCCTCTCTGAGTAATGCATTGTACATTCTGTGATTAGAGAGCATCCTCTCTGCGTAATGCATTGTACATTCTGTGATTAGAGAGTTTCCTTTCTGAGAATGCATTGTACATTCTGTGATCAGAGAGCATCCTCTCTGAGTAATGCATTGTACATTCTGTGATTAGAGGGCTTCCTCTCTGATTTAATGCATTGTACATTCTGTGATCAGAGAGCATCTTCTCTGAGTAATGCATTGTACATTCTGTGATCAGAGAAAATCCTCTCTGCGTAATGCATTGTACATTCTGTGATTAGAGGGCTTCCTCTCTGATTAATGCATTGTACATTCTGTGATCAGAGAGTTTCCTCTCTGAGTAATGCATTATACATTCTGTGATTAGAGAGCATCCTCTCTGAGTAATGCATTGTACATTCTGTGATCAGAGAGTTCCTCTCTGCGTAATGCATTGTACATTCTGTGATCAGAGAGCATCCTCTCTGCGTAATGCATTGTACATTCTGTGATTAGAGGGCTTCCTCTCTGCGTAATGCATTGTACATTCTGTGATTAAAAAGTTTCCTCTCTGAGTAATGCATTGTACATTCTGTGATTAGAGAGCATCCTCTCTGCGTAATGCATTGTACATTCTGTGATTAGAGAGCATCCTGTCTGAGTAATGCATTGTACATTCTGTGATCAGAGAGTTTCTGTGATCAGAGAGTTACCTCTCTGAGTAATGCATTGTACATTTTGTGATCAGAGAGTTTCCTCTCTGAGTAATGAATTGTACATTCTGTGATCAGAGAGTTTCCTCTCTGATTAATGCATTGTACATTCTGTGATCAGAGAGTTTCCTCTCTGATTAATGCATTGTACATTCTGTGATCAGAGAGTTTCCTCTCTGAGTAATGCATTGTACATTTTGTGATCAGAGAGCATCCTCTCTGAGTAATGCATTGTACATTCTCTGATCAGAGAGTTTCCTCTCTGAGTAATGCATTGTGCATTCTGTGATCAGAGAGCATCCTCTCTGAGTAATGCATTTTATATTCTGTGATCAGAGAGCACCCTCTCTGAGTAATGCATTGTACATTCTGTGATCAGAGAGTTTCCTCTCTGAGTAATGCATTGTGCATTCTGTGATCAGAGAGCATCCTCTCTGAGTAATGCATTTTATATTCTGTGATCAGAGAGCACCCTCTCTGAGTAATGCATTGTACATTCTGTGATCAGAGAGTTTCCTCTCTGAGTAATGCATTGTGCATTCTGTGATCAGAGAGCATCCTCTCTGAGTAATGCATTTTATATTCTGTGATCAGAGAGCACCCTCTCTGAGTAATGCATTGTACATTCTGTGATCAGAGAGTTTCCTCTCTGAGTAATGCATTGTGCATTATGTGATCAGAGAGCATTCTCAGACCCACACGGTTATCACTGTTCATGCTCTTAAAATTACATTAGGTGTGTCATGGGTAAATCGGGCTTAATGCATGTGCGTAAAGTGTCGTCCTGGATTAGCCTGTGCAGTCAGCACATGCTAATCTGGGACGACACTTTCTGCCTTCAATGGATTTATGTTTATAAGAGATTTCCTTGGAACAGATAAAAAATACCATAAAAGCGGAAAGTGTCGTCTTGGATTTGCCTGTGCAGACTGCACAGGCTAATCCAGGACGATACTTCACGCAGATGCATTAAGCCCGGGTTTCCCACGACACGCCGCACATGATATTTCAAGGTATGCAACATGAAACTGTTTACTTTAGCTAAAGCAAGTAATGCAAAAAAACTAGTTACTTTATCAGCAAAAGTTTCTTCATGCGTAAAATAAGAAATTAGAATTATTCACAATTTTAAATCTGCTGTTTTCCTTCTAACTTTCATGTGACCTGCTTATTAATAGAATGGTAAATTCAACACTTATATGTGTGTCCATATTTGCATTTCCTGTCAACTTGATCCATTCAGTTGTAAAGTTAAAGTAATTACGCTTTCCTACTACATGTACTTTCATTAGTCACTTACACCTGTTGTACAGAGAATCATTAAAATGGGAAAAGGGCAAAGTTTGAGTAATTGATGAGACGGTGTAAACTACATACATCAAAAAGAGCATTGAATTGGATAAGTAGTTTTGCCTGAGTTCTTGTAATATTTTGCATGTAATTTCTGATCTTTGGTTCGCTAGCTTTTTCAAAAAAAAATTTGTCCAGGTCGGCTATAAAACTGCATAGGCATAATGGACACAGTTCACTTTTAATAACAGTTGTTTTAATCTATTTGATAAAAATTTTAAGCTAACCCCCAATTTTAAGAAGAAATAATATAAAAAGCATATGTGCTTTTTAATCAAATGTATTCAATATTGACTTAATTGATTCCTTAAGCAATGAAGTATCGACACAACCGTCCAAAAATCCCACCCTCACTGCTTCTTGTTTTTATTACATTTGTTTCATTGTAATAATGTTCATCTCTGGAAGCTATGTTTAGGCATGCTCCTATAGGAAGCTACGCTACTTTTGATAAGTTTTAACAATTGAATTGAATTTACCCTATTCAATCATTTTCAGTTTGTAGTATTTCCTGGAAAACATAATAATTTAACTGGTTATTAAAAAGAAAATTGAACAGGTTTGGAGCCCAATGTTGCGCTAGTCAGTTGTAATAGTCCAGCCAGTGTTGTCAGTGTTTGTATTCACTTGTCTGGTGTTAGGAACCTGTACAAGGAGGACTTGTTGCCGACGGAGACCAGAATCATCGGGTATGCACGCACCAAACTGACCCTGGAAGAACTCCAGAAGAGATTTGAACCATACATGAAGGTATTCGGGCACATTATTACATAGTATTGCATTGTAAAATAGGTGATAAAATCCCAAACCTCTACAGTTCGAAACCACTTTATGTATCTAGTAAAGTAGAATTTACATAGAAAAACTACAAACTGAGATATTTTTTTTAAACAAAATAATTTAAAAAAGGAATAGTTACGTTAATTTTAACCCTAAAATTGTTAGTGCAAAAAATAATGTAAGTGCTCTTAATGTAGTTTGTGACTTAAGATTAAAGTCTTATGTCATATAAGTGCTGTTACTTTAAAACAGGTATTTACATTGTGAAAAATCTGTATGATGTTCGTCATGCATTTCTTCAAGTTTTTAATGCATTTTGCAAAGTAGTGGTTTGATTTGTATTTGCATGTTGTAAAAATATGTGATTCAGACTACAAAAAACAATAAATTTAAAGATATGAATTTTTGAACTTACCTTATTTCTTGCACTTCATTTATTTTTGCTAAAGTTGGGTTACTTCCCTTTGAAAAAATGCAGTTACGTTATTTCAGGCTCTGTAACTTTCAATGTCAAAATTCAAGTATGAGCACATGCAGTATATCACTACATTTTTTTTTTCAATATTTTTTTAGTGCTCTCATGTCATTTTTTCACTATTTAAAATATAGGTTTTCACTTATATTAATTTAGGAAATTTCTCAAAAACATCATTTTCCCAAAAAAGTAGTCTTAATATTTTAATAGTTGAAGCATATCACCAAAATAAACTCAATTATGAAAAAAGTAAAATTGTACAAAAATGTCAGTTACATGACTTTTTACATTCAGTAGACAAATGGATAATGAAATTGTCTCACTTTGCATTCTATCAGTTTGTGTCATTGAAAAAGAAAAAACATGACAAGTTGTGTGTTCATTATTATCTAATGAATGCTCTTGTTTTAGATCAAAGATGGTGAGAAAGCAAAGTTTGCAAATTTCCTGAAGATCAACAGCTATGTAGCTGGCAATTACGAAAAGGCAGCAGACTTCAAATGTCTTGACGATGTTATCAACGAGATTGGAAGCTGTAATCGCCTGTTCTATCTCGCCCTCCCACCCTCCGTATATGAGCCTGTCACCCTCAACATTAAAGCAACATGCATGGCAACTGGGTGAGGTTTCTTGCGAGATCACGTTTACCCTATGAAAGGCCTTAGCACCATTCCTGCAATGGCTGATAAAAAACAACACTGCAAGTGCAGATGGGGACAATGACAGATTATAAGCCTATTGGGAAAACTGTCAGTTTTTATCTTGCAGCCATTTTAAGCTGACTAAGTCATTCATTTCACCCAGAAGTATTTTTGCTGTTCATCTGTAGCCCACTATATTGGACACTGTTGTTTGAATTATTAGTAGACAAAATTAACTACTGATGTATGTTATTGCCTGGTATTATTTGTCTTATTGTTGTCCAGAAT
Organism: Congeria kusceri; assembly: GCA_027627225.1. Lineage (NCBI taxonomy): Eukaryota > Metazoa > Mollusca > Bivalvia > Myida > Dreissenidae > Congeria > Congeria kusceri. Next base: position 61,776,863 of record CM051035.1, read on the forward strand.
TTAGATGAATTTTGTTTCTGGTGGACTACTGGCATCAATGTTAATTTATATTTTCATACATGCCCTGCTTGTATATTATGTCGCATATATCACATACAGTATATTAAAATTAAGTTTTTAAAAACAAATTGCTTAGTCAATTTCTTATTTTTCTTGAAAGGCTTGGAAATATGTGTTTATTACATATAGACAGATTGGTAGTATGTTTAATAATGCCGTTATTTTTACCAGACTCTGTCAAACAGCTTTTTACATGGCTGAATACATTTTCAATAGAATCTTGTTCAATTCATCAGTACCATATATTGTACCCCTTATCGCAGAGACAAGTGGACGCGTGTGGTCATCGAGAAGCCGTTCGGTCGTGACCTTGACAGCTCGGAGCACCTGTCCCGCCACTTGGCCTCGCTGTTCAGGGAGGAACAGCTGTACCGTATCGACCACTACCTCGGCAAGGAGATGGTACAGAACCTCATGGTACTCAGGTGCGTGTGTACCTTTAGATAGTGGTCAATTCCACAGTCAATGGTACTCAAATCAATCTAGTATTTAATCCAATCAATGTTCTCAAATATCACATATTTAATTGATAAGAGGCTTGTCGTGGGAAAATCAGACTTAATGCATGTGCTTAAAGTGTCTTCCCGGATTAGCCTGTGCATCCGCACAAGCTAATCCGAGACAACAGTTTCCGCCTATAGTGGATTTATGTTTAGAAGAGACTTCATTGAAACAGGAAATACCATAAAAGCAGAAAGTGTCGTACTGGATTAGCCTGTGCGGCCTGCACAGGCTAATCCGGACGACACTTTATGCACGTGCATTAAGCCCGATCTTCCCACAACACGCCTCGTAACTATTTTACACAAAGAGCAGGTGGTAAAGCTTATAATGAGGTGTTTGTTATTATAGATCATGATGATTGGAAATTAAGTTCAACAGTAGCAGGGGAGGAGTTAAACTGTTTGTGGCAAAAAACTGGAAAAGTCCATTGTTGTACTGAAGAGATTTAAAAGATACCACATTTGTTAAAATATTTTTCTGGGTTTCATGTTTAAAGTACTCGACAATTTTGAGCTTGAGTATGAAAATATGTTAAGTTTTTCTTCTCACCACAGAGTCGAAGTCTACCTCTGAACTCTGGTTAAAGTTTTGGTTCAAAAGTTCCATAACTTCAAAACTACTTAATTAAGATATTTACTTGGAACTTGTTTCTAGTTCTTTTCAACACAAATGTGTTAAACATGAAGTGGTGCACTAAATGAACGCACGTCCACTTATCGTCAGGAATCAATTAGTAATGAATGCTCGTTCATTAGTCCTTACTATACACGCCAGGTTCGGTAACCGGATACTGAGTCCCATCTGGAACCGGGACAGTGTGTCGTCCATCGTGATCAGCTTCAAGGAACCGATCGGCACACAGGGCAGGGGAGGCTACTTTGACGAGTTTGGAATCATCAGGTACTAAAGTCATCACTGGAGGTCTAGCACTGTCACTATTGCATTCAGGGCCCACAGTTTGCTATACCACCACAAACGAAGTTAAGGGGGGATATATAGGAGTGAGCTTGTCGGTCTGTTGGTTTTTTGTTTCCGGATGATAACTCAAGAAAGGCTTTAGATATTCAAATATAAATTCCCTAAAAACATGGTTTCTGGAGGATAACTCCAGAATGGCTTGACATATACAAATAATTCTTGGCACACGTGTAGCATCATAAAATACAGATCAAGTTCGACTTTGTTTACAAACCACTAAATTTTGACTGAGTTATGGCCCCTTTTTAGCTCACCTGAGCGCAAAGTGCTTATGGTGAGCTTTTGTGATTGCCCATTGTCCGTCATACGTGCGTGCGTCGTCAATTTTTCATAAAACAACATCTCCTAAACCACTTGGCAGATTTTTACCAAATTTCACAGGAATTATCATTGGGTGACCCTCTTTCAAAGTTGTTAAAATTGTTACAGTCCGCTGCATATGTAGGTCACCAGAGCTAAAAATAGATTTTAAAAGTGTAAACTTAAAAAATCTCTGAAACGGCAAGGCCCAGAGGTTTCATATTTGGTATGTAACATCCTATAGTGGTCCATACAAAGATTGTTCAAATTATGCCCCTGGGGTCAAAACTGGCCACGCCCCAGGGGTCAGATGGTGTATATAGAATACATAGCAAAATGATTTTAAAATCTTCTCAGAAACCGCAAGGCCCAGAGGTTTCATATTTGGTATGTAACATCCTATAGTAGTCCTCTACAAAGATTGTTCAAATTATGCCCCTGGGGTCAAAGCTGGCCACGCCCCAGGGGGTCACATGGTTTATAAAGAATATATAGCAAAATGACTTTAAAAATCTCCTCTGAAACCGAAAGGCCCAGAAGTTTCATATTTGGTTTGTAACATCCTTTAGTGGTTCTTTTCAAAGTTTGTTCAAATTAGCCCCTGGGGTCAAAACGGCCACGCCCTGGGGGTCACAAGGTTTACATAGAATATATAGCAAATTGACCTTAAAAATCTCTGAAACCACTAGGCCCAGAGGTTTCATAGTTGGTATGTAACATCCTATAGTGGTCCTCTACAAATATTGTTCAAATTATGCCCCATGGGTCAAAACTGGCCACGCCCCGGGGGTCACATGGTTTATATAGACTTAAATAGCAAAATGTCTTTAAAAATCTTTTTCTCTGAAACCACAAGGTCCAGAGGTTTCATATTTGATATGTAACATCCTATAGTGGTCCTCTACAAATATTGTTCAACTTATGCCCTATGGTCAAAACCGACCACGCCCCGGGGGCACATTATTTATATACACTTAAATAGCAAAATGACTTTAAAAATCTTCTCCTCAGAAATGCAAGGCCCAGAGGTTTCTTATTTGGTATGAAACATCATATAGTGGTCCTCTACAAATATTGTTCATATTATGCCCCTGGGGTCAAAACAGGCGACGCCCCGGGGACACATGGTTTATATAAACTTAAATAGCAAAATGTCTTTAAAAATCTTCTCCTGAAACCGCAAGGCCCAGAGGTTTCGTATTTGGTATATAATATCCTATAGTGGTCCTATACAAAGATTGTTCAAATTATGACCTATGGGTTAAAACTGACCACAACCCAGTGATTACATGGTTTATATAAACTTATATAGCAAAATTACTTAAAAATTCTTCTCCTCTGAAACCGCAAGACCTAGAGGTTTCATATTTGGCCTGTATATGTGGTCCTCTACAAATATGGTTCAAATTATGCTCCTGGGGTCAAAACTGGTCACGTCCCGGGGGGCACATGGTTTATATAGACTTAAATAGCAAAATGACTTTAAAAATCCTCTCCTCTGAAACGGCAAGGCCCACAGCTTTCCTGTATGTAGTACGTAACATTGCATAGTGGTCCTCTCCAAAGATTGTTCAAATTATGCCACGGGGGTCAATTGTGGCCACACCCCAAGGGGTCACATGGTTTATATAGACTTAAATAGCAGAATGACTTTAAAAATCTTTACCTGAAACCGCAAGGTTTGTTCAAGATTGTTCAAATTATGCCCCTGGGATACAAATAAGCCACACCTCAGCGATGCAAATTCCAATTGGGTTACAAGGTCTCAGGTGTGCGTCCTAGGGCCGTTAGGCCCCTCTTGTTTACTTAAATTCCCTAAAAACATATTCAAATAATTTTTGGTACACATATGTAGCATCATAAAATCCAGGTCAAGTTCTACTTTGGTTACAAACCACTAAATTTTGACTGAGTTATGGCCCCTTTTTTTACTTAAACTCGTTAAACACACGGTTTCATGACAATAACTCGTCAAAGGCTCCTCATATTTAAATAATTTTTGGCACATGCCAGGTAGGTGTAACACCATAAAATACAGGTCAGGGTCGACTTTGGTTACAAACCACTAAATGTTGACAGAGTTATGGCTCCTATTGAAATTAATTTTTCCAAATACACTCTTCAAACATTCACAAATCAAAGCATTCTCATTGAGTCCATTTCTTTCAAATGGATGCCATATTTTTTTGAGAAGGGCATATTGTGGGGGTATATCCGTCACTCATGTGACAATTCTAGCAAAAAAACTGTCATTATTCGCCCTCTTGTTTTAAGATTCTTTATTAACAACATAATTTTGTAAAAAAAAAAATGATCCATAGACTTAAGTATATTTTATTATGCAATTTTAAAATTCTCTCGTTGAAAGAACAACAACATGATTGGGATGTGGGCTGTTTACCCTAAAACAAAAAAGGGCCTGGTGTTATTTAGTGAACAGCTACATAACCAAGGTGTTTCAAAGTGTTATATAGCTATTTAAAGCATGCATGTCCCGTGTCCACAGGGATGTGATGCAGAACCATCTGCTGCAGCTGCTCACTCTGGTTGCAATGGAGAAGCCACCGAGCACAAACGCCGAGGACATACGCAATGAGAAGGTACACACCTCCCCCTTACACACACACAGGCAGACATAATGTGAAGGTACACCCCTCCCCCCTCACACACACCGGCAGACATAATGAGAAGGTACACACCTCCCCCCTCATACACACAGGGAGATATAATGAGAAGGTACACACCTCCCCCCTCACACACACACGTAGACATAATGAGAACGCACACACCTCCCCCTCATACACACACACAGACGCAATGACAAGGTACACACCTCCCCCCTGACACAAACAGGCAGACATAATGAAAAGGTACACACCTCCCCCCTCACACGCACACGCAGACTTAATGAGAAGGTACACACCTCCCCCTCACACACACAGACGCAATGAGAAGGTACACACCTCCCCCTCACACACACAGACGCAATGAGAAGGTACACACCTTTCCGCTCACACACACACGCAGACATAATTAGAAGGTACACACCTCCCCCCTCACACACACACACAAACGCAATGAGAAGGTACACACCTCCCCCCTTGCACACACATGCAGACATAATGAGAAGGTACTCGCCTCCCCCCTCACGCACACAGGCAGACATGAGAAGGTACACACCTCCCCCGTCACACACACACACAGGCAGACATAATGAGAAGGTACACCTCCCCCTCACACACACACACGCGGACATAATGAGAAGGTACACACCTCCCCCTCACATACACACACAGATGCAATGAGAAGGTACACACCTCCCCCCTCACACACACACACACACACAGGCAGACACAATGAGAAGTTATACAACTCCCCCCTCACACACACACAGGCAGACATAATGAGAAGGTACACACCTCCCACCCCTCACACACACAGGCAGACATAATGAGAAGGTACACACCTCCCCCTCACACACATGCAGACATAATGAGAAGGTACACACCTCCCCCCTCACACACACAGGCAGACATAATGAGAAGGAACACACCTCCCCTTCACACACATGCAGACATAATGAGAAGGTACACACCTCCCCCCTCACACACACACACACAGACGCAATGAGAAGGTACTCACCTCCCCCCTCACACACACAACAGACGTAATGAGAAGGTACACACCTCCCCCTCACACACACACACAGGCAGACATAATGAGAAGGTACACACCTCCCCCTCACACACATGCAGACATAATGAGAAGTTACACACCTCCCCCCTCACACACACAGGCAGACATAATGAGAAGGAACACACCTCCCCCTCACACACATGCAGACATAATGAGAAGGTACACACCTCCCCCCTCACACACACAGACGCAATGAGAAGGTACTCACCTCCCCCCTCACACACACACACACACAGGCAGACACAATGAGAAGTTATACAACTCCCCCCTCACACACACACAGGCAGACATAATGAGAAGGTACACACCTCCCACCCCTCACACACACAGGCAGACATAATGAGAAGGTACACACCTCCCCCTCACACACATGCAGACATAATGAGAAGGTACACACCTCCCCCCTCACACACACAGGCAGACATAATGAGAAGGAACACACCTCCCCCTCACACACATGCAGACATAATGAGAAGGTACACACCTCCCCCCTCACACACACACACACAGACGCAATGAGAAGGTACTCACCTCCCCCCTCACACACACAAACAGACGTAATGAGAAGGTACACACCTCCCCCTCACACACACACACAGGCAGACATAATGAGAAGGTACACACCTCCCCTCACACACACACTCAGACGCAATGAGAAGGTACACACCTCCCCCCTCACACACACACAGGCAGACATAACGAGAAGGTACACACCTCCCCCCTCAATCACACACATGCAGACATAATTAGAAGGTACACACCTCCCCCATCACACACACACACAGACGCAATGAGAAGGTACACACCTCCCCCCTCACACACACACAGAGATATAATGAGAAGGTACACATCTCCCCCATCACACACACACAAACATAATGAGAAGGTACACACCTCCCCCCTCACACACAGACACAATGAGAAGGTACACACCTCCCCCTCACATACCTAGGCAGACATAATGAGAAGTACACACCTTCCCCTCACACACACACACACAGGCAGACATAATGAGAAGTTACACATCTCCCCCATCACACACACACAAACATAATGAGAAGGTACACACCTCCCCCATCACACACACACGGACACATCTTTCTGTTGAGCTGACTGATGTTTGTGGCATTAGATCTGCAGTTTATATATATAGAGTTGTTGGGGGGTTTTTTTGTAAAAAAAACTTTGGTACTTTTTAAAACTGACTGTCTTTACCAAGGTGAAAAAGTAATTGTAATAACTATACATGATCAGTTGTTACTTATTTTACAGATTACAATTTCATGGCAAACAATAACAAACAAAAACTTATACCCTATTTTCCGGACTATAGGTTGCACTGGTATCTAAGATGCGTTTGTTAACTTAGCATTTTCATGTTTTAGGCCACATTAAGTAAGTTGAAGTATGTGTAATCGTAGTGTGTACAACATGCAAAAAACAAGCAACAGATAAGTAAGATATAAATGAATTAAAGGTGAAAGTGTTGAAGAGCATGCCCCCTATCCAGTTAGAGGATGTTGTGCTGGGTCAGTACGTAGGCAACCCTGACGGCACGCCAGATCAGAAGGAGGGGTACCTCGACGATCCCACGGTGCCCAAGGATTCTGTCACGCCCACCTTCGTCACAGCGGCCATGTTTGTAAAGAACGAGAGATGGGATGGTGTGCCCTTCATCCTGCGATGTGGCAAAGGTCTGTGTTAGCTCTGGGAAATGTTTCCTTCTATATATTATTATTAAGTCAGAGTTGTTTTTAAATCGACAAGTCAAATTAAATTGTTTTATTTTTATTTTAGTGGTCGTATTTTAGTTGCAATAAGATAAGAGTTTTATTACATAAGTTTGAAAGTTTCATTCTGAAAAGCCTCTGTTACACTTTTGACTGATTCACACACATTTATATATAAAAAATATTAAAACAAAAATACAACCGCAAAAATGGTAGTAATTTGTGACATATTGTTTGGAGGATAAGCATGTCACTGTATCATGTTCAAGATCTAATCCATTCCCTGTATTTGTGCAGCTCTCAATGAGAGGAAGGCGGAGGTACGTATCCAGTTCCGTGACGTACCTGGAGACATCTTTGCCGAGGGCAAGGTGAAGCGTAACGAGCTTGTGATCCGTGTTCAACCCAACGAAGCTGTCTACATGAAACTCATGACGAAAACCCCCGGCATGTCCTTCAACTGCGAGGAGACTGAGTTAGATCTTACATATAACAGTCGATACTCAGTAAGTCACTAGCTAGATCTTTTATTTCACAGTCGATACTTAGTAAGTCGCTAGCTAGATCTTACATAACACAGTCGATACTAAGTCAGTCGCTAGCTAGATCTTACATACCAGAGTCGATACTCAGTAAGTCCCTAGCTAGATCTTACATATCACTGTCCCTAGCTAGATCTTACATACCACAGTCGCTATTCAGTAAGTCCCTACCTAGTTAATACATACCACTGTCCCTAGCTAGATCTTACATACCACAGATACTCAGGAAGTCCTTAGCTAGATCTTACATATCACTGTCCCTAGCTAGATCTTACTTATAACAGTCCCGAGTTAGATCTTACATATCACAATCGCTATTCAGTAAGTCCCTACCTAGATAATACATACCACTGTCCATAGCTAGATCTTACATATCACTGTCCCTAGCTAGATCTTACTTATAACAGTCCCGAGTTAGATCTTACATATCACAGTCCCGAGCTAGATCTTACGTATCACTGTCCCGAGCTAGATCTTACATATTACAGTCCTGAGCTAGATCTTACATATCACAGTCCTGAGCTAGATCTTACATATCACAGTCCTGAGCTAGATCTTACATATTACAGTCCTGAGATAGATCTTACATATCACAGTCCTGAGCTAGATCTTACATATTACAGTCCTGAGCTAGATCTTACATATCACAGTCCTGTGCTAGATCTTACATATCAGTCCCGAGCTAGATCTTACATATTACAGTCCTGAGCTAGATCTTACATATCACAGTTCTGAGTTAGATCTTACATATCACTGTCCCTAGCTAGATCTGACCTATCACTGTCCCTAGCTAGATCTTACATACCACAGTCCTGAGTTAGACTTACATATCACTGTCCCAATCTAGATCTTAAATATCACTGTCCCTAGCTACATATTACATATCACTGTCCCTAGCTAGATCTTACATACCACAGTCCCTAGCTAGATCTTACATATCACTGTCCTAAGCTAGATCTTTAATATCACTGTCCCTAGCTAGATCTTAAATATCACTGTCCCTAGCTAGATCTTACATATCACTCTCTCTAGCTAGATGCTACATACCACAGTCCCTAGCTAGATCTTACATATCACTGTCCCAAGCTAGATCTTTAATATCACTGTCCCTAGCTAGATCTTACATATCACTGCCCATAGCTAGATCTTACATATCGCTGTCCCAAGCTAGATCTTAAATATCACTGTCCCTAGCTCGATCTTACATACCACTGTCCCAAGCTAGACCGTAAATATCACTGTCCGTAGCTAGGTCTTACATATCACTGTCCATAGCTAGATCTTAATATCACTGTGCCTAGCTAGCTCAAACATATCACTGTCCCTAGCTAGATCTTACATACCAAAGTCCCTAGCTAGATCCTACATATCACTGTCCCTAGCTAGATCTTATATACCACAGTCCTGAGTTAGACTTACATATCACTGTCCCAATCTAGATCTTAAATATCACTGCCCCTAGCTACACATTACATATCACTGTCCCTAGCTAGATCCTTAATATCACTGTCCCTAGCTAGATCTTAAATATCACTGTCCCTAGCTAGATCTTGCATATCACTCTCTCTAGCTAGATGCTACATACCACATCCCTAGCTCGATCTTACATATCACTGTCCCAAGCTAGATCTTATATATCACTGTCCCTAGCTAGCTCTAACATATCACTGTCCCTAGCTAGATCTTACATACCAAAGTCCCTAGCTAGATCTTACATATCACTGTCCCAAGCTAGATCTTAAATATCACTGTCCCTAGCTCGATCTTACATATCACTGTCCCAAGCTAGACCGTAAATATCACTGTCCGTAGCTAGGTCTTACATATCACTGTCCATAGCTAGATCTTAATATCACTGTGCCTAGCTAGCTCAAACATATCACTGTCCCTAGCTAGATCTTACATACCAAAGTCCCTAGCTAAATCGTACATATCACTGTCCCTAGCTAGATCTTATATACCACAGTCCTGAGTTAGACTTACATATCACTGTCCCAATCTAGATCTTAAATATCACTGCCCCTAGCTACACATTACATATCACTGTCCCTAGCTAGATCTTACATACCACAGTCCCTGGCTAGATCTTACATATCACTGTCCCAAGCTAGATCCTTAATATCACTGTCCCTAGCTAGATCTTAAATATCACTGTCCCTAGCTAGATCTTGCATATCACTCTCTCTAGCTATATGCTACATACCACATCCCTAGCTCGATCTTACATATCACTGTCCCAAGCTAGATCTTAAATATCACTGTTCCTAGCTAGATCTAACATATCACTGTCCATCGCTAGATTTTACATATCACTGTCCCAAGCTAGATCTTAAATATCACTGTCCCTATCTCGATCTTACATATCACTGTCCCAAGCTAGATCTTAAATATCACTGTCCCTAGCTAGCTCTAACATATCACTGTCCCTAGCTAGATCTTACATACCAAAGTCCCTAGATAGATCTTGCATATCACTGTCCCAAGCTAGATCTTAAACAGGGTTCGCACAGACCTTGAAAAGTGCTTAAAAATAAAGGTTTACCTTGAAAAGTGCTTAAAAAAGATCTGGAGTGCTTAAAAGTGCTTATTTTCAACCATAGCCTTGAAAAATGCTTAGAAAGTGCTTGAATTAGGCTCGAAAAGTGCTTGAAAATGAAATGATCACAATTAAAAGTGTTGAAAACAGATTCCTTTTAGCTAATTTCTCATGATATTAGATCACATTCATTGCTCCCCCTATCTAAGGAGATACCCAATGTTTGTGTTGTATGGTGTTTGCGGTACTGGTTTTGACGGGAATTACTGACTCGCTACAACAACAACTTTCTACACTCTTCAAGGACAAACAATAAAAACACAAAATGCCTGCAAATAAATGTGTTTATCAAAAGACTTGGGGGAATAAGTATCCTTGGGTGATAGAAGTTTCAAAGACCACGGCAAGGTGCAAACAATGCCAAAAAAATATTGAAATTGCCAGCATGGGCGAATCGGCTCTCAAGAGCCACCAAAACAGCGAAAAACACAAGAGAAATTCTGGTAAGTTAAAACGAATGCAATAGTTTACACAGCAAAATATGCACATGCAAATAAATAAAAGCGTGTTTAAAATTACATACACACAAGCGTTCGCTATGTTTCACGTTTTCAATGGTGTTAACTTTAATTTCAAAACGAGGCTGAACTTTGGTTACGAATGGGAAGAGGTCTGTGTTTCATATATTTATGAACATTATCTTACTGTTTATCATCAATTATGACAAATTTTAGCATGACTAATGGACAGACAGTTGTCAACAAATTCATATAATTGGATGGAGGATTGAGCTGTTGCAATATGCAAGTAAAATGTTGTATTTATATTGTCATATATTTTCGCAACCCTACAAAACTGTCAACTATTTGACATCATACATAAAATGCGATGAATTTAAGTGTTGTTAAATATATATTTCCTACAATTAACGATTATGAAATTTTTCTTATATGCAACGACTTGTTTCTCTTTTTGCAGAGCCAACAAATTCTCTCATGCTAGAGACTTTTGGGATCAGAAAGATTATCAATGACCCTGCTGATCCGGGTGTAGCTGTTCAGCCATCATCTCCACAGGCACAGACAGGATACACCCCCACTGCAGATGAAAACAACAACAAGACCATCCCCACCCCACCACCAACACAGCAGCAAGCAAGCCCTTCTTCAAGCCAAAACATGAACAGATATGTCACAAAAAATCAGGTTCTAAAAGCAGAGATTTTGTGGACTTTGAAAACAGTAACATCTCATTGTTCTTACAAGTCAAATGAGAATGTAAATGATGTCTTTAGAAGTATGTTTCCAGATAGTGAGATTGCCCAACGTTTCTCCTGTGGAGAAAGGAAAACATCTTACATGTGTGTGTTTGGTTTAGCAAAATATTTTAAGAAACAAACATTAGCAGAGGTCAAAGGCCATTTTGTACTCCTATTTGATGAATCCTTAAATAAGAAGATGCAAAAAAAGCAGATGGATATCCATGTTAGATACTGGGAGTCCAACCAGGAAGCTGTGGTGACCAGATACCTTGGTTCTCAGTTTATGGGTAAGGTTACATAGATAAAATTTTGTAAGAATGTTTATCTGAATGACTGAGTGAATATGTTGTGAAAACTAATACATTCTAATGACATTGGTGTATTAGTTTAGTTTTTGTTTTGTTTAATAATTTGTTATTGCTTTGCATATCAATCACATTTGATTAATACCACATCAATACAAACAATACCATTTCACAGCACAAACATATGAATATTTAATAAGCAAAAGGTTTGGGTCTCAAGTTTTAACATTAGAGATCGATCCCTCCCTGTTACTGGCTTGTTGATGTAGACTAAGTAATTGAAATATCAGTTTATCAATTGAATAAGTAAGATTGAAACAGATTGTTTTCATATAAAATCCAGCATAATAGAAAAGTTTTCTATAAACGTGTTGGAACGTGTTACAAGTAATGCAAAAATTATAAGACGAAGAAGATACCGCTCCAATCTAAAACAAATTAACTAAAAAAAGCGCACACAAGAAAAACAACTTGTATATTAATTTTTTGTGTGTGTTGTGCACAATTTTATTTTCACCACAGTGACTGTGTATTACACACACATTCATGTTATATATAGAGTAGTTAACAGTTGTAATGTACATATATTGTATAGCTGCATATTGTATATTAATTACGTTTCTTCACACTTCAACCAGCTCAACTGCCTTGATAATTTATGAGCTTATATTGCTTTTATTTATCTAAATAAGCATTGATATTGAAAGGTAGTAATGACTATCTGAAAAGGGAAGTTTTTTTTAACAATTATTCAGTATCACTGCCTTGATTTTTTTCTTTGTTATTGTGCTTCAGGTCATGCCAAGGCAGAAGATCTAGTACAGGCCATCAAAGCTGAGGTCACAGATCACCTGAATGTACGTGACATGTTGCAGATTAGTATGGATGGCCCATCGGTGAATATCAAACTTCTTAAAATTTTCAAGGAGGAAGTGGAGAGTGACTTTGGACATCTATTAGTGGACATAGGTTCCTGTGGGCTCCATACCATGCACAATGCCTTCAAGTTTGGGGAAAGTAACACAGAATGGGAAGTTTGTGAAACATTATGTGCATTGTACAACTTGTTCAAAGACTGTCCAGCACGCAGAGAAGATTATCTTTCATGTTGCGCTGTATCTAGTAGGATGCTGCCTTTAAAGTATGTATCACATCGTTGGCTGGAGAATGTGCCTGTATGTAAATGTGCCATGAATATTTGGTCTTCCATCGTTAGATATGTTGAAAAAGTGAATGCAAAGGAATTCCCTAAACCCACTTGTAAGTCCTACGAAACGGTGAAAAGTGCAGTTGGTGACAAATTATTCCTCGCAAAACTTGAGTTTTTCTGCTCTGTGGCATCTGTTGTACAGCCCTTCCTGGAGCATTTCCAGTCAGACAAACCATTGGTCCCGTTTCTTGCCAAAGAATTGGCAGACATTCTGAGATCCCTTCTACGAAGAGTCATGAAAAAGGACATGGTAGATGCTGCACACACTTTTGACAAAATTGCAAGGTTCAACTTGGAGGAAGGACATTTGGTGTACAGCCGAGTAAACATTGGTATGGCAACTGAAGAACGATTGAAGTGTGTCCAAGGGTCAGAGAAACAGCTGATGGAATTCAGGATGGAGTGCAATAAGTTCATTCTTGGTGTACTGAAGAAATTACTTGACAAGTCACCATTGAATTACTCGCTTGTCCGACAATTTTCATGCCTAGACCCAAGGGAAATGGTTAAGGACAAAACCGGATGTTACTCACATTTCAAGAAATTGTTGAAGTTGCTGATTTCATTCAAAAGAATTGATCCTGATAAAGCGGAGATTGTTTTGTGTCAGTATGAAAGATATTTGGACAACATTGCTGTTATTGGATCTCAAAGGTTCACTGGATTTGTGCCTTTCGGTGAAACAAATGATAGAGTGGACACATTCTTAATCAGTACCATGGATGACTCCTACAATGCTCTTAAGGAGATTCTCAGACTCCTGCTTCTTCTTTCACATGGCCAGGCAACTGTGGAGAGAGGATTCTCAATCAACAAAGAAATTGAAGTCGAAAACATGCAGCAGCAAACATTAGTTGCACATAGGTTAATTTGTGACTATGTTAATAGGGTTGGGGGTGTTATGAAGGTGCCCATTACAGATGAACTGTTAGTCAGTGCAGCATCTGCAAGGCAGAAGTATGAGCAGGCTCTGGAAAATAAGAGGCAGCAAAAAGCAATTACTGAACAAATGCTGAAAAGACGAGCAGTGTTGGAGGAAGTAGAGACCTTTAAAAAACAGAAAAAACAAGTTGAAATTGATGTGGAACATCTGGAGATGACTGCAGACAAACTGTTTGAGAAAGCTGAAACCACAGGAAAAATGCAGTTTGTGGCAGAGGCAAACGCATTGAGGAGGGCAGCAAAAGAAAAAAAAGAAACTCTTACCAAATTTGCAAAGAAAATTGATGAGACAGAATTGAAACTGAAAGCTGTTTAAGATGTACTAGCATTGTGCTATCATATTAAGAGGTCATGTTGAACACTGTTTCTGTATTCCACATTTCATTAAAGTTGTGATGTTGAATATTGTTTTAATACCAGTATTTGTCCAGTCATGTAAGTGTTCATGATGAAAACTGTTTTCATGTAAGTGTTGATCTATTATATAAGTTTTCATGTTGAAAACTTTTAATGTCAATATTTGGCCTATCAGAGATTACGTGGTTATGTTGAAAACTGTTACATGTAGCATTTGTCAAATTATTTAAGTGAACACTCAAAACTTGTCTAGTCATACTTTAAACTGATTTTGTGTATGCATTTGTCTTATAAATATCTTATGAACCGTAGCATTGTTGATAAAATGTCTTATGTTGGCTACACATATTGAGTTGCTATGTATGTACAAATATATCTTCATAAGAATTGTCATAAAATGTACCCAAAGAAATTGTTATAATTTCAAAGCGACAAAGAGAAATAGTGCTTGAATTTCACTTTTTGACCTTGAAAAGTGCTTAAAAAGTGCTTGAATTTTGTTTGGAAATGTTTGTATGAACCCTGTTAAATATCACTGTCCCTAGTTAGATCTTGCATATCACTGTCCCAAGCTAGATCTTAAATATCACTGTCCCAAGCTAGATCTTACATATCACTGTCCCTAGCTAGATCTTACATATCTCTGTCCCTAGCTAGATCTTAAAAATCACTGTCCCTTGCTAGATCTTACATATCACTGTCCCAAGCTAGATCTTACATATCACTGTCCCTAGCTGGATCTTACATATCACTGTCCCTAGCTAGATCTTAAATATCACTGTCCCTTGCTTGATCTTACATATCACTGCCCCTAGCTAGATCTTACATATCACTGTCCATAGCTAGATCTTGCATAGCACTGCCCCTAGCTAGATCTTAAATATCACTGTCCCTAGCTAGATCTTGCATATCACTGTCCATAGCTAGATCTTACATATCACTGTCCCTAGCTAGAACTTACATATCACTGTCCATAGCTAGATCTGACATATCAATGTCCCTAGCTAGATCTTACATATCACTGTCATGAGTTTGATCTTTCGTATCACAGTCCTGATCTAGATCTTACATATCACTGTCCCTAGCTGGATCTTACATATCACTGTCCCAAGCTAGATCTTACATATCACTGTCCCTAGCTGGATCTTACATATCACTGTCCCTAGCTAGATCTTAAATATCACTGTCCCTTGCTTGATCTTACATATCACTGCCCCTTGCTAGATCTTACATATCACTGTCCATAGCTAGATCTTGCATAGCACTGCCCCTAGCTAGATCTTAAATATCACTGTCCCTAGCTAGATCTTGCATATCACTGTCCATAGCTAGATCTTACATATCACTGTCCCTAGCTAGAACTTACATATCACTGTCCATAGCTAGATCTGACATATCAATGTCCCTAGCTAGATCTTACATATCACTGTCCTTAGCTAGATCTTACATATCACTGTCATGAGTTTGATCTTTCGTATCACAGTCCTGATCTAGATCTTACATATCACTGTCCCTAGCTGGATCTTACATATCACTGTCCCAAGCTAGATCTTACATGTCACTGCCCCTAGCTAGATCTGACATATCACTGTCCCTAGCTAGATCTTACATATCACTGTCCCTAGCTAGATCTTACATATCACTGTCCCTAGCTAGATCCTACACATCACTGTCCCAAGTTAGATCTTACATATCACTGTCCCTAGCTAGATCTGACATATCACTGTCCCTAGCTAGATCTTACATATCACTGTCCTTAGCTAGATCTTACATATCACTGTCCTGAGTTTGATCTTACATATCACAGTCCTGAGGTAGATCTTACATACCAAAGTTGTACTCAGTAAAAACCTAGGTAGATCTTACATATCTCAGCCTTTTGCTAGACCTTACTTCAAACTCCCTAGCTAGATTTTGCAATTCAGTAGATTCTCTGTAAGTCCGTTGCTAGATCTTACATATCACAGACCCTAGCTAGATCTTATATATCACAGACCCTAGCTAGATCTTACATATCACAGACCCTAGCTAGATATTACATATCACAGACCCTAGCTAGAGCTTACATATCACAGACCCTAGCTAGATCTTACATATCACGTACCCTAGCTAGATCTTGCATATCACAGACCCTAGATAGATCTTACATATCACAGACCCTAGCTAGATCTTACATCAGTTGATATTCAACAAGTTCCTGTCTCAGTCTTACATGCATATCGTTACTCAGTAAGTCTATTGCTTGATCGTTCAGTGAATGACATTAAATCAAGTTCTGGTATAGATCAACGAAGATTTTTTACCATAGACATTTTTTTAATTTTTTTTTAGAAAGGTATTCATTCTATTTGCCTCATGCTGCTGCAGGGTGTACAGATGCCTGAGGCATATGAGAGGCTGATCCTGGATGTCTTCAACGGCTCACAGATCAATTTCGTGCGCTCCGATGAACTGTACGAGGCCTGGAGAATATTCACTCCACTTCTACACAAAATTGAACAAGACAAGATCAAGCCCATTCCATACATATTTGGCAGGTAAAAATAGCTTTTCATACACAGTTTGGTGGGTGTATGCATCTTGATTACTCACATTTGGTAGATACACGTATGTACACCATTCTATGCACGTTTGGTAAAAATATACATCATTCCTTACATATTTGATGAATAGGTAGTCCTTTTCATACACATTTGGCAGATTTGTACACCATTCCATACACATTTTTTTAGACATGTACACCATTCTAATCACAATTTGTAGGTAAAAATACATATAGAAGGGTGAAAACCAGACGGTACCAACTGCCATTGTAATCAATAGCTGTTAGTACCTTCAGGTTGTCAACCCCGGATTCATTCTCTAAACATTTTGGAGATACGTGCACCATTTAATACAAATGTTGTTTATAAATGCACAATTCCATACGTATTTGGTAGATGTATGCAACATTTGTTACACATTTCAAAGATGTGTACATTACTATGGCCTCATTCAGCAGGTGTGCACAATTTCAGGAGTGTTTCAGAATTGTTCTTTTAATGTCACTGATTGTAGTGATAAAGGCCAATAACTCTGACAAAGCAATTGAATAGTCGAGCGCGCTGTCCTGAGACAGCTCTTGTTTTTCTTGGTCTGACATCCAATGAGATGCTTCAAGCATTGCAGCTAATCACCGGTTAATGATTTTTTGCAAACATGTCCATTTGTTAGATACAACATAAGCAAAGGCATTTGTGTGATTAACCTAAATTACAACACCACTTACTTTTAGACTGACTCGTTATTTAATAAAACAGCTTGATTTATGTAACAGGAATTACCCAGTAGAATACTTCCTACATAGGGGAACAGTTACTAACCAACTATGAATACTCCAGTGCCTAGAATACTGTCATGTACTAACTCAAGTACCTCACTTAAAAGTGTTGGGTGCTTTTTTATGTCCCCCACTATCAACGATGGGGGGGGGGCATATAGTGTTTATCCTGTTCGTGGGTACGTACGTATGTACCTATGTTCAGATTCTTCTCCGGTCAATAACTTTGTCTAGCATTGGAGGAGTTTCAAATAAATGAAACGTTAAGAATAATGAGACAGTGTGTCGCGCGCAAGAACCAGGTCCTTAGGTACAAGTTCAAGTCACACTTTAAGGTCAAAGGTCAAATATAAGAATTTAAGCCATAGACCCTGTCCGGAGCATTATTTTGTCCAGCATGGAAGGAATTTCAAATATCTTTGCACAAGTGTTAAGCATGGTGAGATGGTGTGTTGCGCGTAAGAACCAGGTCCCAAGGTCCACGGTCAAGGTCACACTTTAAGGTCAAATTTCAAATATAAGAATTGAAGCCATAGCATCGACTCTGTCGGGAGCATAATTTTGTCAGCATGGAAGGAATTTAAAATAACAAGTGTTAAGCATGGTAAGACGATCTGTCGTGCACAAGAACCAGGTCCCTAGGTCCTAGGTCAAGGTGACACATAAAGGAAAAATGTCGAGTATAAAAATTTAAGCATACACCCTGCCCAGAGCATAATATTGTCCAGCGGGGAAGGAATTTCAAATAACTTAGCAGAAGTGCTAAGCATGGTGAGACAGTGTGTCGCAGGCAAGAACCAGAAACCCTAACCCAGGGGCCTAGGTCTAAGGTCAAGGTCACACTTAAAGTTCAAATTTCAAATATAAGAATTTCAGCCACAGACCCTGTCCGGAGCATAATGTTGTCCAGCAGGCGAGGAATTTTAAACAACTTGGCATAAGTGATAAGTGATAAGCATTATGCAGCGGTGTATCACGTGCAAGAACCACGTCAACGTAACTATTAAAGGTCAAATATCAAGTTTATGTATATATTAAGATTCTTGTTCAGGCAATAACTTTGTCCAGCATTGAACCCATTTTCAAACATTTTCAAACAACTTGGCAGTAGTGATAATCCTTATAAGATGGTGTGTTGCGCATCAGAACTAGGTCCAAGGTAAAGGTCACACTTAAAGTTCAAAGGTCAAATATAAGAATTTATACCATGAACTCTGTCCAGAGCATAATTTTGTCCGGCATGGAAGAATTTTCAAATTACTTGGCAGAAGTGATAAGCATTATGAGACGGTATGTGGCTTTCAAGAACCAGGTCTGTAGCTGAAAGGTCAAGGTCACTTATCGAGGTCAAAGGTCAAATAATTGTCCAGAGCATAATATTGTCATGCATGCAGGGATTTTCAGACAAATTGGCAGAAATGATCACCATCACCAGATGGTGTGTCGCATGCAAGACCCTGACTTGTAAATTTAGTGAATTACTTCCCTTTATAGATAAGTGTGCAAAGCATAATTCAACAATAAATGCATTTTTGTTTATTCTGCACAGAATTGTTAGCTATTATAAGATAACAAGAGTAAGTGAATCATACAAGAACCATAACTCATAATTGCCTTAAAAGTTTTAATTACAACCCTTGATTGATTGTTTTGTCAGGACTAAAACTAGGTTGTGATACGTCAACTTACTTCATAGAATAAGAGAATACGTTAACAGAGAGTACAATATAGAAGGACAATTCTCCTTTTGCAAAATAATTTGTATGCATACAGACAAAGTGGCGCCATGTAGAAATGGCTTCATAGGCTTCATAGTTGGGGGCATTCGTGTCTGTGAACACATTTCTCGTTTATTTGATATTATTGAGAAGTAGATGTCTCTGCTTTGACAGTCTGTCCTGGGTAGCATTTTCAAAGTACATCCTCATAAATAGGCAATGATACAGAACAGTTTAGTGACACAAACACAGTACTTGCTGTATCTGACCATCCTGGCACAATTCCTGCTGCAATATTTCTTCTGAAAATGCTCAAACATACACTATATTTTGCACAGTTTTTAAATAAGTTCATGTTTCCATATAGTCAAGTGCTGTGCTGTATAAGTTCTTTAGTCAAATAATGTGTTTGTTTCACCTTTAATTGCTGTACTGTTGGTGTTGCAAACAGATTTCCTTAATAATTTCCTTAATTCCTTCTTTATAACATTATAATTTAACAACCGTAACATTTTACTTGAATTATTCGAACTTTATTTTGGCTAGTTTTGTAGAGTGTATTATTTGTATGCAGTGTTGTTTGGAGTGTTGTGCTTCCTCTTTCAGTCGGGGTCCCAAGGAATCAAACGAACTGTGTGCTCGAAACGGCTTCAAGTACACTGGGGAGTATAAATGGGCCCCGCAGCAAAAACTATAAACACGTGGGTCATGATCTGAACTTGTTGCCAGATTTCTGTATTAGCAAAGGCTAGGTATTTAGGTATTTGAACAAAAGATTATCTGGCATATTGATTCCACAGGGACGGCACTTTCTGCTTGTATGGTATTTTCTGTTTCAAGCAAGTCTCTTCTAAACATAAATCTACTGTAGGCGCAAAATGCTATCCTGGATTAGCCTGTGCGGACTGCACATGCTGATCCGGGATGACACTTTACGCACATGTATTAAGCCCGGTTTTACCACGATGCGCCTCATGATGCCTGCGGTGTCAGCCGGATTCTTAAGTGGACTGCATTGCCCGCCATGACTCAATTATTACACTGTCAGATTCATGCTTACTGGTTTTATGAGGTATAGGGCTGGCATTAATATTTTCTTTCTTACACTTATATTGTTCTTTCATCCTTGAATAATAATTACTGTCTGTATTTCAAGTCCTAGTGTCACAGGTACAACTTTATACAAACTTTGTTGTCTTCTTATTACATGTTGTCAATTTAGTTTGAGATACTTCAATATTTGAATATGGGTTTTGAATTTTACTGCCCAATATATATTGTATACCTGATTTGTTCTGTTCAATGTTTGCTTTGGAATAATGTCTGCATTCTATATCTATGTTGACCCTTGGTTTGCTTGAACAATATACATTTATTTTGTGTGAATTTGTTGATAGTTTTTGTTGTCAGCATTAGACATGTTGTTGTTGATGGTTTTTGTTGTCAGCATTAGACATGTTGAGTAGATGAACTGCAAAAGCTTTTGATATTGTTAAGAGGACAATCTGGAGTGCATTGACATCCTGGTTGCTCACATGCATCGGCCGTTTGTTCAGACACAGAAATGTGTATACTTCAGAAGTCAAAGCAAGTTTTAATTAAGTGCTTTTATACATTTACTTCAAGTGATTCACAATTTGTTGTTTTATCAGTGATTCGAGTCAATAAATTGCTTTATTTATCACACAGTATTGGTAATTTTGATCAAATCGAATGTTAAATATTAGGATTCATATATTATTAAACATACTAAAAGTTGTTCAATGAATTGACTGTTATCATTTTACAAAACAAAACATGTTTCTTTCTCATTTAGCGTTGTACACTGATGAAATACATAATAGAATGTACATTGCATGAAAGTCATGTTAATATACTAAGTCATGTCCTTTTTTTCAGAATAAAATAATGTCATGTATTGTTCCTATTTTATTATTATTGAACGTTGTTTATAATAGTAATGCTAGTTTATTAAAGTCTTATATATATATCACAGAACATAAATACAAAGTAACACATTTTGACATATATAGCCACTCTAAATAGAGTTATAAGAAACTGAATGCCTGTTATACTTGAAGGGCCTATGTTGTAGAAAAATTGAATTCCTATTACACTATATATGATATTATATGATAGAAATGCGCTTTATAAAGACATGTGCATGAAATAAATAAAACATAATGTAATACACAATAAGATATTTGATAAAAACAAATTAGCAAAAAAAGTATGAAAAATTAAAACGCCAAGAAGGGATCGAACTCTCGACTTAGGAGTCATATGAAGAAATGTCAGTAGACAGCGCTTTAACCAACTGCGCTCTCATGCTTGGTAAGGGGTAGAGTGTAAACTTTTGTTATAGAAAATACTCACAATTATGATGTCAAAATGTAAACATGATAAGGGCCAAACAAACAAGATCCATACAATAAATTGATTTTTATCTCAGAATGCGTGCACTCTTTTTTCATTAAATATACTCTGTTTTAACCATTATTAAATGTCAGTATTAATATCTGAATTTCAGATTGTTTTTTACGAAATCTCCGCCTTGAGGCCCTTTACGATGACATAGTCCCTTTAATGTCTAAAATTGTGCTCCTCCTAAACTTATGTAGTCAATTTAACATAATGGTGCCCTGCTGGACAACGGAACTATAAACAAGCTCGGGTTCATATAGAATACCTGGGCCCATATTCACAAAGCTCCTTAGGGAAAACTTAAGTAAATTTCTTAAATTCATAAAATTCCTTAAGTCTCTGGCTGTTTCATGTATAGGTCTTTTAACATCAAAATGTTGTAAAATTGTAAATATTGCTTATAATTATGTTTAGTGTTGCAGCTTTCTTTGTACAGAAATCATTTGATTTCACATAGAAAATTTGACAAGAAATTCCACAGTACAACTTAAGTTAAGATTTCCCTTAGGATGTTTGTGAATACCAGCCCATTTGATTATATAGGCTGATCCGGGACGAAACTACGCACATGCATTAAGCCTGGTTTTCCCGCGACATGCCTCATTTATTATTTAGTATGAACCAAATGTTCAAATGCTAGTGTTCAATATATTTTATGTCATTCTACAATTTACTGTTCAAACTGTTCATATCTTCCTGCTATAAAATATGTTTACATGGTTGTCTATTTTCTGGTGTGCGTAATATCTTCTGATGCTATTTGTACCCCCACTTTTTGTAAAAGTGGGGTCTATTTAGGAATCACGTGTTACCGTCAAGGATTTTAATATAACTTCAGATTATTAGCGCTGGACTGTCAATCCGGGCTTCGTGAGTTCACACTCCAGCCTGGACACATAACTTGTGTGGGGATTAATTATTTCTACAGTCATTCTCTCTGGACCTCTGATTCAAGTAGAGCAGATGTCAGTTACTGCCATAAGTATGTGCACTTAGTACTATGCTTGCCCAGGAAAGTGTGAGTAGGTTATCTGACCGCCGTGATATGACTGAAATACTGTTAAAATCGGCCAAAAATCCAAAAAAAAAAAAAAAAAATTGTAATCATTGATATGGTGTAAGTTGTACAAACTGAACATATTATGAATTGGGTGCATTGATTTAGCTAACGATTATGAAGGATTATAACTGTTACAATTTGTAATGACTGTAAAGTGTCTAACAGTCAAATCTAGTGTGTGACACTGAATATGTGTACATCATGATATACTCCAACACACATGACTACCATGCTGGCTCTGTCGTAGGGGCAAAACTAAATTAGAATCACTTGTTTATAGCAATTTAATGTAAAATACCTGTAGATAAGTATTTTGCCTCTGCATTTATTTCCCCCAATATGAGCAGTCTTAATATAACAGTTGTCGCTACCATCAGATGTAAATACACAGGCTTCTTACGTCGAAAGAAGTTATAAAAAGGGGCATAACTATAATGGGTTTGTTTGATCAAGCCAAGTTTTCTGTCCTGCCTCAGAAATACTAACTTAAGCAATTCACGCATTTGCAGATAGTGGCGTAAATTAAAGGGGTATATCGAGAGTATTTCGCACATATATATCGACACGATGATCGTTAAGAAAAAATATACAAAGACTAATAAGTTTTTTTTAAGATAAACGGTTCCAGTAGGTTTCAAACTCACGCCTACAATATCGCACACATAAATGAAAACTTCACTACGCTATGCAGCATCAATGGTTCGCATGCGCATAACCGTACATCATGTGCGTTTCATTTATATCGATTTAACTACTACTACTAAGTTTTTATTTACCAAAATTAGTTATGTTTGTCAAATGTTTTAAGAAGCAAGACCATCATATTTAGCAATGTTTAAATAATAATATTCTGTATATTTATTTTTACAAATATTACTGTCGACCTACCGTCAATACGCTCCTTTAACTGAATGTCTCAGAATCCCAATTAATGTTCCAGTTCTAATACAATGACTGATTTACATATGCGAATTGTGTTTGCTGCCAGTTGTCAGTACTGACAAACGCTGTACTAAATAACACAAAAATTTTTGTTTATGAATGACCATGCTGCAAATTTTAAAGTTCTGCATGGTTTACACTAGTCTAACTGGAGGCTTGTGCTGTTGTAGCCGCGGTCCAGCGGACAGCGACCAGCTCTGTCAGCAGTACAACTTCGTGTACACGGGCACGTACAAGTGGTCTCCGGGCGGGGCTAGTCAGATGTGAAACGCTGGACAACTGGGGGAGTGCAGGCAATGTCTGTCATCTTCCAACACACCCTCCTTCAAGAATACGAAAATAATATACAGTGTTGTTGTTCATTTTTCTTTTTTTTGTGAGAATAGATTGTTATATTGTTGACCACTAGTATATACAATTCTGTACATCTGTTACCATACTAGAATTGCCTTTGTGTGATGTTTTTTTGTTTATATATACGCTATGAGTAACACTATAAAATTGGAATGTACTGTTATAGCATCATCATTTGATTTCTGCGTTACTATCTCTAGACTGTAAGCTGTTAATTTAATGATAGTGCCTGATCGTTGTTAATATAAAAGTACAGGTTAGTTGCTAGTTTTTTGTCTTAAAAATTTATTGGATTTTTTTCTGTAAAATACCATAAAAGTTAATGCAGTGAAGCTTGAAGTCCCTTGTTGCTGGTAAACATCGGCGTAAAACAGCCGTGCTGGGTTTGCTGCAGGATGATGATGGTCACTAACAGTTAAAATGGAAAACCGTTCATCCACTTGTACGTAGCGGTATGTTATGCTTTTATCAATGGATTTCTTGTACATATTTTCTACATATATCGTATGCTGTTTGGTTTATTTTTTATTAGCATTTAGTTATGATTGTTTTACCGTGCGTGCATTTTAAATGTATTTTAGAATGTTCTTCACTCATAACTCTGTTCTGAGTGGTTGTGTGCATATATATCCTGTTTTTATACTGTAATAGTATGTGTTATATATATAAAGGCGAGACCTTAATACAGTATTCTGTTTGTCTGTCCAAGTTGACATGATAATGCGTACCAATTGCAATCATATTCAAAAGTACTTCTTTTCACGTTAGAAAAAAATGTGTTCTGTGTGTTGATGAGCATGCGATGTATTTATGTATAATAGTATTTTAGTTATTGAACTGGCCCAGTCATGTGGGAATCGAAAATAATAATCATGTGCAATTTAAAGGAACTTATTTACAGATTTTTTGTATTTTTTAGAAATGGCTTTGAATGTATGAATTTCATAAACTAAAACATATCGACTAACACACGCCAATAATCTTTGTCAATAAAAGCATTAACAAGAAAAAACACCTCTGCCGGGGATCAAACCCGCGACGTCGAGATAAAAAGTCTGACTCGCTATCTACTAGACCAAGCAGGCTTGTAGCCTTGTATGCTTGCACGTGAATTTGTAAAGCTATGCTTGTAATGCATGTGTTTTAAACTATTAACAAAAGGAATTACAAACGCTATATATTTTGCAATTTTAGTTGATTTTTATTCATACACAATGAATTTCAAGTATGTTTGTTTATTAGTGAAGAGGGACATTTCGCTCCTTTATATATTCTGTGCTCTTCTTATGGAATCGGTGACACATTGGTTTGAAATTGTCAATTTGACAATCTGTATATATGTAGGTCATTTTAATTGTTAAGGATTCAATCGCTTCATGAATTTGCAAAGTTCCCTTAATTTTTCCGTTATTTAAATCTTTACATTATACTTTATTGAAATATTTAGTTATTATTGCATATATTTACAGAAACTTTTAATATTTATAATTTATAAAAAATGATAAACTATAGATCGGTGGTTACTAATGTATCGTAAAGCATAAACAAACCCTACTTAATATATTCATTTGCATTTCGTCAATAATAGTGGAACAACAGATTCAGATTATGATACTAGTACACAAAAACACCAAAAAGCAGTAAATACGAGCCTTGTACATTCTTTCTCAACGTGTTGTGTAAATCTTTCAAGTTGAAGATTAATCAGTCTGACCCACGAATGCAAATATTCCAATAAAAAAATAGAATGTTATCACAAAAGCAACAGCCAAGTTCATTGTCTTAATGCCAAATATGTTGAAAGCACATATGGATAACGCTTATTACGTCTTATTGCGATACTACTAAACGAGGAACATGTGACATGACTGTTGTATGACGTGTAACGTTTTTATTGTGAATTTTCGTCGAGATGTTGTTCACTTGTGTCTTTGACAACTTCTGCTGCAGCAATACTTTTAGGCATTTCCGCTTTTGTTTCGACACCATTTGAGACATTTTTCCCAATAGTTTCTTTTTTGTCCTGCATAAATTCAATATGTCCATCTGAGAAACCATCTATCGAATCTTTAATCGTCTCAGTAATTTGTTTTGGAATTTCAATCGCCCCTTCCACTGCATTTTTGGAAACATCAACCGATACTTCATTCAATTCATTAGATTTATCGGCAACGATTTCAGCAATATCTTTGGATGTTTTTATAGCAGAATCAACTAAATCCTTCGATGCGTCGACAGCAGTGTCTATAATATCATTTTGAGTTTCACGAACGGTTCCAATGAGCTCTTCGCTACTGTCTACTACATTTTCTACAAGTTTTGTGTGGAGGTCTTTTAATTTCTCTCTGGTATTTTCAATATCGTCGTTTATTTCTTCGATAACATTGCCTATTATTTCTTTCCGAGCATTAACAGTGTCTCCTATAATGTCACTTTGTGTGTCAATAGCTTTCTCAATTACTTCTGATGGACCCTCAACTATTTCTTGAAACAAATCATTTGACTTTTCAAGTGAATCTGCCATAACCTCTTTAGGCATTTCGATAACATCATCCAGTTTGTCCAACGTATTATCAATGGTTTCGACAATATCGTTAAAAATATCACCAGCTATCTCATTTTTCCTTTCAGTGATTTCTTTTTTATCATCTACTAGATTCTTTGCTGATTCGAATGTTTTTTCAGCGACATTATTAATAGTATCTAAACCTTGCAAGGCTGGCCCTATGTCTGTTTTATCTAGCAATTCATTACCTATTGCATTATCGAAAGTTGAAAAGGATATTAAGGAACCGTCTACATAGGGACGTTCGATTACATCGAACGAATCGTCCCTGTCATTTTCCTCGTCCGCACTATCGAGTTGTGCGGTGTCTTTAACATTTCCAATTATCTCATCAGCTTTCTCTTGCACTTTTTCCACAACATTGCTTAAATCGTCAATGGAATCATTTGCATTTTCAGATGTTATCAAATCATCAGGTTCGTCGTCATCGGCCATTTCTACAAGTGGATCTAAGACCAAGCCTCCTTCTGGCACTTCTACTCTTTCGCTGCCATTTATTAACCAGTTACTTAAAGCAGGTGAACCGCCACTGCCAATGTTTAATGTGTTCAGTGTGTTTGAAAAATCATCTAAAGACATAGGTTTAAATCCGTCTGTAATTTCAACTACCTTTGCAGCACTAGTTGCATCGGTTTCCGGCAATACCTCATTCGTTACATCTTCTAATTTATCTTGAATATCGGAGCCAATATCTAATTCTGCATCATTCATGTCGACAATGTTACCGGTCACGTCATCTAATGTGTTAAACGTTCCATCGAAATGGTCGAACAAAGAGTCCTTATCTGAAATATTGTTCGCGTTTTGGAGAAAATTGTCGACGAAAGCCCCATCATTTTCGTCCATAATGTCATCCAGTGAGTCCTCAGTTTGCTCAGTTGCTTTTTCAGTTACGTCTTCCATTACGTCATTAACATGTTCAACGTTATTATTCTTATTTTTAGCATTTTCTACAAGGGTGTCGTCTACAACGTCGCTAACTAAGGCATTATCTAATACTTCTTTATCTTTAATGTTGTCATTTAATATTTCAAATGAATCGTCAAAATGATTGAATAAATCATCATTGTTTAATAGCTTGTCGTTTGCTTGTAAAAGAAACACGCTGGTAAATTTAACGTCATCTTCGTCGTTATTATCTCTGATGTCTATTATGTCATCTATATGTTCTTGTACTTCATTGATTGTCTCATCCTGTTTATCAATACTGTCGGCATCTAGGATGGATTCAGCCGCTGTATTAACTAAGTCCTGTGTTTTATCTGCAACTGAATTATCATCCAACAGAGCATCCATAATGTCATCTACGGCGTCCGAATCGTGATTGACATCATTTTCAACCAAATCATCGATACCTTCTTTAA
The DNA here is from genome assembly GCA_027627225.1 of Congeria kusceri. Taxonomy (NCBI): domain Eukaryota; kingdom Metazoa; phylum Mollusca; class Bivalvia; order Myida; family Dreissenidae; genus Congeria; species Congeria kusceri. The sequence goes on from CM051035.1 coordinate 61,805,031, forward strand.
TTTCTTCAACAAAATCTTTCGTGTTTTCTATGTTACTCTCCAGTGTGTCTTTGGCGAATTCGGCAACGTTTTCTGTATATTGGCTATCATCAATATTATCTACTGATCCAAATGCATTTTCGAAAATATCAAACAAAATATCGTTGTCGGCAAACTTGTCGTTAGCATTTTGAAGAAATGTTTTCACAAATACATCAGATCCATCATCGTCATCGGTCATATCTTCTATAGCGTCTTTAATTTCATCAACTGGTTCTTCTGCGCTATCTTTAACGTTTTCAACAATGTCACTGCTTTCGACTCCTTCATTGAGTGCCGACGTATCAAGGATGGATTCAGTCGCTTCCTTAACGATATCCTGTGTTTTTTCTGCAACAGAATTATCGTCTAACAGGTCACCAGTTATTTCATCTAATGATTCAGAGTCATGTCTGTCGTCATTTTCAGCTAATTGACCGCTACCATCATGAATGTTTTCAACAAAATCTTTCGCTTTTTCTATAGCACCTTCCAGCATGTCTTTTGCGATTTCAACAACATTTTCAGCGTATTCAGTATCGTCAATATATATTGAATCAAATGTTTTTTCAAAAATATCAAATAAAATATCATTATCGGAAATCATATCGTTGGCATGTCGAAGAAATTTTTTAACAAATACATCAGACCCGTCTTCATCCGTCATATCTTCCAGAGCGTCTTTAATTTCATCAACTGGTTCTTTTACGCTATCTATAACGTGTTCAACAATGTCACTGCTTTCGACTTCTACATTAAGTGTTGTCATATCTAGGATGGATTCAGACGCTCCTTTTATGATGTCCTTTGTTGTTTCTGCAACAGAATTATCGTCCAACAGAGCATCCGTTATGTCACCAACGGGTTCGAACGTCTCCTCCACGACGTCTTTTATTGTTTCAATTGCATCACCACCACCTTGAATCCCGTCCATGATTTTTATTTCATTAAGTGGTTCAGTCGCCTCTTCTATAACATCTTTCACTGTTTCAACGACATTATTGCTATCAATTGCCTCTTCCATGTTCTCCCTTATCGTATCCGCTTTATTGCCTACAACGACTGGTAGTAACTCGATGTATTTCGATCCGAAGATGTTTTGTGGACTTCTCGGGGACGTTGTCGATTCTACTGGTCCCGGCCTCGGAAAGGTGATGTTGTTAGTAACTTTGTCCCCAACTACAGTGAACGAAGAGAAAGGACCTTCGAAAGGCGTCAGTACACCTACGTCTTGTTTGACGTTTTGACTGGTGAGCACATGGCGGGGCTGGTTCCCGGATAAAGGACCAGGAAGATTCGTGAAGTGGCCACGAACTGGAGTGGACACGGGAGCCAGCTTGTGGTTGGCGCGCTCTCGGACCACCGTGCAGCATCCTATAGGATCATCCGCATACAGGCCTTCCAACTGAAAACAGAGTATAAATGTACCGCTGTGTAATAGACACATTTAGTTAAGTATTGCAAAATATACGGCGTATAGAATACTGAGTACATGATAAAACATTGTTCTATGTTGTTGACTGCACAAGTTTATATTTTAATACACGTTAGTTATACATAAACAAATAATGCTACATGTAGTTACATGTATATTACTTATTTTATATTTTTACTTTCTATATATTATGTTAAGATATGTCGAGCCTCAACACCCACCAGTTATTGTTTTACAAACCGACGACGACTAACATGCAATATGCATTGTATCTATAGCAACTGAGCTATTTTGTTAAACGACAAAACCATCGCCTTAAACGGTTTATCAATCTACTGCCAACTGCATTAGTACGATATACCAAACATGGTTGTAGAGTTAGTAAATTATTGAATCACACCGCTATGAGTACATAATTACAATACAGTCTAATATCGCCGTTATGGAATCACACCGCTATGAGTACATAATTACAATACAGTCTAATATCGCCGTTATTGAATCACACCGCTATGAGTACATAATTACAACACAGTCCAATATCGCCGTTATTGAATCACACCGCTATGAGTACATAATTACAACACAGTCTAATATCGCCGTATTGAATCACACCGCTATGAGTACATAATTACAACGCACAATCTTCGACGTCTTTCTCTGTCAGCTTCTAGACGCCAACACAACAACTGTAGTTCAGTTGCTCGATAGGGAAAACAACACATGCCGAAGGTCTACCCTTCGACAGCCCCAATGTCAATGTTACTATTGTTGTGTAAACCTCCTTGTGTAAACTGCAAGAGCATCAACGTTAAACTCCATGTTAAAGGCAATTTTCGTCACACGTGTTGTGATTTGGTTTATTTACTATTAATGAGGTATATACGTCATTTAAGAAATAATTTTCGATTCAACGTTGTTTATCGGCCAATAAACAACGATTTGGAGTTCTGATGCGTAAGAATTAAACCACAAGGGCGTTAGCCCGAGTTGTTTATTAGCCACGTATCAGACGGACAAAGAGTTGTATATTGACCGATAAACAACGATAATGCGAAAATTGTTTCGATTCTAACATGATTTGACATATATTTTTGCAGCTGTTATTGGAACTACTTTTTACTAAGCTCCGCTCAGAATCGGGACTTCTTTTTGCGTTGTTTATTGGATAGTTTAACACGCTAATTATTCTTTGTCTATAAAAAAATTAGCGAGTATCATGTTAGAAGGTGTGATTCTGTATTGGACTGTAATTATCAAAGCTCGACTCGTTCAAATCGTGTAGTTGCTGATATGCCCAGTCGTAGCCATTTATTAATCGGGATTTTCCATTAACGTTTATTTAAGTAAAGTGTTTACAGCGTTAGATATTGAACCTTGCACTTGAAACTCTATTATTTATTCATCGACTAGGAATATGATATTGGCATTGTTCTGTTGCAGGTTTTTAATGATTTAATTAATCTTAATGCTTAATATGAATTTGTTATGAACATACTGATGATTTCCGAATAAATAAATTGCGTGATTATTGTAATACAAAGGTTACAGTTGAAGAACTGGCAAAGCTCTTGTCAATTAAACGCGTAATTATTCTAATAGAAAGGTAAGAGGTGAAGTATGGCAAAGTTCTGGTCCATTAAAAAGTACTTGAATAAGTAATCTATGACATAACTGTATAGAAAATTCAACTTTTGAACAACCCTGGCAACGTACAACACACGTCCGAATATATATGTAAGTAATCATAAAAGGAAGTCTAGTGCTATCACAGAAATAACATGCAATGCTCTGTTTCTCTTTTATTCTATATTTTCTATGGTGAACCACGTGGCATAGAGCACGTGGACATTACCCGAGATTGTCGGGTCGAGTACACCGGCTGCAGCTATAAACAAAAATACTACTTAAACATGATCGTATAGTGGCACATGTTGTACTTGTAAAAGGATCATTGCAATTGGAGGATATTTGGCCAATAAAGCCCCGGCGTCAAAAGCCACGCACGAAACACTGTTTCTATATCAAACATATTTTTGATATGATCAGCGTAAACATATAACTCACTGCATCACTTGAATGAACTAGATGTTCCACAGACACTTTTGCCCCCACTACACGTGTTTGGGCACAGAAAAAGGGCGTGTCGCCAATACTAAGTTTTTCATCGACAAATTTATTTGATAATCTTTTAGTGGGAAAAAATGACAAAGGGACATAATTCTGCTAAAATTCTTCAATGCCACAATTCCTTCCTTTACGATACATTAATGTTCTTCAGCTGTAAAAGTTTGAGTGAAATCCACCAAGCAGTGAAAAGAGAAGTTAGTCCACAAAATTTTCTTTAAAAAATTACAATGTGTCACAATTCTGCGAAAACAAATTCCTTCCTATACGATCACCTACATGTTAAGGTTCTTCAGCTGTGAAAGTCCTAGCGAAATTCACCAAGCAGTTAAAAAGTAGCTGAGTCTACAAAATTTTGGGACGGACGGACGGATAAGTGCAGTGCTTAATGCCTCCCACTTTGTGGGAGCATAAAAAGCAATAAAATAATGCCTAATTTATTGATATAATGAATTGGTTATCGTTCGATATATTAAAAGATTAAACAGACAAAATACTTCTTGAAACCGTAAAATATTTTTTAAGTAAAATGAATAAGATAATTTGCGTTACACACTATATGTTTACAGAACAACAGTATTCTGCAAGTTTAAATATACCAGCTTCACTTGTTCTTGGTATATTGAACGTTGTCATTTCTTAAAAAGACATTGATAATAACATGTGTGTCATTGAAAAGAACAGCAATTACATTCATTTACATAAGCAACAATCAAAGAATGTCTACTGTCGCCAAAAATGTCTGACTTAGCTCAAGAATTGCAAATGACGAATTGCTCATGAATGCTGATTGATTTACACAATGATGAAGTACTTGTCAAATATTAAGTGTTAAATAGTAAATTTAAACTAATTCTAAGTATAATTGTAAAATTATTTCAAGATGAGAAAATTCATTATAAAGAAAACAAAGCTCAGGCCTGTCGTAAGCGTTGATTATAAATGTATATGACTACTACTGCGTTACTATGTGTCATTTAAAGAATTGTTTCTTTGTGTTCAGTGAAATTTAACAATATAGTTAAAGGGGCATATTGACGTTATTTCGCATAAATGTTAACATATATTAAAACAAAAATAACCAGAGTTATCACTTAAAGTGATTAATACCCCCACATACCGCTTTGGCACAGATGTAAGGCTTTGACACAGATGTAGAGCTTTGACACGGAACAATGTATTGACTGACAAAATGACCTGCATAAAAGAAAAACGGGGCTTAAAATGCAAATGAAGATTACAAGCGGAAACGATTCGCACATATTTGACCATGAATTGTGACCCTGACCTTTGACTGATAAGCATGAGACATGTGCGTTACACATTGTCTTGTCATGTGAAGTAACAATTTGAAATAATATTAAATCCTGTCAGGCATTTAGAACTTACGGAGAGGAACAAAATGCAAATATTAAACCTTGACATTGAAGTTATATTTAAATCGTTTTATGCATTACGAAGTCATCGAGCGGAAACAAAATACAAGTATTTTATCTGTATTCGACCTAGACCTTGAATTGTGACCTTGACCTTTGAAGGACAAGCATTGGGCATGTACGCGACACATCGTCTGGTCTTGGGGAATAATTATCTGAAGTTATATTAAAATCTTGCTAGGAATTAAGTAGTTATGCAGCGGAAACGAAATACAAGTATTCGACCTTTGACCTCGAATTGTGTCCTTGACCTTTGACGGACACGCATGGGTTATGTACGCGACACAGCGTCTGGTCATGGGAAACAGTTATCAGAAGTTATATTAAAATCCTTCCAGGAGCGGAAACGAAATAGCGGACGTACCAACGTACCGACCAAAACGTGTGATTCCTATATAGCCCCCTCATTTTTAAAAATTGGGGGTATAATCATAGTTTTCCTGAACATACTTTTCGAATAAACAACAATATATTGATGGATTCGATAGGAAGAACATGTGACAATCTATATACAAAGCCAAAACAGACTTTTGGGATACTCGCATCCAGTAGAATTCGTACTCACGAAAACAAAATCGCGCACTTCAATGAACACTTCCCTATTCTGTGCAACGTTTATCAATGGCACGCATGCGCGTAACGGTACATCTTGTAGATTTCATTCTTTCATTTATTTCGATTTTACTACTACTATAAATTTCCCGCGACCTGGAAATAAACGTGTCATCGAAGACCACTGTTTGTATAATCGTAATCAAAACACTGACAGAGTAGAAAGACTGTTGGCGACAAAAGAAACTAAAAGCATGCCAATTATAAATGCATTTTTGCTAAGAAGGAAACATTTGTTTAAATGACGTTCGATTTCCGACTTGATAATATATGGCTGCTTATTCAACATTATACGACATCATAATTAAAAATTGTTCGTAAGTAACGAACAAATATTTTTCATTCTAATTATTTTATGCAGACGGAATTATATACATGTCAGTTAACAAGTCAATCTGCAACGAGCCGTGCAGAATAACCGATGAAGCGTGATAGTTAGGAGCATCGATTGTTAGTGATTTCTAGCCTACTTAGTCAAAAGTAGGTCATATGATGCCTGTTCTCGGTTTTCAAAACTACAGTTTAAAATGAAAACATTGCCGTAATGTGTTGTAAAAATATTCAGAGTAAGAATCGGTAACAAGAAATTACACTTTTACAACGAGTCAAAAATAACCGATGTAGCGCATTAATTTAGTGGTCGTATTCCAGGACACCCAGGTGAATATTTCGGTTACATTCAAGTAAATAGCGAAAATTGGGGTGTCATTAATTTGACGTAACATTTTAATAAACTGACTTCTAGAAACTGTAGTTGTAATTAATCACATGATATACGCATTATAATACATACGGCATACATTATATTAAATAATTAAAAGGTAAGACAACATTCGAGCATTTTGCTGTTTGGAAGAAGGACCCTTTAAGGTTTCGATTTACTGACTCGTAGCCTGCAAAAAAAGAAGTAGTTTTCCGCGATACCTGTTTTGGAAATTACCCTCTCAAAAGACTGTTGGCTTCCGCCAACAGTCTAATAATATGCATTTGTCAAGCGTATATAGAAACAAGACCTTCGTATTTAACAATGCTTCCAAATTAATTCGCAGTAAATGAACTTTATTTTTTATTTAATTATTATCGACCTACCGTCGATAAGCCTCTTTAACTATCGTATCGTTAATTGATAACTACACTTAGGTCATTGGTAATACATCGATACATTCTCGCAAAATACATGTGGCTAACATATTAAGCTACAAGCCGTTGTTAGGCTGTGTAAGCATAAGGAGCGTAGTCTTCGCGTGATATCTTAAAGTTCCGTTATGTCATAAAAAGTAAAATCTTGGATGGGGTAAAAAATTAACTTGTTTACATTGTTATCCAACTTGGTTGCGTTATGCTCTGACATGTATTAGTGTCATTGTTAATATCGTTTTCTTGTTAAGTAAATTAAAATACAGTACACTTATTAAATCCGTAAGTAAAAAGAAAACTATAATCTTTAAAATAAGGACACATAACGGGACTTAAAACATTTGCCGAACACAATATAACAATACCACAGCATTGAATATCCTGACGATAATTCACCTTGCCAATTACAGAAAACAGTCTAGATTATTGCGTACATCTGCTTTTGTTTTTAGAAATGATTAGAAGTGATAAATCAACTTCTAACCATTTATTGAAGATGTAACGTTAGGGATATTTAAAAACGAAAAAAAAACAACCATAAATATAACATAAACAATATTTTGCCTATTAACAGACCAGACAACGCTGCGTTCGCTGCGGATTTCTAGCGCATGCGTACCACGATGGAGCGCCCGTAGATGGAGCTGTTTCCGGCAAGGGAAGAGGCGGCGTCGTGGATATCCAGATTGACCTCACCTAGTGGCGTGCCAACGAAGTCGCCCAGGTGACCGCTCGTCCTGGAGACAAACAAAGTATCGGTAAAATGAATAACATAACCACAACATACTCTAACCCTTAACATTGAGAAGGATTCATAAATATATGTTATATCACTTGTTATCTTATCCATTATTGTACGTATGTTATTTATACGATATGTCAAAATGTCTTCATAAATACTGTATAAACTAGCACAACGTTTATTGTAAATGTTAAGTCCACCAACAGAGAATATTATGATCGTTGTTATACATGTCAATATGGGGTGACATGCATTAATATGAATAATATATATATATATATATATATATATATATATATATATATATATATATATATATATATATATATATATATATATATATATATATATATATATATATATATATATATATATATATGTATGTATGTATGTATGTATGTATGTATGTATCCATGCATGCATGCATGCATGTATATATATATATATATGTATGTATGTATGTATGTATGTATGTATGTATATACATATGTATACGTGTACATGAACAGTAAATATAAAGAACATCTCTAGATATAAATGCAGCTTATTCTTTATAAGTGTCGTAAACATCGAGTATATATGGGTAAATGTAACAGACAATAGTTTTCTGTGTTCTGTTTGTTTGTTTGTTGGGATTTTTCGTCGTTTTTTAATAGTATTTCAGTCGTATCACGGCGGTCAGCTAACCAACTCACACGTTTCCTGGGCAAGCTTAGCCGATCTAGGCGGTTTACCAGTACTAAGTACCTATGCCAGTAACTGATAACTGCCCTACTTGAATAAGAGGTAGGGGGAGAATGGCCGTATAAATAATTTCACAACCAACCCCCACACAATTAATATGGACGGACTGGGGTTCGAACGCACGATCCACGGATTGACAGTCTGGCACTCTACCAACTGAGCTAGCCGGGCCCTTTCTATGTTCTACTTCTAGTCAGCAGTGTGCTGCTTACGTTGGTGTCTTGAAGATGGGTCCAAGGGATCTGCAGCCCTTGATGACGTCACCGTACTTGTGCACCTCCAGGCGGTAGTAGACGCCCCACCTGAGGCCCCTCGGCATGCCGTCTATACGCACCGACACACGCAGCGGCCCCGGCACGCCATCCTTCACCTGCAGGGGAGACAATCGTGGAATAAATGGTATCTACTTGGAACATTGTAATGTTATGAAAAGCAGAAAAAAACCCGGTAGTATTTAACAGTTTTAAACTGTTGTTGGGGACAATCTCTAAGTTGAAGATCAGTTATACACATGCATATTCATTCGCAAATTAAATTTAATCCGTGAATGTACATGTTACTTACTTATATGTGATTTCCCTGTTTAAATTGTTTATATTTTATCGAATTTCATAACGAAACCGTACAAAGTGTATGCATTTGTTAGTAAGCACCTACCGTCTGCCGGAGCTGTATGAGACCGAACAGGTCGGTCAGCTGGCGGGCGTGGCGCACGTGCGGGACCAGGTGGCACTCCGCGTGCAGGCTCTCTGAAATCGCGTGGAAGGCACTCGTAATAGCGTGTGCAAGCCTACTTCCCGAATTTCATGTATTTTATCGATATATAACATACAGTTAACGACAACTGCAACATGTAGCGCAAATAATTTGTATTTAAACTCCAATGCTAGCTACTTGATTATTACCGAGATTCGTACATGTAATTAAGAAGCATTACGACTTAAATACAATATTCATTAAAACGAGCATTTTGTTTATCAATTATATTTCCGCATGGATTAACCCCTTGTGTATTCTGATGCTTGACGACATCTCAATTATAATACATGTTTCACCTACCGTCGTCTTTCTCTGTGCCGATGGTGGTCAAGGCGACCTTCTTCTGAGGGGCGGAACCCCAGAGGGCCGCCAGGTCGAACTGGCGGATGTACTTCGGGTCGGCTGCGGAAGAAGAGTCATCATTGCAAGTGGGGCTATAACGCCGTACATGGTGTCTTTGGAGCGTTATAATGGTTTGATGATGCAGAAATGTGAATGAACATATAATTATTTCGGATTCTTTCCAAATACATCATGTAACAAAAATGACGTCATCCTCGTTACAGACAAAGTTCTCTGAACTGAACTGTGTTCGTATCGTTAAAAAATAACATAATTAAACATTTTTGAAAGAGCAAAGAAACGATCATAACTCTGCTGTCATGTTTGCTGTTGTCAGGGAAAACGAGTTGTAACATTGCAGTTACACAATCCCTGTCACAAAATTAAGGACGTTCGCAACAAAAAGAAATAATTGGGTTAATTTCTCCTTTTGCTTCATTATTATCCAGTTAAAGGGACATTTTCACATAGACAAATGTTGGAAAATTAAAACAAAGCAACTGAACCATAAACTTTATTAAAATCAACTTGAACACCAAACCGTACATAAAATAACAACGGGGTCACCTAGAAATATCCGATTTTCATAATATTTGCATAATCATTGACACACTGATATTCCAATGTCAGGTACGTTATATTCATTTTAACACATCAATACATTGAAATAAACTCGCACAGTTTCAATTATTATTTATCATTAAATGTGGTAATGTGTGCTAAACAGATTCCCGACTGTTATTTCATTTTTTGATAATCATTTGAATTTTTGTCATCATTTTTCTAAAATTACTTAACAAAATCATCGATAGTTTTAAAAAGGTGTGTTTGTTAAATCATGCTGATCATTAAAAGGATTATATAAATGTACAACGTTGGTTTAAAAATCAAATTCAAACATACATTTTTACGAAAACATCATTTCTTACAAGGAAAAAATAATATCTCAGCCAAAATCAAGTATGTTAACAACCTTGGTATTTTTAACGTACCTGACCATCAAACGTACATACGTACAATTCAAAGAATCTTTATAAGCATGCCTAATTCGTTTCATTGATACACATGTTTTATACGAAAATGATAAAAATCTAAAAGCTGAACTTGAAAAATCTTTACAAACACGGAAAAACATAGATTTAAAGAACTCTTAACGTACTTGACAAGTCTATTTCGTTCCTATAGACAACGTGCAATTACAACTAAGTCAAATACGTTTACATTTTCAAATAACAAACATTATGATTAAAACGTTCACATTTAATAAACAAAACCATTTATGAGTTCTACAGTAGTTTATATACGTACTTCTTAGAACTATTTTCGAGTCCACGTACCTGACACTTTTTGTCAAAACAATCAATTAACACAAAACAAACTAAACTGGTGTCAGAAAACGTGCAATCGGCATCTTCAAGTTTAATCTGCCTTTTGCTTTTGCTACAAGCAATTGGCTATTGAAAGTGGTGTCAAAAAAACGTGTAATCGGCATCTTCAAGTTTAAACTGCCTTTTGCTTTTGCTGCAAGCAGTTGGCTCTTGGATTTCACGTACAAACTGTTCGAATTCAACTTTTTGTACGTCATCTCTTAACGGCCACTTAAACAGTTTCAAATCCCCTTTCCGTCGAGCTTCCTCCATGAATAAAACTGTCGCCTCCTGTTTATCATCATCAACCTTGAGAACTTTCCCTGGGTAGACGATATCATCCCAATTTACAAGATAGTATGCGTCTTTGACTGGTTTGATCGATGGGGATTCATTTTCATCTGAGACTTTGGGCAACACATTTTCATCTGCGATTTGTGAAGAGCCATTTCCGACTGCGCACGTTTCAGGTACGTTTAGCTTCTGTACTTTGTTTCTGTTTTCATCGACATTTCGTTCATGATGTATCGACTTCCGTTTTAGTGAACATTCGCGTGTGCTGGCTTCGTTACTTACATTGTGTTTTTCTGGTAAATTGTCTATTTTCCAGTGTCCACAGTATTCGCCTTTTAAACAGGCGTCACAGTAACACGAGACCTCGGCGGTATATAACTGATTGTGTGCAGCAAATAACGCATGCAACTTCATGGTTCCCGAAACAGGTTTCGGGTTTTTCATCTCGAGTTCTTTGGCTGTGGTTTCATACTCAGTTCCATTATAGAACACATACTCGATGCTTTTCTTTGATTTAGAGGCCCAGTTGAAAAAATCTTTCGCATCCTGGATTGTGACTTTTCCTTGTTTGCATGCTTCCATAGCTTGTCGTTTTGCCACACCCCCCAACCCGTCACAGGGGCCCTTACCGTGACCCGCCTCAAAATAGTTCCACTTGGCCTCAGTTCCAAAGATCTCAGTGTGATGGCAAATTATATCAAAAATGTACTTATTCCTATATTGAGATGAGGGGCTATCGGTCCAATAATGAATAGTTTTCAAGTCAGGCACAAGTGCTTTCATGTCAGGGACTATTTTTTTCAAGATCGTGACCACCGCTGTGGAATTATGGTTTGTGACATCAGAAACAAAAATCAAATTCTTGTGTTTCAGCTCTTCATCTTCCTTATAGTAAGCAACTACCGGGTGCAGTGTAACTCCTGTGCTGTTCCAATAAGCGCTTTGAACTTCGTCGGCGTTGCTGCATGTGAAATTTTCTGCAAAATCCATATGGATCAATATTTCATTTATTGGCAAGTGGGCTTTTAGATTTCTTATGGCAGTATATTGCGTCTTCACCCTAGAAACATGCTGTAAAAAATCTCGGAACTGCAGTTGTGTATGTTTGATATACTCTGCTTTCGTGTACTTGGATTTAACTATTTTCATTTTCTTCTTACCCTCTATTTCTACGCGTTTCCACTCCTCAAACTCGACTTCTGTGTCATCCTGTATTTGATTGCTTAGCATATCTGTCATGTCCCGTTCAGATACTTTCTTGCTAACCGTTTCTGGGTTTGGTGAAATATCAATTCCTACAGAGCGAATGCTTTTTAATTTCATAGCGAAATTTTGATGTTTGCTGCATAGACATGTATTTCTGGTTATCAGCTTTGTCAAAAGTATATAGTCAGGACGCAAGCGACAAAAAACCGATTTTGATACCTTGGTATGTGGGTTTTCAGCACAGAACTTTTCATATAAATTTGACAGATAGTCTGTTAGCACTCGTATCTGTTTCTTTTCACCCTTCACCCCTGTCTTATCATTCTTGCAATCGTTCTTCCCGGGCATATTCACACTGACGTCGTCTCGCTCCATGAAGTTGATCACCTCTCTTTTAATTCTTTCTCTTTCCAGGACCTTTCTTCTCTTTGGAATAGCCGTCAATCCCTTTGCATTGGCCCGTCCTAGTACTTTTCTCGAAATCCCTGTTTCTTTACTTAGCGTGGAAATACATTTGTACTTCTTAAGGATATTGCCGCTCACAATATTTGCAAGAACACGTCTCTGCTTCTGAGTTTTGTTCTTCTGGTTCGACATTTCTACTTCAGCTATCATAGCATTAGCCATTACTAATTTCCTTTTCACACTTTTAGGGACATTGTTGGGTGTCAAACCTAGATCCCGAATTTCCGCATTGGCTTTGGACTTGGGTGTACAAGGCTTTTTACTCATCTCGGAACTTGTACTTTCGGTGTTATCATACTTCATTTGCTTTGCTCTAAGTCTTTCATTTCTCTTGCGTAGCTTTTTGTTCTCTCTTAACTTTGCTTTCAACTTAGCTTCCAAAGTTTGAATAGTTCGGGAGGCTGTTCTTAATGCCTTGGATCTTTTTTGTGATCTTTCTCTTGGTTTAAAGTCTAACTTTACTGTTAAACAATCTGACATGGTACGGGTACTGATTGAGCCCTGTTCGCCGTTCGAATTTTCAGTTTGGTTTTCTGTATTGCATGGTATGCTATCATTTTTCTCTTCTTCTTGTAATTTGAGTCTCTTTTTGTCTCTACTTATCATTTTCCATATTCTGTTTTTCTCTCGAAGTTGTTGCTGTTGGTCTTCATTTAATGCTCCAATAGGCTGTTTATAACGCTTTGTTCGTTGTTGTTCTTTCTTTAAATAGTCTTTATCATTCTTTTTCTTCCTTTCCCGATACTCTTTTTGATACTCAGCCCTCGTTTTCCCCATTATTTCAACTGAAAAAGAAAATGTCAGGTACGTTAACAAATGTATCAGGTACGTGTACTGAAAGTAATAGGACATTTCTGCTTTATATTTTCAAATAATCTACAATTTCATTCTCAGTTAATTTCATTAATATTATAACTTTGATAAAATGCAAATTAAATGAAAAAAATATATTTAACTTACCTCGATGTAGATGGATAAAACCACAAGGTTCTTTTTCAATATTTAAACTACTCCCGCAATGTAAACATCGCTAAACACATGCTTCCTGCGGATGTTATAATTACGTCGTATGCGCATGTGTAAGATTCTATCATTAGAACTTATGTAAACAGGCTTTAAAGTGTTTAAACTTGGTTTGTTACACGTTCATGACAATTAACGTACTTGACGGAAATTAAAATAATTATATTTGAATACGGATTAATAAAGACCAATGGTATTGTTTTTAAGTTAGCTAAAACACTTATTTGGGTGTTTTATGACGAAGTAAAAGATACAACTATGCGATATAAGAATCGTATATTACAGCAGGAAAACTGTTTAACGTACCTGACAAACTCTAGCGTCTCAACTTCAAAACTGAACTTCCCGATTAAAGTGTGACGATTTGCATTAAAGTAAATGATTCTTTTTGTGTTTTTCGATATATTTCATTATTGCTTTCCATTTTGTACGCTATATTTTCATTTATTTCTTAGGAAAACGCAAACTTCAACGCTCATTAAAGTAGTTAACGTTCTTGACCGAATTTTTTGCGACAACGGTAGACTGCACATCAGCGTGTCAATTTTAGGAAAATGTTGAAAAATGTTGATTGCTCAAAATATCCATCACAATATCCTTTAGGAAATACATTAATTGTTATGATTTGAAACTTCTGTCACCCTAAACTTGTATGTAAAAATGGTTCCAGTCAATGGTTAAAAGTTCATAAAGCATTAAAATAATAAAAACACACGTATACAATGTATTGCCAAACAAATTAGTTAAACAAGATCCATTAAAATATATATTTTCTATTTTGGCAATTGATATGTTGTTAACGTAAACACGAAACATGAAAAAGGCTACACAGGTACCCTATTTAAAGTCCAATATTTCCCGAACAATATCGGTGACCCATTCTTTTTATTAATGTTTTGGTGTAAGTATACATTGGTGCATGTATGTGCGAAAATTTAAGAAAATCTGTCGTTTTGAACAAAATATATTGATGCATAATAAATGACGGTTCAGAAGGTATTGTTTGTACCCATTTAACCTACTTCAATGTCCAGTCAAATTCATTATCTTAACATTAATTTTAGATAACGCGCTTTTTTATTCCAATATACACTTGTGTATTGCCAAACAAGACGTGTACAAAATCAGTTGAAAGAAACATAAAGCTCTCCTTTATACTTTAAACATTGTTTAAAAAAATCCAAACTGAAAAAATAGGCTTCGACAGGTACTGTAATAAATCCCAACATTTCCGGAACAAGGCCGGTGACCCCTATTTTTTAAGACTGTTTTAGTTTTCGGATACATTGATGCATGTTTTTGCCAATTTTGAAGAAAATCTGTCGTTGGAAAAAAAAATGAAGGAAATTGTTGCGAACGTCTTTAACTAAGAAGTAGAATAATAAATAATAATAAATCTGATGTCAGAAAGTTCGCTTGTTTCGTCGCTGTTGTTGTTTTATGTACTGAAATTATGTAATAAGTACTAAGTAATGTGAATAATAAGACGATGGTTTTTCGAAACATTTTGTACTAAAGAAAAAAAGCTATGGCTAGAAATACGTGTACATGTATTTTCAAATGCGACTAACGATACCTGTAGGTCTACCCGCCACAGCCCCGATCATAAACAACAACCACAGCAGGGGAGACATGGTCGCTCTTTCCGCCCTATACGTGTACTACGCGTACTTCCTCTTTCAACAGGTGGGAAGTTCCTGCCAATTCCGAAAGGCGAGAATTGTCCGTAATATGCACACAAACCTTTTCACTTGTTGAAATTGCAAGGAAAAAGTATTGTTTGATTCAAATCTGAATCTATTTCCGAAATGTCTGATTTTTTTTCGCGAATAGTCGTGTATGAACACTAGTCGCGATCACCACGAACTGTGCGAATTAATTAAGGCGTAATCATCGCTTATTAGTTACGACTGCGATACCGAATGTCTCTTGGAACATTAAATGACCAGTAACTGTCCAAATGCATGTAGTGAGATTTATAACTGACTTACATTCCGCGGTAAGCCGTGGTTTATTTGAAAATCACCTGTCAATGAGTTACTGGCTGGCGACTTTCTCTCGTGATTGATTTGGTTTTAACTACATGGAAATCAGTTTGTTGTCATTTGCTCTTGATAATAAGGCATTGTGTTAATTGTTCTTGCATGAATAACATAAATTATTCGCATTTTTAATTTCTTGTGACTGCGTTTTAAATGTTGTTATGAACATTCCACTGTTGAGTCTGTGTAGCCATTGTTTTCCTTGCGTTTACGTATATGAAGTAGAAGTAAATAATCAACCAAAATATTGTGGACGTTTTGCATTTTTTATGAATTAATTGCATTTGACAGAAACAGATGAAACGTGGCAATACGAATGCTTTAAAAAACCCAACGTTTTAACCCATTTACTGTTTCGGACTCCTGTGTATAAAAAGTAATTAGCAACAAGTAAAGCGATAAGACAAACACACATCTATATTTATACGGCATTTATTATTCATCTGTAACAACTGGGAGGCAGTCAGGCTATATGTGCACAATAACTGACTAGTTCACATCAGAAAAGTGGCAGACAAGTGTTTGTAGTTTGGATAAACATCATGACGGGAGTGAATAAATTACCAACAACAACAATAAATTTAACAACAACAAAAACAATAGGGCCTTACTATAATAATAACATAATAATAATAATAATGATAATAATAATAATAATAATAAACACATACAATAATCAGCACTTTCACCAAAAATCGAAACAAAAAATTAAAAAAACAACAACACACAAGCGACATTTAATTTGCATTTATGAAATACAAAACGTGTGCAGGAACGTAGCGACTTTAAAGACAGAAATTATCACAGCAAAACCAGTCTTCTGCAATCAGTCAGCGCGACGGGAATCTGTAACCGCGCAAATGTGGTCCGTCATCGCGCCGGCTGACGGTCACCGCTACTGTAATCAATATCAGCGACGGGGATCAGCTACCTGACCGGATGTCATTAACCGCACCGGTGTTCTGTAACCTCGGCCGGAACCAGATATCGTGGCGGTAGGGCGTGCTTGTTTATGCTTCAGTAGAACTTTGGTGAGAACTTGATGACGGGTCTCTCTGACACCGGAAGCTTGTCTCCGCTCCATGGCCTACAGCAAACAACAAACGGAACTTTAGCTCAAACTAGCTCCTGGCATTTTATCGCTGGATTTTGTACGCTCAAAGACTTGAAATTGCACGGACCAGCGATTTTGATTTGACAAGTAAAACATTTGCATATTAAACAATGTACAATTATTATAACTCTTATAATTATTATAACAAACTGATATCATCCGTTTTATTTACTTATATTAATTATTGAGTGGGTGTTTTATTTGTGAGCACAAGTCTACAAAAACTAGTAACTATACGTGAACTTATGGTAATTTTTTAGCAATAAATGACATTTTGCAAAAGTCACTGTTTCCAGGTGGAATACAATCCTAACATTCAAAAAGGTTGTGAGGAATGGTATACAGGACCCAAGTTTGCAAAGAATGTGAATTAAAAAAAAAAAGTGTCATTTACATGAGTTTTGTACCGAGTTAACGACGTATATAAAATACATATTCTTACATTAGTATACAAACAATTTACATTTTTAAATTATATATTATTTAGATATCGGACACACGAATCACATGCGATGACAATGCGGAGGGCGTGTACATTTTCATGACTTGGCCCCCAATAAACGTGTCATTAAGAAATCAATAAACTGTCCAGTGATTTCGCGATCACCAATACATAGACAGATAATCGATTGTTGTATATACTAATATTCATATTCACCACCGTTAATGTACAAACCCAGTAGCAGTGATTTTAGTGTGACATGAGTAAAACAAGATTGTTGGTAGTGACAGTCCAGAGGCGACGTTGTAAACAGCAAACTCTTGCAAGGCGGCGTAAAAATTATATTTGAGGCGTGTCGTAGGAAAGCCGGCCTTAATGCAGTTTGCACAGGCTAATCCAGGACGGCACTTTCCGGCCAACAGTGGATTTATGTTTAGAAGAGACTTCCTTGAAACAGAAAATACCATAAAAGCGGAAAGTGCCGTCCTGGATTAGCCTGTGCGGACTGCATCGGCTAATCCGGGACGACACTTTACGCACATGCATTTAGCCCGATTTTCCCACGACACGCCTCATATTTGTTTCAGGTTACATTCCCAAAAAAATGTGGGTAGGTAGGTAGGGATTTATTCTATTATTATTTTTTATTTGGTAAATGGTCAACTTTAAGATTCTAAAACTAATGAATATTCAAAACATATCTGTAATATCCTTAAACATTGTTTTGATTTGACGTGGATGATATCAAAACAAAACACCTATTTATCCAAAAAAACATAACAAAAAACAAACATAATTATTGGAAAAAAGTAAATAAATAAAAAGTGTCTGAAAACTCAATAAAATGTTCTAGGGTCGGGGCAATTTTGATGGTAGGTCGGGTAACCGGAAACAAATATTTTTTACGCCTAAACAACATCAACTTGGCAGGTATCGCACTGTGCAATTAACTTTTAAACTGATTAAATACAAAATGAGATCACTGTCGAAGAATGTTCTATGTTCATTGACATGCTTATTATTGATTACGAAACACACAATGTTTAACAAAGGCAAATGTTTCATTAAGCATACAAAACACACTATTTTTAAGAAGGGGAGAATATTACACAGTTGTCAAGTTGCTGTGACAAGCACACGTGTCTAAGGCGGCCAGGACAAGATGAAGAGTTTTGCATGTATCAACCCGAAGAATAGTTCGTTGTTTCTCAACTGTCGAAACTTGTATAATTTCACGGTGGCTGAATTTATTATTTTTAGACTTCGTCGTTGTTTCCGCCGTATTTACGGTCGGATACCGATTAGTCTTTTGTAGTATTTAACATAAATCAATATTTTCTCCCGGGGTGGGGGGGGGGGCTGGGAGCGGCGGGCATATACGGGACTTTAGACTGAAAGCGATTCCCAACAGGCGGAAACTTGACACGCCGAACGATTTGGTCAGATTTTAGATCCCGGTATTATTGGCCTCCCGGGCCATTGGATACAACAAACATATCCCCCTACTGTGGGGATTTAGACAAAAAAGCTTGGCTCTAGGGTGGGGCATTAGTCCCAAAAAATCAGATTAGTCAAAATCCCCTGGGTTAGCCCGCCGCTCCCAACACCCCCGAGGAAAAATATTGATAGGTGCATAACATTGGCACTTCTGCACTGAAGGTGAAATTATTCAAGTGTTGACAGTTGGAAAAGAAAGAGAATAACGCAGCTCAGGGCCCGTATTCACAAAGCTCCTTAGGGAAAACTTAAGTAATTCCTTAACTTCATAAAATGCTTTAAGTCTCTGGCTGTTTCGTGTATAGGTCTGTTAACATTAACATGTTGTAAACTTGTAAATATCGCTTATATGTTTAGTATTGCAGCCTTCTTTGTACTAAAATCATTGAATTTTACATAAAAAATTTGATCTGAAATTTCCACTTAAGTACAACTTAAGTTAAGATTTCCCTAAGGAGCTTTGTGAATAGCAGCCCTGGGCCCATATTTACAAAACTCCTTAATGAACACTTCAGTAAATTCCTTAAAAATCACAACATGCCTTAAGTATGTAACTGGTTCATGTTTATTTTGTCTTCTCTGGTTTTAGTCTAGTAAAGAATCAACACATGCTTCTTCTTTTACCATATTTTAAATATGAAATGTTTCACAAGGACAATTTTATTTGAAATTTTCACTGAAATATGACTTAAGTTAAGATTTGCCAAGGAGCTGTGTGGATATGTCCCCCGGTGTCTCAGAGATGGTTGCGTGGTGAAGTTTATCCATACATTATAAGTTAACTCTCAATGTAGTTTAATTCAGTGACGATTCATGTTTAAATCATAATCAAATTACCAAATAAATGTAATATAATTAGCAAAGATAGCTGAACATATTATGATGAGTATATAAGTCCTAAGTATACAAAGATACAACTTCGATACAGTAAAAAATGCGTCAATTATAGACAAATGTCAACATATTAACATTTTGCTGATATATTACATGTATGTAACGCGAGTTGCTTTCGTGGGAAAACCGGGCTTAACGCATGTGCGTAAAGTGTCGTCCCGGATTAGCCTGTGCAGTCCGCACAGGCTAATCCAGGACGGCACTTTCCGCTTTTATGGTATTTTCTGTTTCAAGTAAGTCTCTTCCAATCATAAATCCACTGTAGGCGGAAAGTGCCGTCCCGGATTAGCCTGTGCGTAATGTTATTACGGGTTTAAAGGATCATGTCACTCTTATGGCCACAATTAAAACTGTGAATTTCAAAGTGAAATGGTGATTATACTGGTTTTATAATTTCGATTTAAAACCTATACTTGAAACAGCGCCTTTATATTTCGTCTCATACTATTATGCTATCAGTTTATTACTATGGTGATTGTGAGGGTGGTGAAAACTGGTAATAGTGGTGGTGAGGGCGATGATTATGATGGTGTGTTGTGGTGGTGATGAGGATGATGATGATGATAATGATGATGATGATGTAGATGATAATACTGATGATGATGATACCAACGACAACGACGACGGTGATGATGATGATGATGATTATGACGATGATGATGATGATGATGATGATAATGATTGTGTGTAGTGCTGATTGTGGTGTGAGTTGACGTCAGAGTTCTGGTTATTAAGACGTCACTTACCGGTAGTACATCCGGGGCGCATTCTTGATGTTTGTTGTTTGGAAAACCTACAACGAGATAGAGTTCAGGGTTCATGTTCAACATTTTCGAAAACTGGAATGCGACACATGAGAGAGAAAATGCCGCTTATAACAGGAACATTTTACAATGCAATTTATTTCAGCAAAACACATAATATGCCAGTATATCATGATTTGACAGTGACTGATTTCTAGCCGCCATGTTAACGCGTTACCGGTATGGAGTAGTTAGACGGCGTCTCTATAGCGATGGTTTTCCTTGCCGACGGACGCACGCGGTGTTGGTCGGCACTCTGCGCCTTCACCCTGGGCGGACCTCGATCTGAAATCAATGGAGATGTGTGTATTGCCTGCCTGCATACAATTGGTGTATCATGTGCGTTAAATAATTTTCCCTCAAATCTTACAAAAGATAGAAATAAGCAGATGGTCAAGGTCCATACAACCAAATATGCCATCAAATAAGCAGATGGTCAAGGTCCATACAACCAATCTAAGTCATCAAATACACACATTGGTTTTCGAAGAATACTCCGCAAAAATAATACGCGGTTTTGGTCGCTCAGTGCCGTAACATTGTGTGGGCCTCGATCGGCAATCAGCGGACATGTGTGCATTGCCTGCTCATATACACTGGGTAAGACGTGACACCGGATATTAGCCCATTATCGAGCCAAAATAGAGCAGGTTCACTACACAAACGGTACGTTTTATGCCGATTTAAATTAATTCGTTGATGATATGCTATAAACAGGTGCTTATATATACTGCCAAATAAATTTGGAAGACATTCGTGTAATTGCTATGACCATGTTGTAGATGAACAGTACATAATCATCGTTTAAAAAACAAATGCTCGATGAACGGTGCCGGTCCTCGCTCATTTCAGTCAATTATTTAATATTTTAAACATGTATAGAAAAATGTACATCAAGCAATTGTTTACATATGCTATAATGAACACATGTTCCAAGCTCCAGTAAGTTTGATTAATAAATGGCTGAGATATGGACTGCAATATTATTGTGACAGATGTACAGGGGATTGATTTATTCAGTTGCTCGTGTACGGGCTACAGTACTGAGTATTGTTTACTAATATACTGTGATATCTCATCGGTGTAAGTCAGCCGGTATATGGTGTGCGTCTTTTTTAGTTGTTATTACACCGTAGTTTGACATAGTTAGCGTTTGGTGTTCGAGTACGTCATTTGTCGTTCGAACTGCTTTAAATATTTTAGTGTATATGGCTAATTGTGTAACTTTTGTCTTTAGTTCATTGGTATGTTGTTTTAACAGTTTGCATAAGCCGATAAATGCTATGACGTAAATATGTTCATGTACTCAGTAAGGGTTTTATCGACAAAACATTTCATTGCTCGCTAAAACCCGGAATGCGATCAAGCTTGCACGATAAGTACTCCGTTTATGCTAGGTTCCCACTGCCGTGCGATCCGCCACGATTGGCCATTCGTAGCTGATCGTGGTATTTGGCTCAGCGACACACCCTCCAAAGAAAATCATACATGATAGTGTACATTTTTACATTAACCGTGCAAATATAAGTTGATATTGCACAGGACGTTGTTTTGTACAAAGATGACGTCAAAATACGCTCTCATTTGTAAACGACTTTTGTACAAAGATGACGTCAAAATACGCTCTCATTTGTAAACGACTATGTCGATAAAGCTTTGGATAATTACTAATTTATTTAATGAATGTTAGGTATTGATGGTATGAATCATCAAAAACGGTAATGGCTCTTTGCGCAATACCCAGTACACTAAATATTGATACAATGCAATACTCCGTACACGAGCATGCAATACTCAGTACACGAGAAGTAGAGAAGTTTAAGAAGTAGAACTTACTTAATACGCAACAGAAGTAGCTGAAATTTTCTGGAAATGTTGTTTATTTTATTCGTAAACAATCGCTCGATTCACATTTTTCTAAACACGTTAAAACTCATCAATAATTGAGAGAAACAAACGAGGAGCTGCCTTTTTTCAGCGAGCAGTTTACGTTTATTTACTGATTATTCACTGTTCATCTATTATATCGGTCAAAGTAAGTATATGAAGGTCTTTGCAATTTAGTTGCCAGTCTAGGTCAGCACATACAAGTATAGAATTGTGAACCGAATACTTGAAATCGGTGTTTTACTTACCGTTGTTGGAGCTGTTTTCTATATCGATGCTCTATTTTGGCTCGATAATTGGCCAATATCCGGTGTCACGTCGTACCCAGTGATATAGGCACATGTGGAGTATCTTGTACTTTTTACGTTAAATAACATTCCTTCGATTCTTACAATCGGTAGAGTTAAACAGTATGTTCAATGAACAGAAAACTACTATGTGACAGTAAATTCAATGGTTTTCATAGATTACGCCGCGAAAATATTAAAAGCTGTTGTCTTATGTACATTACCGACAAAGATGCGTAATACTTGTATGCGTATCAAACCAAACTAAATTGAAAACAATTAATTTGATCACACATGGAAACCAAAGGAAAGCTCGAGGATGAATCCATCCATGTATACCCGGACTGTCCGGTGTGTCTCGGATGTCGCCATGTACTAGCATCCCGGGGGTTGCCCTGATAGGCGATTCGGTCGGCAGCCGGCCTTTAGCGGGTGCTGTAAATGGTCTGCTAGTAGGGTCAGCGTGACACGGCGTGGAGTTCAACACGCGGGGCTGGACCGGACTTCCGGTTGGGGCTCGGTTTCGGCAGTCGGGCGCTGAGGTCCCCGTAATTGGTCGGGCAAACCGCTCCCCGGGTCTCACGAGCGCCGACTGGGCCCGGCGGTTTTGGATAGCCTTCCTTTGTTGTTTCTCCAACTGAGCTGTAAAACGAACCACAAATACCAAAAAATATCAGAAAAACGTTTTGCAAAATAAGTTCGAGTGTTTTTTAGTTTACATAAAGAAAGATTTTCATTCTTTCTTGAGTTTACATAAGAAATGAATTTCATTCATCTATAAACATGTGCACAATACTACTTTATATGCACCCAAGCACGCTCATGTCTGTGATACAAAAATGACAGTGGCAGCCTCTCTCACCAAAGAACTCCTGTGCGGTCTTAGGTCGCGCCATGTGCTTCCGGATAGCGTTCCCGTAGTCCGTGCGCCGCTGCAGCGACATCCGGTTGTTCACCATGTTGCTCGTTGTGCCGCATCGGAAAATCTCGGGGTTAGCTTCTACTTCGTCACTTCCGTTTTCTTCGACTGCATTGTTCTTAGCGGAATGCACGCTGCTTTCTTAAAGTGAGTGTGCAACGAATATTTTAATATGTCAAAACTTTTTTTATAAACAAACGTGAACACTGATCGCTTTACGAAAAATAAGGAATGCAACTACGATATTATCATTTATATCGTTATTTAATAAAACATTGTTTTGTCTAAGTTTAAAAAGGGGCCCATACACTTTTAATAAAATAATTACAAATATGTATACAAATGACACTTATATTGACGTGTGTGAGCTATACGGAACGTTGGTGCAATATTTTGAGAGAAAAATCAGAAATTGTAGATATTCATTGAGAATTTTGCAATAATATGCCAACGATGTTGTATATTTCAATAAATATGGTGCAATATTTATTTTCTGCGATAAAAACCTTCGAATGGGGCTATAAACTTTTCTATTGCATTTAACGTATTATAATCTGCAGTCGTTGTTCGGCCGCTTAAGTAAAACACCAAACGTGTTCCGCATTACCGAGCTGTTTCCGGCTGGGTTTCTCCGGCCGCAGGTCTATGCGAGTGATCGTGTGGGGCACACTGAGGGGAAACAGGAACCTGCAAAGAGGCCTCGCGTGAAACAAGTTAAACATGAGGAGTGTCATGGGAAAACCGAGCTTAATGCACGTGCGTTAAGTGTCGTCCCGGATCAGCCTGTGCAGTCCGCGTTGACGACACTTTCCGCTTTTATGGTATTTTCTGCTTCAAGGAAGTCTCTTCTTAACATATTCCAATGTAGGCGGAAAGTGTCGTCCTTGATTAGCCTGTGTGGACTGCACAAGCTTATCCGGGACGACACTTTGCGCACATGCAGTAAGCCTGGTTTTCCAACGACACGCCTCATATATATATTATATATCAACTGATTTGTGCTTTGTCAAATAGAATGCATATGATTGTTCAAGGAGCTCTTACCTCAAGTAGAGTCAGGAGTGTGTTTAAATGTTTAAACCCAAAAAAGTATAACTACATGTAAATACGCACTTGTCATATAACTCGAGTATGCAGGGGTGAGTGAAGCTATTACAGGTCAGGTAAGTCTCCGCCTCCTGGCACAGTCGCACCGCCTACAACAGACAACGTGACACATGACACACCGCCTACAACAGACCACGTGATACGTGACAATCCGCTTCAACAGACCATGTGACACGTGGCACATCGCCTACAACAGACCACGTGACACAAAACACCGCCTACAACAGACCACGTTACTTGGACATTCCGCCTACAACAGACCACCTGATACATGACACACCATTCAACAGATCCCGTGACACGTGAAACACAGCCTACAAAAGACCATGTGATACGTGACACACCGCCTACAACAGTCCACGTGCACGTAACACACCCTACAACAGATCACGTGGCACGTGACATGCTTCACGCGGGGGTAAGTGTAACAGCTCGGGCACTTCCTTTAACCTCCCTACGTCACGACAGACCAGTGCCATAAATCTACACCGTTCCAGATCTTTGCCACTACTTAGCGAAGTCCCTTTCACGTTCACTGTTTTGGCCAGTTTGCCACGCATGCAGTCAATAACATTACCATACGATTTATTGAATAAAATAAGCTAAACTAACAGTTGGTAGAAAATGAATTGGCAAAAAATTGCAATCTGATTTTAAAGGATCAATGAACATTTATATTGTAAAGGTGTATGCAAATACAATTATAAACAGGTAATACGTGGTCGTATAGTTATGTGTTGCATAGATTATCATATGTGCTTAACATTTAGTATTGAGTTTTTCTAACAATAATATTATACATTACAAGTATTTTAGAATTCAAAATGTTTAAACAACATATATTGCAACCATGAGCTCGTGGAAAACCCAGGGTTATTTAAATAGTGGGAACTGATATGCATGACACAATCCGCCGACATGCATTATGTTATATGTTCAAAGCCTCACCAAACATGCACTGTCTACTAAACAGAGAGACACGTCACGTGTTAGTAAGGGGGCGGGGCAAGGTGCGGAAAATCACATGGAAGAGGAGGCGTGACATAGGGAAGCTGCTTACCGTGATTGAATATCGAACTGAGTATGTAGTCTAATGAGAGTGATTGAATATCGAACTGAGTATGTAGTCTAATGAGAGTGATTGAATATCGAACTGAGTATGTAGTCTAATGAGAGTGATTGAATACCGAACTGAGTATGTAGTCTAATGAGAGTGATTGAATACCGAACTGAGTATGTACTCTAATGAGAGTGATTGAATACTATCGAACTGAGTATGTAGTCTAATGAGAGTGATTGAATACTATCGAACTGAGTATGTAGTATAATGAGAGTGATTGAATAATATCGAACTGAGTATGTAGTCTAATGAGAGTGATTGAATACGATGGAACTGAGTATGTAGTTTAATGAGAGTGATTGAATATCGAACTGAGTATGTAGTCTAATGAGAGTGCACTGTTAATAGTTTACATGTAACATCTGAGTTTGAACAAGGCTAGCTAGTGTGGAAGTTTCTTACAAGAGAAGAAAACATGTCAATCTAGACAGAACATGCTACAAAAACAATATAGTTAAGATAACTTTTCCGGTAGTTGGTAGAGGGAAAGTACAGTATCATGCTACTCCTGATAAACCAGAACACAGGCAGCATACAAATATTCACTACTGAAGATCGTTACAGAATACCTTCGCTCTGAGTTTCTCGTACGAAGACATGTTGTTGCCGTCCGCAAACTATGAAGAAAATGTGAAAACAATATCAAATCATCCAACTGCTGATCATAGCATAATGTAACAGTCGTTTGAAATAACACTGTTAAATGTGAAGTTAATTTTGAAAGCTTGTTCAATTGTCACATCTGACATTTTGTCACGCGGTTAGTTCGTGACGATAGAGTGAAACCTTGAAACATTCATAGATTTTCCAAAAGCCTTTCATTCCATTCTGGCGAGAATCAAACACAGAACCTGCTCTTAGTATCATTGTGCTATTTTGTCTTTTATTGCATAATGGCGTGCATGTGTTAGTACAGTCGCACGATATCAACAGTACCTCACTTGTATATGTAGTTAACAGTGTTAAGGGTATTAAGTTCAGTGTAAGTAGACAAGAACAACTTCGCAAAATACGGATTTGCACGTATTTGCATGTGAAGGTTTAGTTGGTATTAGCATCAAATACCTTTCCGAAAAATCCATATTTCTCGTCATTATCGGTGACCTGTGTACAAGCCAAGGCAAGTCTCAGTGCTGTTTACTCATGAATATTTAATTTGAATAATTACTAAACAAAGAGAAATAATATTAAGAAAAATGTTCGCAAATGACGAATGTAATATTTTATGTTTGGAAATAATATGTATTGTAATGTTTAATCTAAGACAAAATTACATCTCGCACATATATTAAAACAATATATTTTTTTTTAATCGATTGCATTATCGAGAATCTTGTCCAGACTAATGCAATGTTGAACACTGCTAACGCCACTGGTGTACACGGGAGCTGCTTACGAGGGGTTTGGTGAAGGACGCCTTAAGCATGACAGCACACACGTGGTCCCTGTCTAGCCG
This sequence comes from Congeria kusceri, assembly GCA_027627225.1. Classification (NCBI taxonomy): domain Eukaryota; kingdom Metazoa; phylum Mollusca; class Bivalvia; order Myida; family Dreissenidae; genus Congeria; species Congeria kusceri. Next base: position 61,832,306 of record CM051035.1, read on the forward strand.
CAGCGCCACCTCGAGGTCCCGCAGACCCTGAAACACGACAAGGATCAGGTGTAACAGTCACGTTTGCGACGGCTGTATTGCTACAGCTACTTATTAAGCCAATTTCAAGGCGTCAAAGAAACTGGTTTATTTACACCTCATCTACATGTTTAATTGCATAACCCAGTATTAGGGAATCACGAAAAACCACAAAAGTTCGGGAGTTCGATCCCTACTTAGGGGAAAGCTTGTCGTTGTAAAAGACACCAATAATTGGTTCTGACCAGGAATCACTCGAAAGTGACTCAGCAAACCTCTGGCTTTCGACACAATCGATATAAATAAATATGTTATAACTTAAACAACACGGGTCTCGTGCACCAGTCTCTAACCCTATCACTACAACTACTGGTGCGCTTAGTACTTGCTCGGTAAATACAAAAAAACAAAAAAAAACTCATCACGTAATGATTGAAACCACGACCTTCTGTTCGCCATGGATACATGCATCAACACTGGATATGAAACTAATGTTTGCACACAAAAAAAGAATCGTTTCTTTCCGTATTCATTACACGAAAAGTTGATAAACGAAGCCATATATTACTTCTTTTTAGCATACCATGATTTCGTCGTCGAACGTGCTTCTCACCAGCGCCCGTATACAGTACACGTCCTGAAACATGGCATTCATTTTATGCACAATTATTTCTACTATGCACGTAAAATGTGTGTACCAACGTGGTCTTGAAAACGTACAAGGTTTCTCAACTTATATATAAACACGTTTAAGTTTAGTTTAATAGATCTATTGAATTTTTTTTATACTAGTATATATGTACATAAATGAAAATAACATATTTTTAATTTGATAAACCTGACTGTTAACGCGGACTCAGCGAGTTCCCCACCACCTGAAAAGTCACGTGTTATAATCGTACGCAAGTGCGTATGATGAAAACTGGAGAACGAGGTTGTGGAAATCGTGTTCCAGTTTGAGTGATCAACGTGAACAGTTTATTAATTCTGATTTGGTTTCAACATTCAAATATTATTTATTGGAATGTTCACATCATATAAACGTAAAACACAGACACAAAGCACTTCGCCAACTCGGGAATGAACGTTTGTATTTATACGCTGCCATTACATGACGTTGGAAGCCCTACTCACGGGTGACTGGCTGTCTAGAACCACGGCCTTCTCTGCGTCCTTGAGAGACAGTTTGTAAGATCCTGAAATGCACGTGCAGAGTATGTGTTCATGTATTTATGATAATGATTTCAAACTTACGGATGTGCTTTTTTATTATTCTTAAAGCATTTCAATACTCGAATTTTCTTTGCTTTTCTTTGCTGGGTTTCGCTCGTTCGTATCATATGCCTAGTTAATACTTACCTAGTTTAGCGTACGCGAAGGCGCGCCGGGTGTAGATGGGGGTCATGAGACAAGAGTTGGTGAGGCAGCCGGCCAGACAGCCGTTCTGAAAAAAAGCACAGTATGGGCATTCAATACGCCTTCCAGTATCTTGAATAACCGGAAAAAAATACATAAACTTACGTACACTTACTCTAAGTTGCTATAGGTATGCTGTACCATTGCTATAGATAAATATTCTTTAGTCTTGCTATAGATATAGTTTACCTTTGCTATAGACACACTTTATTTTGCTATAGACGTACTATACATAGGGTTTCGATACGTTTTCTTTACGTTTGCTATACTGTAGGTATCTTTGCTAGAGATATACTCTACCTTTGCTATAGACATCATACTCTACCTTTGCTATAGACATCATACTCTACCTTTGCTACAGACATCATACTCTACCTTTGCTATAGACATCATACTCTACCTTTGCTATAGACATCATACTTTAACTTTGCTATAGACATCATACTCTACCTTTGCTATAGACATCATACTCTACCTTTGCTATAGACATAATACTCTACCTTTGCTATAGACATCATACTCTACCTTTGCCATAGATATACTTTACCTTTGCTACAGACATCATACTTTAACTTTGCTATAGATATCATACTCTACCTTTGCCATAGATATGCTCTACCTTTGCTATAGACATCATTCTTTAACTTTGCTATAGACATCATACTCTACCTTTGCTATAGACATAATACTTTAACTTTGCTATAGACATCATACTCTACCTTTGCTATAGACATAATACTCTACCTTTGCTATAGACATCATACTCTACATTTGCCATAGATATACTTTACATTTGCTATAGACACGCTTTACCATCCATAAGGATATGCTTAAGGACCCTTGCTAAGGGCATACTTTACAGTTGCTAAGGGCATTCTTTACAGTTGCTAAGGGTATTCTTTACAGTTGCCATGGGCATACTTTACAGTTGTTATGGGCATATTTTACAGTTGCTGAGGGCATACTTTACAGTTGCTAATGGCATACCTTACAGTTGCTAATGGCATTCTTTACAGTTGCTAAGGGCATACTTTACATTGGCTGTAGACATGATATACCTTTAATATAGACATACTTTATCTTTGCTTTAGACAAATTTTACTTTTTTGCTATAAACTATGCCTTTGCTATAGACACCACTTCTATGGTTTTGCTGTATTCCTTGACCGCGTTGCTATGGTTACCCAGATGCTGATAAGCCACGCCTAGATGATTGTGTAGTTCGTATAGCTGAAACAGAGGTCGGTCCGTAGTTATCCCTATTATATCGAAACTTGAAAATTATAAACTAGCACTGTTTATTGACACTTCTATTGTCCAAATAATTAAATATTTGTGATCAAATATGTGTGCAATCAACAGATGGGTGATACACATATTCAGAGAGGCTGTAATATTGTACAACAAAACGTATCAATATAATTTTCACGTATATCAGTTTCTTCTATAAACATTGCAATATGTACGCGTAGAGAGGAACTCCTGGAAAAAAGACACAGTTGAAGTAATATGACCCTTGAGCGTAGTGAGACACAGTGAGCCTGGAGGTACCAGAAGTGCTTACCAGCATGGCGTAGTTGGAGGGCGGCTCGTAGTCCTCGGGGAAGTGGGTCAGGTCGATCAGCCACAACAGCTCCCTGTACAGGTCCACCACCTGCAAGCACAGCGTACCGCTACATGTGGTACAACATACCGCTACATGTGGCACAACATTACAGCATGTGAGGTACAACATACAGTCACATCTGGTACAACATACCGCTACATGTGGCACAACATTACAGCATGTGAGGTACAACATACAGTCACATTTGGTACAACATACCGTTACATGTGGCACAGCATACCGCTACATGTGGTACAACATACCGCTACATGTGTTACAGCATACCGTTACATGCGGCACAACATACCGCTACATGCGGCGCAGCATACGGCTACATGTGGTACTACATGACAGCATGTTAGGTACAACATACAGTCACATGTGGTACAACATACAGTCATATGTGGTACAACATACAGTCATATGTGGTACAACATACAGTCATATGTGGTACAACATACAGTCATGTGTGGTACAACATACAATCATATGTGGTACAACATACAATCATATGTGGTAAAACATACAGTCATATGTGATACAGCATACAGTCATGTGTGGCACAACATACCGTCATGTGTGGTACAACATACCGTCATGTGTGGTACAACATACAGTCATGCGAGGCACAGCATACCGTTACATGTGGTACGACATACAGTCATATGTGGTACAACATACAGTCATATGTGGTACAACATACAGTCATGTGTAGTATAACATACAGTCATGTGAGGCACAATATACCGTTACATGTGGTACAACATACAGTCATATGTGGTACAACATACACTCATATGTGGTACAACATACAGTCATATGTGGTACAACATACAGTCAACGTATTTGGGCAGCAATGATTAAAGTATTACTTATTATTTAAGAGTAGCCCATCAGTAATAATGTTTGTAAGCTTTGTTTACACTTTCGTTGTATGTACTATTTATTTACAAAATAATTTTATTTAAAAAAAATGCTTGGGTTTTATTTTGTTTTTGCTTAGATCTATATACATGTACTTGAAATATATATTTGTTTTGTTGGCATGGGCGTGTTGTGTGGATATTGTCAAACACGAATTGACTGTTAGGATTATGGTGTGCGATAGAATTAATGTCCTGTTTTATTTGAACATCATTGTGTCTATAATTGTAGTATAGGATTTAAATGTCAACAGACGCCTAGTAAAGAACCCATTAAACTGACAGTCAGGTTTGCCATCCCTTGTCAGACCCTGTGTGTTTGTAGCGCGAGTCAATATTGGGTCGGTCTGTTGTCCGATACACAACCAGGTAATTTATAGCACAATACGAGATGAAGCGTTACAACTGCTGAGGTCAAACGTTTTAGGGTTAATGTTCACGAATTCACATTATACAAGCAATGCAAATGACATATTTAGCCAATAACTTATAGCATTTTATAGCACTTTATTAGAGAATCGAATATGATAGCGTAGCAAGATAAATTAATGTCAAAATCGACATTTTTACGTAGAAAATACCAAAATGCATCACACTTTTTGTAGTATTATAATTGCCTTAACCATGTTGTTCTTGTTACATAAGTATACTAATTTAACTAAACATTCCATGTACAACGTTTTATTAATAGTTAAAATAAAGTCCAAATTTAGCGTAAAGAATTCATGTTATCACCATTTCCAATTAGAACGAAGCCCAACTGATAAATGTAACCAGCAGTCATAAATATTGTTATCTTAAGAACTTGAAGTATACTTTAAGCCTCTGAGATTTCGCTATAATGTGATTATGAAAGCCGCTTTCATTTTCAAGTGCCGTAAGCGAAATTGATAAACTTATTCGAGTTCGAAGTTGAAAGTTCCAAGTGCCAGGCTAAGATTTATGAGGTAATGTTAGCGATAAAGTTCGATGAATTAAATTGAAAAGTCACGCAATGACCACGTACAGTGAAGTGCCCCATACTGAATGATCGGAAATCCATCATCTTATTTATTTATTTGATTATTTGATGGTTGTTTGTTTGTTTGTTTGCTGCCTTCCTGCCTGCCTGCCTGTCTGTCTGTCTGTCTGTCTGTCTCTCCGTCTGTCTGTCTGTCTCCAACCCTCCAACGCCACCTTCCAAGTATCTAGGGGCTCCCTACCTCTCTACCAACAGACTAAAAATCCCTTGAAGTAGCCGTGTGTTCAGGCTGCTGGCTATTCATACAACTCGACTAATATAGGCTCCTAACCGTACCATGTGACATGCGATCTGTCTACATGTACTTTTTGCAATCCGTGAATATTCCTGTATATAAATGCAGGTGCTAAGGCTTAAGCCAAGAACTGGCCGCAATTGTATAGGAGAGGGTACCACTCAATAATTATTTAAATTAATACCTCAACAGCATGAACAATAATCCTACATTGAGTACATTACACTACCTAGTTGCGTCATGGATGACAGGGTTGAACGTGAGTACATTACACTACCTAGTTGCGTCATGGATGACAGGGTTGAACATGAGTACATTACACTACCTAGTTGCGTCATGGATGACAGGGTTGAATGTGAGTACATTACACTACCTAGTTGCGTCATGGATGACAGGGTTGAACGTTCAATCTTAGATTAGCACACTGACATTTATAACCATTTTTACATCAATAATGTAAGTAATTCAATTGGGTGTGCAACCATAGCAATTCATATGTTATTTGAAAAATAGCGAGTATTTACAGAACACTAATAACTGTCATGTTTAAAGGGACCTTTTGACAGACCGGCATATTGACAATTTACAAATATTTTGTCACATATTTCAAAAATAAAACAAAACTGTGTATAAATGAACGAAATAGCACTACTGACATAGACACGAATTGGAAATAACGTTTCTTTAATGAGTAGTCATCGGCTGAAATGGATATAGTTATAAAACGTTTGTAAGGCGAAACGATTTAATATTTTTGAGTGTTTCTGTTGTTTTCTTTGAAATTGTTGAAAACACATGAATCTCTAACATAAAGTAAAACTTGCATAGACAGGTATGTGAATCAGACTGATCTAGTGGTTAAGGCGTTTGACCTTTGATCCGGATGTCGAAGGTTCGATCTGTGGTGGTGGACAGTGTTGACATTGAATGGCATATTTAAAAAAAATATGTGAACCAGTCCCTGTAATGGTTATAACCCTTTTTACTTGAGAAATACATTTATCACATGCTTCACCTTGTCTCCCATGAAATACAACCATTACGAATATTTCTATCTTACACATGTGTAAGATAACATGTTGAGCGTTTTCATTGGCTGCATATTCTTTCACTGACCAATCGCATGAAGTTATTTTTTTGTGAAATTTTTTGTCTGATTCACATACCTGTCTATGCAAGTTTTACTTTATGTAAGTCATGCCAGTACACAATTTTAGGATTTATCAATATGTTTTGGTAAAATTAGACTTTTTTTCGTTTAAAAGCATGTGATAAAAAAGATCTGACACTCGTTGTCATTACATACCATATTTTATTAAAGCCGTCCAGCCGGACCGGCTAGCTCAGTTGATAGAGCGCTGGACTACGAATCAGAGGATCGCGGGTTCGATTCCCAGCCCGGCCACATTGGGATTGGTCATGAAATTATTTCTACGGCCATTCTCCCCCTACCTCTGATTCAATTAAGCCAGTTGTCAGTTACTGGCATAAGTATGTGCACTTAGTACTGGTAAACCAGCTTACCCAGGAAAAGTGTGAGTAGGTTAACAGACCGCCGTTATATAACTGACATACTGTTGAATATGGCGAAAAATCCAAACAAATAAACATTAAAGCCTTCCAGCCTTTGGCGAGCTTACGAACGAAATTCCTGAACTCGTTTAATAAAATATGGTATGAAATGACGACTCGTGTCGGATCCTATGTTTCGGTACTGAAATAAATGTTTATGAATGTTTATCTAATAAGCTTACTTTGAAATGTGCATTTACAGATTTCATATATAGCAATTACCCTTTCAAAAGCTGTTTGTAATAGTTTTATGAACTCGACAACTTGGTGTGTTAAAATCAATAAACAATTTACATTCACATTTACCTATTGTTATAAACACACTATATTGCTATCAACCAATATCGACGGGTTCAATAAAACTAATTTTAAGTTTAATAACATCTTATAAAAGCAAGTTTTATTGAAAGCAGTAATTGCCATTGTGTTCGTGCGAGTCAACTTTCTTTGCAAGGTGGACATTTGGCATGTTGAATAAAGTTGCTAATCTCAGTCTAGCAGTCCTGTCCTGCTGTAGATAAGGGAAACCAAACTGAATTCCTGACCTTGCCAGTAGTCCGTTAACGATGGTTCAGGATCGAACCTTAGCAGAAGGAATCTGCCCATTTACTACAAACTTCAATTAATATGTTAAACGCACATTTCAACCTTATGTTATATACATATACTGACTTAAAATAAACTGGACACTTTTGCTGAGGTAATTTTTGGAATACCAGAATTCGCAAAGTAGAACCCTGTATACACATGTTTATGTACCAAAATGTATCGTAATGACTGTTCTGTTCAGAAACGTTATTACATAATTATATTTTTTATTTCTTACTTGCGGAACGATGCGGTTTAAATGTAAAACAGAAATGTTAAGTTTGCAACAAGAAATGTTATAGCTTATTACATACTGAACACCAAGTTTAAGAAACTAACCTTCCTCCAGCGTTTGTAGCGTTCATTGAGCATGGCCTGCCTCAGTAAGGAGTTAGCGCGCACGTGCAAATCGTGCAGCGTGGCAAAGTTCCACACGCGCTTTGAGTCTTCACCGCTGTCCGTGCACACGCCGGCGTTATATTTCATTTTAGGCACTTTTGCTTTGATCAATTGTATCGCGCGAATAATATTTCCATAAATGTTATTCACATTATATGTGCCGACACAAGAGCACGAATGCGTCATCCACTGCACAATAAACTCCGGTTATCCCACCTTATAATGAATAGAGTACAACTCCAGAGTGTTTATACGCTGGGTAGAGGTAACACCAGTGAAATACAAACATAACTCTAAACCTCAATGTATACACGCTGAGAGAACATTTGCCCACAGTTAGAAATGTCAATGTATGAAACAATATACAATAAATGATCGCTTATCAAAATCACTTGAGAAACATTCGAAATCCATAAAAGCAAATTACAAAAGTTTACTTTAGCGTTTTATCACTTTGTAAGTCGGGTAAAATGATTTTGATTGAATGATTTTGATATGGCAAGCCCCGTAGATTAAAGAAGTTAAATACTCATTTAGCCCATTACTTATGACCAATGAAGTCCTAATGCCGTCGACATTACAGGGGGATTAAAGGGATTACGGTTTTAAAGCCCGTCAGATTGCATTGTGTCACTGATTTATGTAACATCTATGACAATATGAGCGTGTGAAATACAGAGAACATGTACCGCGTCGTTTATTGAAATTCAAATCATAATTTAATATTAAAATCAAAGGCCATTCACTTACTGTACATGTGCATATTGGCACTCAAGTGAGACCAGACTTTGTGGAAAAGATATTGGGGTTATCTACGACTTCTGTAGTGCAAGAAGCTGCATGGTTTGTCGTGCTCAAGTCTTTTTGTCGTTATCCCTATGACATAATACATGTCTTGCGTAGATGCATATTTTAGAATTGCTCTCAGCCTCTAAGTACAACATATTGTTTGATTGATGTTATGTGCAGTAAACTTTTAGCAATTAAATGAACGTACCATTCAAACTAGAACAGCGGTGGTATTTTACTTCATTAGAATGCAACTAATCAAAAGTGACTGTATTTCATCATGAAAGTTAAAGATATTATAATTATGCAAATTATAAAGTTTTAACGTAAACCAATCAAAGTTGTTATTCTTAACGGGACCTATCGACTGCTTCAATTTTAATATCACGAATAAGAATGCAAATAGTTTCTTTCATAGTATGAAGGTCCCAACCGCAAATACATATGAGGCGGTTCGTGGGAAAACAGGACTTAATGCATATGCGTAAAGTGTCGTCTCGGATTAGCATGTACAGTCCGCACAGGCTAAGCCAAGACGGCACTTTCCGCTGTTATGGTATTTTATGTTTTAATGAAGTCTCTTCTAATCATTAATCCGCTGTAGGCGGAAAGTGCCGTCCTGCATGAACCAGTGCGGACTGCACAGGCTAATCCGAGACGACACTTTATACGCACATGCTTTAAGCCCGGGTTTTCCCACGACGCGCCTCATTTAATTTAGTACCTTTGTTATGATGACATATAATTATGTCAGTGGCAAAATTATAATAAAATATTTATAATGTGTGGTTAAATAACCGCACATCAGAACGATGAAACGTTGTTTAATTTTAAAGGGACAGTTTCACAGTTTTGGCTGTGAGAAATAATTATCTGAAACTGACTTTCCTGTTCTGTAATATGCGTATTGTTCATATTTCAACATTTGGAAAGCACATTGCTTGTGCAAACTTAACCGTTTGACGAATATCTGCTATTTTGTTTAAAAAATATTGCTACCTGGTAGACATACCATAGTCTTTTTTAACACAGAAAGGCATAATAACTATCAAAATAATTATGTTTTCCAACCAAAACAGCAGATCAGACACACGTTTTGATAGATTCTACAAATTTCTGTTTAAAATTCCATTTTGAGATAATTATTTTTCCAACCCTAAACTGCGGAACTGTCTCTTTAATATGCACCGCCTTCCTCCACGGCAAACGGTTGCACGCGTGCCATCGCTGATGTTGATTCAGTAGATGTGTTAGTATCGGCGTTCATTTTCTGAAGAACACTGCAATTTCACTTTAAACCATTTAAACGCTTGTGATGGAATATTATCTAATTAAGAAATAATTTTGATTAAGAGTTGTTTATCGGCTACTAAAAAACCATTTTGAGTGCTGATGTGTAGGAATTAAACTACGAGCGCGTTAGCCCCGAGTGGTTTAATATACCGCATCAGAACGACAAATCGTTGTTTATTAGCAGATAAACAACGATAATGCGAAAATTAGTTTGATTCTAACATGACCTGACAACATATTCCACAATTACAATGCGAGCTATAATTTACAGTTTCGGAACTATTGTTTCGGGTTGTTTATTGGTAGTTTAATAACGGTGATTTTTTTCTTTGTCTATAGAAAACACTGCGCGTGTAATAATAATAATGACAATAATAATAATAATAATAATCTCTTTATTTTCCGAAGGTATCTCATTAAGATTAGACATTGATACAGAGTAATGATAACAGTGAAAAATGGTAATCTTATTTACAGTGAGGCCTTCAAACCACATTTGCATATATAATTAAACAACTTGTATTAACTATACACAATTCAATCAATCAATGTAACGAACATAATTAATTTTTTAGAACAGAAACAGTACAAAACATATATTTAATTTACGTTTATGTATACGAGTATATTAATTACGAAACTAGCAAAATAGGAATTTAATTATTAACATAGCCACTACAAACTTTGTAAGATTAAATATATTTTATAAATTAATAATGTAGTGTTTTTTTATACTACAAAATAATAATCTAGATGGAAAAGTCTAGCTTAATAGTTTACTTGTACTGAAATAAATTCTTTACTTTCGTTAGGTTTCTCATGAAGACTACTAAATGTAAACATTACAATTAATACCTGACGGACATAACAGCAATTTAGCATTGATAGAATAGTGTATATATACTGGTTAGAATAGTGTATATATACTGGTTGAGACAACTGTCGCTTATGGTCTCATTCAAAAACGTCCGTGTTTGTCTCCCTTGTCCGGTATTCAGTGGAATAGTCATCTAATCCACGTTTAATATTATTTGCGTGACACATTTAAATAACACAACTGAAAATAATCAAAATGCATCTCAAATTCTTACGAAAAGATGCAAACTGAAGTGATATTCATTTGTTTTGCATGTTAACAGCTTGTGTAACTGTAAGTTATATTGGCCATTGAAATCACACGTAATGAAATACAAACACTTTCAACAATATGGCTGGCAAAGTGAAACTAGATCTAGATTTATTATTTAGAATTTATGGAGCGATTATCTCATTATTTCACATCGACATGAATTACTATTAAGTTAAATTTATGTCGTTTTTTTAGTTTAACTTTGTGGAAATGCGATTTTATCTGTGTGCATGCAATTCATGATTTTACATGCAAAATCCATAGGCGGATTTAATAAAGTGCGACAGTTTGCTTTGCTAGTCATCTTCATTCAAAGTTTTCTCAAAATGTTGCTTGAATTAAGACACAAATATAACTATGCTTGTTAATTATGTTTCATTCTTATTAACTGAAATACGATCGGTTAATACTAAAATATTTGACATTTCAATTGAAAGTGGTTAAATAATCATTTATGCATCCTGTGCAGCTCGCGCATGCGCGGAAAGAATGAAGAGCATGCGCAGTTACGACCATGCACAGTCCGTAAGAGAATACACATCTATGTACGTTTTTTTGTACCATGCTCGTTCGGGCTTATGAAATCGCCGAGCCAATGCCGAATTTATTGAATACGCTCGAATGGTCGAAACTTCATGTATACACTCCTTAGTTTATAATGTTAACGCTTTACCATTACGAAACTTCATGTATACACTCCTTAGTTTATAATGTTAACGCTTACCATTACATATTTACGAAATAGACGGAATGCACAAAAATTAAATTAGTTTTAAATAATGGGAAATAGTACATATAAGATACTAATTGAGGCGTGTCGTGAGAAAAGCGGTCTTAATGCATGTGCGTAAAGTGTCGTCCCGGATTAGCCTGTGCAGTCCGCGCAGTCTAATCCAGAACGGCGCTTTCCGCCTACAGTGGATTTATGGTTAGAAGAGACTTCCCTGAAATTGAAAATGACATAAAAGCGGAAAGTGGCGTCCTGGATTAGCCTGTGCGGACTGCACGGGCTAATCCGGGACGACACTTAACGCACATCCATTAAGACCGGTTTTCCCACGACACGCCTCCTATGTACTCTTTTGCATGAACTTCTTCTCTTGAACCACGTACAGTATGCCTACGATCACAGACATATCATACAGACTGGAAACTATAATAACGTGCTGGTGCCAGGTTTAACTATTTTTTAATCTCGAAATCACGAGATAGCTAATAGTAATTACGAGTAACTGAGTCGATATTACGATTTTCTAAGTCGTGATTACATGTAGAAGTAATTAATTATGAGACACAAATACATTTAAAAATGGAGATAGTTTAATCCTAAATAAGTAATGACGACGTACTTACTCGTCATTACAAGTTAGTTAGTCGTAATTATGAGCCAGTTTAGTTGTAGCAACGAGCTATATTATGCCGCAATTACGAGTTATTAAATCGTATTACGAGTTACCGAGTCGTAAGTAAGACATAAAACTAATTACAAACTCGGCGCATTTATATTGCATAATTTTATGATAAGATATATAATGTAAAATTACTTGACATCTTCTTGTTATTATCTTGGAAAATTACATGTATTAAGTTAATGTAAATGCTCTTATACTTATGATTATTGACTATATGTTATTTATCCTACCACTAAATGATTTTATAGAAGGAAACTCTACCTGTCAGATAAACTTTTGCTTTATCCGACAGGCAAGGTTTATCTGACACCCTCATGAATATACTTTTGACGGACTACTTTTACCAGGAATGTGAGTGACGTCATAAACAAGTAATTTTAAAGGTTACGAAATGGGGCGATATTTAACAGTTCATCTATTGGTGGAAATAAGACACTAAACATTCAGTAATTACATTTTATTATATACCTTACAATAAATACTACATTACAATAAATTAAATAGTAACACATTTGTAGAGGAAAAAGAATCAATAACAGTTAGCTATCGACACAATACAGGTAGTTTCGGTTTAAAATAACTCGCCAAAATTCGCGTGCGCGCGTAATGACGAAATCAAATGTTTTACGTCATTCAGTTGAGTTTTAAGTTTACACAGTGTTGGAATTTAAAAAGAGCAATCAGATTACAATCTTTAGTGTTTCTGTGTTTTTTGGATGGATTATGATAATAAGATTTATATCAAAAAGTGTATCCATGGAACATATGGCTCGAATGGAACCGGTGAGATTAATTCCATTTCAATTTTCTATAAGTCGAGTGTATTCCGAGCTGGATTGTTGTGGGTGGAGAACAGAGTTGCCATCATAAGGTGTTAGATCTAGTAATTTGGATGCAGTCTTCGATTAGTTTACTTTTGAAAGGAAATTTACATAAAGGATTATTTCTTTGATGAATAAACCGTTTCTTTGTTGGTTGATCAAAGAAAGTCTATCCACAAAGAATTACTCGCTTACACCAACTGTTTTAAAAGGAATAGAAGGATTATGTTTGCACCTTTATCGATCATGCCATGTGCGGATTAACAACTCACTATGGAAGCTAGAACCTCTGTAAAACTGGACTACACGACGTTTTTATCAATGAAAAAATCGAGTGAGTAAGGTGTATTTCATTTTTAATTTTATGCTGTGTCATTCTGGAATAATTGAGTCACACGAGTTGTGTGTATATTTTGAAAGATAATAGAAATGGTATATAATAAACATCTCGACGAAGATAAATCCTGCATATACACTTTTGCAAAGTTAAAATTGCCAGCCATGTTGGTCTTTTGTTGTTGAACAGTTTGGTCGAAACACGGACTTGCATTTGAATAAAACCTTCTTTTATCTACTGTAGTGTGTAGCATTTGGCATGGTGAACATATTTGAAACGAAGCATATGGCGATATTTTATCTTGTTACACTGCGTTTTGCATTAAATTGTTTTAACTATTTCGAGTGGCGGAAACATCATGAATATATTCCATATATATTCCATATTACTACGCAAGGTTAGATTCAGTAAATTTAATGCGTTTTTTGAGTATTGTTTCAAATAATTAAACGTTAATAGTGTGTTTGTTAAACATAAAATAAATAAATAAAAATATGGTAGGATAAATAGAATATTAGGTTAGTGTCTAAGTGTACTTGAATTTATCCGACTCGTCTCCGAAAGGCTTACACGGCTCGGCAAGCCTCGCCGTGTAAACCTTTCTTTTACTCGTCGGATAAATTCAAGTACACTTAGACACTAACCTAATATTCTCTATATCTGCCGATGTCTCCTGAATTATGAGAAAGAAAATGCAAATGGAACATCTATTTTATCGTCTGCATGGTATTATATTTTTATCGACGTGACAAAACTACAAACAACTGTAAATACCCTTGACTTTGAACAAGTGCCTTTAGACGTTGAGCAAAATACATACAATCACGGGATACAAAAATTATCTCTTTTCACACGATCAGGACAAATGATTGTTATCAGCACGTGTGTGCGTAAACAACATGGGAGGGTCGTGGCACTTCGCGCGTGATCAAAGCGGGTATTGTTTAAGGCGTTTACAAACGCATTGTCATCCACGCGGCGGTCTGTAAACACGGAGTGACCTTCGGTTATCTCCCATTCCATTGATAAGAAACGTTTTGCCTGTTGTATTGTTAATCAACACACCTTGTACGTGATTATGGACTGTGTTCATACCCAGTGATGCGTGCATTTGATTTCATGCATCTGTATTCGTTAATGTGCGTGCTCATGCACATTTATACATTCATATAACCTATCGCCTGTGTAATATACTCATGCCGGAGCTTTTATACGAGTTTCTGCTTGAAGCCTCAGTCACACATTCCTACGGAATCCGGTTATGGCTATGGAATATCGTGCCTTTTACGGCTAGGGCGAGACACGAGAATTGCGCGAAACACGAAGCGAGACACGATATTCCCGCGAGACACGAAGCGAGGCACGATATTGTAACACGAGATCTCGCACTGTTGCAGTATCCCATACCACGATATCTCGTGGCAAAATATTGTGTCTCGCTTCGTGTTTCGCGCAATTCTCGTGTCTCGCTTCGTGTCTCGCGGTAAAATATCGTGCCTCGCTTCGTGTCTCGCGCAATTCTCGTGCCTCGCGTTCAATGGTCGAGACACGAGATGCAAAGCGAGACACGAAGCGATACACGATATTCAGGCGAAACGCGAAGCGAGGCACTATATTATATCGTTCAAATTACGCCCGAATCTCGAGTATCGCGGTAAATTTCAAACCACGATACAGGAAACACGAAGCGAGACGCGAGAATCCGGCGACATGCGAAGCGAGGCACGAAATTGTATCGTTCAAATATCGCCCGAATATCGAGTCTCGCGTCTACCGGTGCACCAGGAATTAATCACTTTGTAGTTGTTTGATATTATTTTGTAAAAATATGATGATGATGATGTTGTTGTTGTTAATAATGATGATGATGATGATGATGATGATAATGATGATGATGATAAGTAACACTGAAGTTGAGTTGACACCAAAGTGCGTTGCTACATAGGACAATAGGGCAATGCACCTATCTGCTTTAGTGCATGATGCAACCCCACGTCGTGTTGACCTACTATGAGTGTGTGAAAGTTATTTTGAAGAAGGCCTTTAGTACACAACTATTTAACAACGCAACAGAAGTAATTGCAGCCGCAGTTTCCTCAAGACGGATGGGCGGACAGACGGACAGACAGACAAAGAGACAGTCTGACAGAGAGACAGACCGTTACTTCTACAGTAACAGGCTTTTCATAAAAATAAACAATAAGCATAAATAAAACGTAGTCATCATTATAGTTCAAACAGAAACAGTTATCAAATCGAGTAGAAATAGCCACAAAGCAGCAGTATCATCCAGGCGAATGGGTTGACTGACGGACAAAGAGGCTGACAAACAAACAGACAGACAGACATACAGTGGGCCGTCATGGCCTGGGCCGTCAACGACTTGGGCCGTCCTGACCCGCATTCGTTCGTTAGGAAAAAGAGTGTTTCCCTGCTTTGCTTCCCTGCTTTCAAACCGCGAGACTCAACATTCGGGCGATATTTGAACGATAGAATATCGTGCCTCTCTTCGTGTGTCGCCCGATTCTCGCTTCGCGTTTCGAGTATCGTGGTTTGAAAATCTACCGCGATACTCGAGATTCGGGCGATATTTGAACGATATAATATTGTGCCTCGCTTCGTGTCTCGTCTGAATATCGTGTATCGCTTCGTGTCTCGCTTCGCATCTCGTGCCTCGACCTCGAAACGCGAGGCACGAGAATTTCGCGAGACACGAAGCGAGGCACGATATTTTACCGCGAGACACAAAGCGAGACACGAGAATTGCGCGAAACACGAAGCGAGATACGATATATTGCCGCGATATATCGTGGTATGGGATACTGCGACAGTGCGAGATCTCGTGTTACAATATCGTGCCTCGCTTTGTGTCTCGCGGGAATATCGTGTCTCGCTTCGTGTTTCGCGCAATTCTCGTGTCTCGCCCTCGCCGTAAGAGGCACGATATTTCATATGGCACTAACCGGATTCCGTACATTCCCGATTATGGCTAACCCTAACCCATATGGCACTAACCGGATTCCGTACATTCCCGATTATGGCTACCGATAGCGTCCCGACAGCGCCCCGATACAAATTATAAAAAGTCGGGAATTTCGGGACGCTGTCGGGACGCTGTCTGAAGGTTTCGGAATGCTGTCGGTACGCTGTCCTAATAATCGGGAATTATCGGGACATGTTCGGCGTGATTGGCCAAGCACTCCCGACAGTTAAGTTTTCCCTTAACGTTGGGGAGACTCAGCCGGATGTGTATAATCGGGACTCTGTCGGGATAGATTCGGCTGTATCGGTTAAAATTCGGGACAGTGTCTTGTTGAACGGGATTAATAATGCATGATAAAGTATATAGAAATATAACGTCTGGAGTATAACGGCAGTCACAAATTCCCGATTATGGCTCCCGAAAGCGTCCCGATAGCGTAACGATACAAATAATTAAACAGTCTGGAATGTCGGGACACTGTCAGGAAAGTGTCCAATCGCATTCCGGAGAATCGGGACGCTGTCGGGATATCATATTCAATCTTATGTTCAAAAATTGAATGTCGAGCCCCGAATATCAGAATATTGTCTCGACTTTTGACATATTTGAATCGGGACACTTTCGGCTCAAGAACGGCAGTACAAATCGGGAATGTGTGACTGAGGCATTAGAGGAAATGTCGCGCATTAATCACATAGAGTTGTATCGTCAATGGTTTTAGTGCTAACTGTAATGTTAGTGTATATAGCTGGACACCACCGCTACCTGCCGGTCACGTCCGCTACCTGCCTGTCACGTCCACTCTCGCAATTGCAACCGTAACCCCGAAGTAATTAGATCATGTTCAGTCATAGATATAGTCCGTTTTTTCTGAACTGTCCAAACATGAATAATTTCACGGTGGTTGAATGTGTTAGTTTTAGAATTTAACTTTCGTCGCAGTTTTCCGTCGTACTTACGGGTATTGAAATTGAAAGGCTATTTCAAGGGGTGAAAAAATACATGATGAGTAACATAAGCAATTGTGCATTGACCATTAGTCGGAATGGCCGAGTGGTTTAAAGACGAAGTAAATTTGTTGTTAACTGAACGGCCGGGTTCGAATCCCATAGAGGTATACTTTTTATTTCTTCATTTTACGCAAGTTTTTTTATCATTGTTCATTGTTTCAACATGATTGCTTATTGTCAATAATAATTTTCACGAATAAAACGATATGAAAAACACCACAGAGACGGACACGGCAGACGAAGACGAAGAAGCGCTTATCAGATTTTGTTTTAAAATTGTTATGTTATGAATTATTTATTTTTATGAACATTAGCACAGTGATGAAAAAGCAAAGATGGACTAATATTTGCAAATATAACATCTAATGTTTTCGAAAAAAAAAAATGCAATTTAATAATTTAATAATATGACCGTGTTGCCCATAATATTTTTTTAATGACGGGACTCGAACCAACGAAAGCTAGGTTGGCGTGACGAGCAATATACCACTAAGCTATTCGCTCTCCAATATCTTAAAAGTAGAAATCACTGCTCTGTTGAAAACTCTGCTTTAAATATAATATCATACATCACACGTTGTATTTTCTACCCAGGCACACTATTGGAAAATCAGGAATGCTGACCGAGGATATAAATAACGCATTCATCAACCGTGAAATTTTCCTGTTTTGACATTTCAGAAAAATCTATGGAAGCGTCCAAGTGCCACAGTCTATATTATTTCTGTATTCCATTATCTCATAATTAGGACATACTAAGTCATAATTAGGAGAAAGTAAGTCATAAGTAGGAGATACTAAGTCCTAATTAAGAGATACTAAGTCTTAATTAGGATATTCTAAGTCCTAATTAGGAGATACTAAGTCCTAATTAGGAGATAATAAGTCCTAATTAGGAGATAGTATCTTATAATGAAGAGATAATAAGTCCTATTTAGGAGATAGTATCTCCTAATTAGGAGATAGTAAGTCCTAATTAGGACATACTAACTCATAATTAGGAGATACAAAGTCCTAATTAGGATATAGTATCTCCTTATTAGGAGATAGTAAGTCCTTATTAGGAGAAAGATAGTCCTAATAAGGAGATACAAAGTCCTAATTACGAGATACTAATTCCTATTATAGTATCTCCTAAGTAGGAGATGATAAGTCCTAATTAGGACTTAGTATCTTCTAATTAGGACTTAATATCTCCTAATTAGAACTTAGTATCTCCTAATTAGGACTTAATTAGGTCTTACTATCTCATAATTAGGACATAGTTACTCCTAATGAGGACTTATTATCTCCTAATTATGAGATAATGGAATACACAAATAATATAGACCTTGGCACTAGGACGCTTCCATAAGAAACGGACTATAACCAGTATGTAAATACAAATTGTCTTGTTGAAAGTTCAATATTGTTGTGGGAAAATAAGATAAATTGCATTCTATACACAGAGGATGACATCACACGCCAAGCCTCTGTACTTAACCACATTATTTTGCCCCAAACGGCGAAATGTGCTTACGCATGAAGTAATCCCGCGTATGAAAGTTGTTTCATGAAATGACTTTATTGATACCATTAATCAGTCTAATATTCAGTTAATACTGATAGCAGAATATATTTCTGTTAAATAAAATACCAGTAGTTCGTGTTTAACGCTGTTTAGCGTGTTTATTATAAAAAGCTACTTTCACATTCGTTTTGTGTGAAGATTCAAGGTTAGATGCCAGTAAATCCAATTCGCATAGGGGTCTCATTATGAAACGGCGAACTTTCAGATTTCAATTTGTGCAAGCTTGCTGTCAGTTTAAAGATGAATCTTTCCTCTTCCAAAAATTGCAATAAAAATATATGGCATATTACTTCTAAGAAAATGCGTCTCACCTGAAAGCAGACACCGGTAGAAACTAGGGTTTCGGCAGATATATTTCGATAAAAAACCCATGCCACAGTAAACACACCCCAAAAACTCATCTTTCAAGTTAGCGTCCAAAGTAATGCACAAAAATGTTCTAAACACACGAAGGATATTAGAAATAACCACAAAAAGCATGTCCGACATTGCTAAACGCTTTTCGTAGCAGAAGAAAAAAGGAACTCTAGTAAAAGGCAATATTTTGAATGTAACACGAAGGGAAACACATTGATTACTGGTATCTAACCTCAATGCGATGTTAAATGAACATAAGGTCTTATTACCCCAAAGACGGAAGTCACATCCTCAGGGCTGTCAGTTAGATAATAAGCACATAGAGTGCAGGATGCATTTAATTTGTAAAATACAGTTTAAATGATATGTTTTGGTATCAATTTAAAGGTATATATGTAAGAAATAAGAAAAAAAGACAGTTTGGGCACTACTGTGTCTTAGTGGTTCCCAGCTTCATAACTTTTGGCCCATGTATTCATGCGCAAAATGGCAGCCTCAATGCCCGTCAAAACCGGTGTGTTTTTTCTAAGGTAAATATTTTGAGTTACAACACATAGAATTTTTTGACATGCTGTTTTTTTTCAAAAGGTTATGGCCTTATCTTTCCAACAATGTATAGTGATATATTGGAAAGTAGCTTGGTCATGGTGAAAATTGAGATCAAACTTTTAATATTTTATATGTAACAAAGAAGGAATTTATTTGCGCATGCGTAAACATAAGTCTGTTAGACCGGTGTAGACACAACGAGATAAATTGTCATTGCCGTGTAACGTGACATCTGCGGACAGTGTATTACGGTCTCACAGCAGGACCGTGTCGCTCTCGATTACTTCCATACAATACAGCGGTTCACACTGTCGGCAATCAATCAGCGGAGTGCGGGACCCTCACCGAGCCAGATAAACTCGCGCGTTAATTGGCATGGCTATTTGGTCATTTGGACAGCGTAAATAGGATGTGACAAAAGTCACTTCTTTGTCCATTGGTTAACTTGCTAACGGGTTAGTTTGGTTTGTTTGTTTGTTTGGTTTTATCTCCGTTTTGAACAGAATTTCAGTCAAATGTTACAGTACAGCTGAAACCAATGCAGTTCAATCTATTGCAACTGAGTAAGCCACATGAAAATGTGTGCGTCACGAGCAAATATACATTTAAATAAGTTTCACCTAAGAATAACACTTTTATTACAGCAGAGGTGCTATTTACATCTGTTCCCATCTTTTTATCACCTTGTAGAATAAATAATTTATCTTTAGAGGTTGGCGAATATACGAGGTACAGGTTTGTATGGATTTCATAATGTCATTAATGCATAATATTTGTCCAAAAACTCAAGCTATAATTCTAGACTGCATTCTATACATCGAGTGTGACGTCACTGCATTTGTCTGACCTCTATACTGGGAACTGATAACTATCCATATTTGGCTAAATGTGCATACACTAAGATATAGTCCGCGGAGGAATGAAATAATTTCCACACAAGCACAATTTCCGTATATTCTTATTAAAACCACGTTTAACCATGATAACTATATCATCATTGTTAACTTAAACAATTGTGTTTATATCTGTTCGTGCAATAAAATGCGTTTTACTTGCGTTGTCATGCTTCTACTTTCACTGAGTCAGCAAACAGAGATAAAAACTTTTTTATTATTGAAAACAACGGCAGATTATATTTTCAAATTCAATTAAATGATGCACAAATTGAGTACTTGCATCAAGTTACGTCATACAAGACTGTAATGCAATTTTGCAATTGTTTAAGGGAAGCGTCCCATGCTTCATTTCGCGCCATATGAATATAGTGTTTACCCATCATGCAAGGCGCGAAATCACACAGGTTAGTTGTGAGAAGCGACACCTGGTGGACACAATGTCTAGACTGCGAAACTGTAGATTGCGAAACTGTAACCTCTGTAATTGACCTTACATACTTAGTAAGTAAGTAAGTAAGTAATTGTTTATTATTGTGACATGTGTTTTAACAATACAAGAGTACATGGTATTTCGTAAACAAAACAAATAACACCCGGCCCAATGGGCCTATATGTCACCAAAGAAAGACATCTATTGAAATGACATAATATAATATAATTATCTGTATCTTAGTACGTGTTTAATAATGATACCATGTGCTCCTGTCTGTATGTTATGACTGTTCATATTGTAAAGAGCCTAACAAAAATAAACATTATGTGGGTTAAAAGCAATTCATGTTACAGTTTAATCCCCATTAAACCCGAGGTCGTCACGTTTGAACCGGTAATAATGTTAGGCAGGGTTTAGAATATGGCCTTGAAGTGGCCAGTGCGTGCCTCTGTAACTTGAGACTTGTTCAAATATATACGATAATGATTAAATGGACACGTGTATTTATTTAACACTGTTTACACTAGACCATAACCTGCGTATCAGAAAAGATTAAATGAAAGTGATCATGCCTATCATACACGCTTGCTCATTAAGTGCAAAATATTTCCGTAGTTAATACGCCGCAATCCATTTAATAGAGAAGACTGTTATATGGAGGACATATTCAGACAAATATACATCATGATTGATGACATCCTAACTTCCAAACTACACATTGCATCTTCCATCGTGACTACTTTCGACTCTCTACATTGTAAAAAAACTCCCATAACTATTGGTTCCAGTTGCTTCCTTCTAGGGTGTAGCTACTCTCTTTGTTTCATAGTTCCTTACGGTACATTGAAATCACTTTAGTGTTTACTACAAGTTGTCATCTTGTACATCGTTTGCTAACTCCCGTCTGAATTTACATAGTCAAAATCGCATCTGTAAAGACAGTAGTTCCAACTTTTCAAAGGATTGTTATATATGAAACATTGGGCATTTATTATTAAAATTTTGAAGATTTTAGATAAAAAAAGATTCCTCGAAATCCCCATATATCTGGGGTATTAACATTATTGATATTGCTAATTTGTTGAAATAACGGTATTTATAGTGTCAAAATGAAATGATTATGTGGTTGTTTTTCAAGCCAAGCATGTATGACTTTCGCATCATCCTTATTTACGGCAAATTCGGTAATTAATGTGCTGAGCTTTGCATCGTTATTCATAAATAACCTTATATGATGTACACATTTTCCCATATACATGTATTATGTATTTTGCGCTTATGTTTTGATATAAAACATATTTACTTGAACAAGTCTAATAGATGTAACACAAATATCACAATTATAATACTGATATAGATATGTTTATTGAAAATTAGAAAATGTATATTGAAATTGATGTTGTTAGCAAATAATTATATTTGTTTTGTATATGGAGAATGTTTATATAAAAATGTAACTTGTTTATGAGTGTATTAATGCATTGTGCATAATTTCTATTTTCTATTGCTATCGGTCGATGCTTTGTAATTGTTTTTTATTGAGAAAATTATTATTATTATTATTACTATTGCCATATCATTATTATTATCATTATTAAATTTACTGTGTGTTTGTTTTGTAATTATATGTTAAATGTGAATTTGGTTGAATGTTTGAATGTGTATGAAGGCCATATGAAAATAAGGTATGTTTTTGTCATGACAATACTATGTCTTATATGTCACCTTCGTAAAATAAAGTGATTATTATTATTATTATTATTATTATTATAGAAGTGTTACTAAATCATTATTTAATCATATTGTTTGAAAATGAGAAATGTTTACAATCATCGTGAAGCAGAATGATGTGATGTCTAAGGAACTGCGGTAAAATGCATTTATTATTACTGTAAAGAAAAATTACCGTTGTAAGGGGTTTCGGTAACCGGACGCTGAAAACGGGAGAAAGCAATCGCAGATAACTGCCCTCGTAATTACCGAAATCCATGTTAATTAACGTACTCAACATTTATGTAATCAAATCTATAAATATGTATTCATGTATATATACAGATTTGTACCCTGAAGTATGTGTACTTTTATTCAGTCGCAACTGCAGTAATTACTGGTTACAACTGACCAAAATCCCGTGAATGTTGAAAGACTTATATAATTTTACCGATAAGTTTACAGAAAACTCCGCTTCGCTCGTAATTAACGAAATCCCATTAATTAATTACTGCACCACATCATATTGACCGTATGAAAGTTATGCACATGTACTAGTATATGAATTATCACATAGACATTTACATCTAAATTGATTGTATGCTTTTAAAATGAATTGTATATAACTTTAAACCAAAAGAAGAAAGGGGTTTACTTACTGCAAACCGAACACAAGGAAGAGAGCTAATATAACTCCGATCGTTATTACCGAAAACACTTTATATGATCAATATTACCGTTAAATAAATAAAAGATATGCACAGATTTAAATCTAAAAATGCATTTAATACTAAATACTACTTTAACCAATTTAACCCAAATAAAAAGGGATTTCGGGGGATTTCGGTAACTACCGTAACGGGGATTTCGGTAATTCTACATACCGATTTACTCAATTTCCGTTACGAACGTCGGAAATCGCGTTATCTATGAAATATTTTTTGCAGGACGGTCCAGCATATTATTTTACAATTTAAATTTTCAATTCTATATATGTTTCCGTATAAAATCGTAAAGAAATGTATACAGTCATTAAAGATACATATTTTTCTTCTAAAGTTTTGAAGTCTCGATGACATATGATTAATATTTTATATAATATCAGGCATGTAAAAGAAAGATTCGACACAGCATTAAAATGATAAGCAGGCAAGTTACATGGAAGATGCAGCTTTGAATGAATATTATAGATATTGCAACGCATGACAATGCAGGCTAGAAAGAAGAAACTACGACATTTTAGAGCTGAAAGATACTTCAAAGAAAGTTGCAACACGTAATTTGGTAGTTCGGATGCCATCAAGCATTTTTTTGTGGGAAATGTCCTCCATACTGTTATAATAATATTTGTAAACGATATAGATTAAACACTCGTGCAGAATTCCATTAAAACCTGAAAGGAAAATGCACTTTAAAAGCGCAACTCTTCACTTCGCGTATTTAAAATGAATGCGGCATGTCAATGGAATCAAATAGCTGTGCTCGAGGTGCATACATACATTTACCGTGCTCGAAGTGCATACATACATTTACCGTGCTCGAGGTGCATACATACATTTACCGTGCTCGAGGTGCATACATACATTTACCGTGCTCGAGGTGCATACATACATTTACCGTGCACGAGGTGCATACATACATTTACCGTGCTCGAGGTGCTTACATACAGTTACCGTGCTCGAGGTGCATACATACATTTACCGTGCTCGAGGTGCATACATACAGTTACCGTGCTCGAGGTGCATACATACATTTACCGTGCTCGAGGTGCATACATACATTTACCGTGCTCGAGGTGCATACATACATTTACCGTGCTCGAGGTGCATACATACATTTACCGTGCACGAGGTACATACATACATTTACCGCTGTCTGGACAAAAACAATCCTTGCGACTGTTAGGAGATCATTATATCTGACTGTGTGTAGAGAGAGAGAGCTTTTCTCGAAGTGATCAGTTTAGCCTGTAATTCAGTATGTAATGGGTTTAATATTTTGAAGATTTTTTTTCTGTTTTATGATCTACTGTGCCTCGTTGGTTTGCTAACATGAAACCAATGCTGAAATTGGTCGTCAGCACTTTATGATGCAAAATTATAATGTTTTAATCGCAGAAAATGTGTCATTGATCTATGATACCACTGTGAGTCTACATGCTGCATGTAGATAGTTCTGAAGTTCACATTTGTATTCGCAGATAGTTCACATTTGTATTCGCAGATAGTTCACATTTGTATTAGCAGATAGTTCACATTCAAATCGCGGATAGTTCACATTTCTATTCGCAATTTTATGCAAATTAGTTTTTCGCGGACGACCTAATTTGCATGTGAAAAATGAACTGCACGTTAACAGTCTGCGAACATTCTTTTCAATATATTGATAAATTCGCGAAACGTTCACAAAATGTTCGCTGTATATTAACTTAAACAGTTAACTTCATGTTAAACTTGTGTGTACTCTGCTTGCACAGATGCTAACATCTCCAAGGTAAGTACCGGTGCAGTGCCTAAATCCGCCACTGTCCTAAACCCGCCACCCCATCCAAATAAGCGTTTGTATAACGGCGATTACTTGTTTTGTTGATTTGGATCAATGAGATGTTTTCCTGAATAATGCAGACGAATTTTCTTCTTGATATGTTGAGTAATTCAATATTTCATCCAATTGTTTTGTCCATGACCCCTAAATGTAATGAATTGTACGTGGGGAGAATCCATTTCATACAGCGCACGCGCAATTTCGAAGCCCAGCAAGGTATCCACAATAAAAATTTAATTATTGTTTATTAATATTATGTCCATGTGAGTATATGCAACATAATTTAAATGCGGAAAAACTTCATATTAAGCACGCACATGCACATTTAATAAAAGTCACTTTTAATTTCACGCCGCTCAAAAGCGCATTACTGCGCCTCCACGCAGGGCCTCAGTTTCAGAGCCATACAAATGATCTATTTTTATAAATATAAAGAAGTTTGTTTTTAGAAAATTGCTACATGTATTAACAACAAACAAGATTTGCTGTATAATAAAGCTTGACTTAGAACAATAGTCAAATGTAGAATCAGCATGACACAGTTCCCTCTCTACGATTTTTCACCAAGCGACTTCGGGTCTCCATTATTTTGTTAAGACACTCGAAAATGATCTCCGAATAAACAAAAGTGGGTTTTTGTTTAAAACTCAATAGAAATTGCTTGAAAAACGGATTTCATAAAACATATTAAATTTAAGCAATTTTAAAGAGGGGTGGCGGATTTAGGCACCCCTAAGCTCATTTTTTACACTGTTTGGGCCTTCAATCTTGCTATTTATTTTTCCTATGCCAAGTATTAGAAATGTAACCAAAACACGCCAGCAAATGCACATTAAACCTAACTTGATTTACGTGAGTTTTGTGTCGATTGGTTAACTACTTAAAAAAAAAATATCGCAAAAATACCTCCAAAATGTGGCCGATTTAGGCACTGCGCCAGTAGTTATGATTTTTGGTAAAAAAAAATTAAAATGCTTACGTGATATTTGGTCATTGATAACTTGAACAATTAACCTTTTTTCAGTACCGATTTCATTAGACGCCCGTATTCACAAAGCTCCTTATGGAAAACTTTAGACAGTTTCTTCAATGTATAACTTCCTTAACGCTATTTCTGTTTCATGTACGGGTCTTTTAACATGTTTTAATGTAGTAAATATTGCATAGATGTTTAGGACTCTACCGTTTTGTACACAGAAATCGTTGGATTTCATGTAGAAAATTTAATCCGAAAATTTCACTTAAGGAGAACTTAAGTTACGCTTTCCCTTAAGAGCTTTGTGAATACTAGCCCTGCAATATCACTGATGCGTGTTTTGTTTTCAACCAGATAACATTAGATATGACAAATAAGAGTAAATATTTAAGCTATAAAGATACACAGAGTGGTTAAAGGTTAAACTTTGCTCTGTTAATGTAAAGTCAGTTCCCACATGTTCCGCATCACTGTATCCTGTCAGAAGTTAACGTGACTGACATTGGCCGGTTACACGACCGCTTCTGAATGACCTTACGGTGCACATAGAGTACTGTGCGCGTGAACCACAGGAGTTTCATAATTCCTTGTTGAAGAACTGTAAACTAATATTTTGAGGAAATATTAGTTTGTTATTATGTGCATGGCTATGCCCCAGTGTAAATGGAACTTAATGGAGCATTCTCATTTTTTGAGTGATAGCCTATCTAACATTATTCAGATTTTAAAGCATTCGCAGTTTATTCTAAAAATATACATTTTATGAAATTGTATCTGAAATGTCTTCATACATCAATATAACCAGACGTGTTTGTTTGATACGAACATATTAAATATACCTATTACATTGATAAAATAAACATTGAGATTAAACGAATCTTCTGCTGACAAGTCAATGTCTGATAACCTGTGAAGAATCAGGTTCTACTGTAAATAACCAGCAACATTTTATAGATAACGTCTCTCCAGCAATAACGCATGGGCAATTTCTATTTCTGAGAAAAAAACTTGAGAATCTGGCTAAACCTTTGTTATTAGTCATCCTTCTAGACATTTAGCAACATTTATTTACATGCCTTGCGATCGGGAGATCGTGAGGTCGAGCCCTAACTCGGGAAGCGTTCGAATGATATTTCTCAAAAAAAAGTACTGGTTCTTTCCGCATATTGTTTTAATTATGCACACACTGGCCATACCGTTGTGCACGGCCTGTACCCGGATAATCCTAACGCAGTGCAGCGGCCCTAACGCAGTGCCAAAATGGCGGACACGGAGATAGAATAAGCTATTATTTTTAATGTTTTTATCATGTTGTTATATTTGTGTTAAGCATAAATTTAATAGTTATAGCGTCCAGTGGTTTATGTACTTAATATTTTGTTTGACAATCACTCTTATGATGTTTGAAGTCATTAAAATGTACCCGAAAAAGTCCCTATGAAGAACATTTTTATGTTTCCGACCTATTACAATATCTTAAAATGCATTAGTACCTTACTTGAAAACTATATTAGTTAAATGAACATCACTACGACAATATGTAATCATATCAAAGTTTAAAGTCGATGTTTACAGCTAAACAATTGTCTTTATTGTGAAGCGGTTATATGCTTGCGGATAAATCCTGACTGATGTAGGAATCTGTGATGGATAAGTGCGAACGTAAAAAAGGATAATTACCTAACAAACTGAAAAATAAGATATCTGTTCGTCCTTTATATATTAAATAATTTCTTTTAGTGTCATTAATGTGCTTGTTCAATCATTTCCTCTAAACTGTCAGAAGATGTATCACAATATATACACTTAAACTTTGGACGTTCAAATATATTCACAAGAGGTCACTATGAATGCGTTCTATGCTTTTATATTTTTAACGGTGTTCAACTCATTTTTGAACTATACATATATACTAAATCGTTTTTAATAATAATTGATTTTTTTCTGTCTTTGCAAATCGTTTGGCACATCAGGATAGAAATTCGAGCGATACCCATACTTCCAACTATATATTCGTCCAGCAAAAGCTCGCGATTTTAACACAGGTTTTCATGGTTAAGATTTATATGTAAATACACGTTAAAAATTGTCACTGGTGAATGAGCAAATTATACAATACGATTGGAATGAAAATATAAATATATAAAGGTCCATTATAGTCGTTCAGCATACATGTACATTCATTCATTTATATAGAATATTAGTCGATTGGGTGTTTATTCGTCAAGTTTTATACGTTAGTTTGGTTTTAATCCGTTCCTAGTATACATTGCGTTCGGTTATTATTAACTAGAAATTAGGTTCTTATCCATTTTATCGCAGTCTGCACATTTGAACGAGTATTGTGTCCATATCCGATGGGATAACAACACAGTGTAAACGGGGTTTTGAAACAGTAAATGTTGGCTTCCAAACAGCGAAATAATATGGCAATTTAAAGCATCTAAGTATTTTTAAAGATTTTTTATAAATATTTATATTGGATGTTTGGCCTTGTTCCTCAGCATTCCATCTTACAACCCAATAATTGCTAGATATAACATTAGGTATATTGAATGTAATACGTATTTAATTAATGGCGACGGATATTACAACGAAAACATACCTGTACATAAGAAAAATATGCATACAACAAAGTAGCCCCGACTTTCTATCCGCCATTTTGGCACTGTGGCCGGCAGTATTAAAACATCGTGCGCTTAATTTCAGATACTAGCTGTACTGTTTCAAACAGTAATGTACACTTATAATCGTAGAACATTGTACACATGTAGTAAAAACAGGTTAAGGCAATTCTATTTACCGGTATGTATTGTTTTCCACGTGAATATCATGCAAAATTGCAGTTCGGGCTTTATTGTAATAAATGGTTCTAGTTTGATAGTGATTGTACAGTAACAGTAACTATACAAGGCTTATCACAGCATGTGACGTATGCCCCCGAAGCATATGGTTGTCAGACGAAGGCAACACAATGTCACAGTAAAACTTATGCCCTGGACAAATATCTTGAAATTTAAGCAACAGAGCTGTTGTGTGTGACACACTGCCTCATAATGATCTTCAATCCCACCAAGTTATTACATTCGTTACATGTTGGCACAAATGATGCTTCCTACAAAAAGTTCATTCTAATAGTTGACATTTAAGTGTAATCTTGGACCCACAGTCCTTGACTGAGAAGCATGTAAGTGGCATGCGACACATCATCTGGTCATGGGAAAATATAATCTGAAGTAATATTAAAATCCTTCCATGCTTTTGGAAGTTATAGAGCAGAGAGAAAATTTATTGATCTTTGACCTTAATTGTGACCTTGACCTTTGACCGAGGACCATGGGAGTTGTACAAGACATATCGCCTCGAAATAAAAATCTGAAGTAATATTAAAATTCTTCCAGACGTTTAGAAGTTATGGTGGAGAAAAATACACTTTTGACCTTTTACCTTCAATTGTGACCTTTGTCAGACGAACATGGGAGTTGTACACGACGCATTGTCTGGTCATGGATAATAACAATCTGAAGAAATATTTAAATCCCTGCAGGCGTTTAGAAGCTATGAAGTAAAACAAAAATAATTGATATTTGACCTTGAATTATGACCTTGACCTTTTACCGACAATCATGGGAGTTGTACGTGACACATCTTCTGGCCATGAGGAATTATAATCTGAAGTTATATTAAAAAACATTTACAGGCATAAGGAAGTTACACAGCGGAAACGAAAATTCCTTGACCTTTGACCTTAAATTGTGACCTTGACCATGGACCGACGAGCATGGGATTTGTACGCGACACATCGTTTGGTCATGGGTTATAAAGTTATATTAAAATCCTTCCAGGCGTTCAGAAGTTATGGAGCGGAAACGAAAATTCATGACCTTTGACCTTGAATTGCGATCTTGACCTTTGACAGACGAGCATGGGCACTGTACGCGACACATCGTCTGGTCATGGGAAATAATAATCTAAAGTTATATTAAAATCCTTTCAGACGTTTAGAAATTATGGAACGGAAACGAAAATTCATGTCCTTTGACCTTGAATTGTAACCTTGTTCTTTGACCGACGAGCATGGGAGTTGTACGCGACACATCGTCTGCTCATGGGGAATAATAATCTGAAATTATATTAAAATCCATCCAGGCATTAAAAAGTTACAGCGCGGAAACAAAATCCGGACGGACGGAACGGACAGCCAGTGCGACTACAGTATGCCCTCCTTCGGGGGCATAAAAATTGCACACACTTGTCGGTATAAATCGTATTTATAAAAATATGTGTAAAAATAATGTATTTACAGTATTCCAGTAATCAAAATTCTAACCAAAGACTTGCTGTGACTGCTATTGATTATCAGTTACGTGTTACCAGATGTTACCATATACACACTGATCATGTAGACTTGTTTCACAATACAACCATTCGTGCTGACGTAATTGTCAATGCATTCTGTCGTCTGTATTGAACTATCTGTACATGTATGTATACGGTGGCTAGACTGCCCTGCTGTGGCAGCCAGTCTGTCTCAGGTTGACTCAGGTTTAAGTGGATGTCGCACCGGTGTGTACAGGTGGGTACAGGGATTGTGGATGCAGGTGGATGCAGGTGGATGCAGGTGGATGCTCGGCTCTCACTGAGGTATAGAAGTGGACTACATTGAATGTTTCAGAAACAGCAGGCTGTATCAAGTACAAAACTGGCAAAAGTACATGTGCACCATAGCGAATGGCTTGGTTCCTATTATTCATTGTTTATCGCAATGTGTTGGACAGTGGAATGTACAAACATGCCACGGTAATTAATAATGCATATATTTAAACAGTTTTGTTGATTGTATATGATCTATAAATTGTTTAAACGCAGAATAAAATTGTATTAATATAATTATGGACATTCACCATCGAAATCATAATTTTACTTGTTCAACCGCAAGTAATTTCGTTTTCAAATACAACTAGTGTTCATATGGAATAAATATAACGTAATTAAAAAGAACTGAACTTTCTTAAAAGTGCTCATAATTATATTTAAGGGATTTTCAACTGTGCTCGGCGTGTGTGAAATTTGCCGTTTAAATACTTAAAAGATGTTCAATTATAAACGCTGGGAAACTTCTGCTCAGCAACCTTTCGCTGTACATTTGCATTCTTATCTAGAGCTAGTGTCGTATTGTGGCGGTTTGGTTTATTGCCCTCTTCATGTCAGATCTATATTCTCGAGTTTACAAACCTCAACGATTCAATCATCGTCAGAGTGAGGTATAGAGAACGTGACCAGGGCGTTGTGATATACACATCTATGTGGATGGAAGGCGTTCTCTGCAGGCTATTTGGATTAACTGTGTGTTGCTACCCGTGCCAGAGTCCAGTTCTGCGCGAAAGTGAATCGGTAGAGCCGGAATAAATATTTAAAAAACGAAACGCGATAACTTGTTACACGTGACTTCAATCGTACGGAATTTAATAAATAAGATTTGATGTCAAATTGGATGAATAAAGGTCTGTATTTAATGTGCAATAAATAACATAGTCAATGCATTATTGTTTTGTCCAGATGCATGCCTTTATTTAAATTGTAATAATTAATAAATATTAAATCAGCGAATATATATCATGCACAATTTACATGTATGTCTAAAACTACAGTACATTTATCATATACTATTAACCCTCATATGTTACAGGCGGTCCTTGCAGCTCGCTGTGCTTATCTCTAACTTTAGAATACATCATTCACCATCGTTGATTTTAATATCATAAATTGTATGTACATCTATAGTAAGTGCAATCGACTGAGCAGTTATGCCTAGCTCCAGATGCCAGCCGACTGAATGCGATTTAAATTGGCCTGGGAAACGCTCCATTGCTTCATCAATCGTTGTGAAACAGTTTGTGTAGGCGATCTGATAAACAAGAAATTCCCCATATATGTTTAACTTTAATGCTTTATTTGCATTCTCAGAGCAAAATTTACTGTGTCGTATTTAAATAAATGTTTTCTTATCAAACACGAGCTATGTATTTGCCATTTATCTAATGAACTTGATTGTAATGAAACATGCGGTTTTTGTATGTATAAGATAATACCCACGTTCGTTAACCTGATTAACGACACATATATGTATATCTCATCGTTACTAGATATCACGACTTTCACTGTTGCACTTGTATGCCAGACATGGTACTTGTCAAGTCACTAACATACATTTTCCGTTTTGTTTCTGTAGGTAAAACTGTTTAAATAGATAACTTTGATACATTTGCAGATAAATTATTGTTTGGTTATGTTACACCATGTATAGTTCCCAATTTGCTAAACATAATTAATGTTGTACAATAAACGCTGTCCGTCTTTTGAGCCTTTACATATTCCGAAACCAAGAAAGGGTCAATGAAGATTATTTAAATGCTAGATACATTAAATTTGACAACTGTTTAAAGTTGTTTTTTAAGTTACCATTATTGACTAGACCTAGATACCGTTGTTGCAGCGAAAACACTCCGATATGCACATTTTGCACGGGATTCGTAGCGTTAGGAGTCTGACTTTCTTGTCATAGGAAACGCGAACGTAAAATAACAACGAAGGAAATGTACCAGGGTATACTTATGTAATTTCGTTTAATGGCGTGAGAGATTTTAACGGTGGGAATTGTTGAAAGAGAGTAAGCGTTACTTGCATCTTATGTATTTATTGTGAATACGGTTTAAATGAATATACTATAGTTATCTATAGTTATCTAGTGATATGGTTAAATCTGAATGTTCAACTTCACGTAAGATATATTCCATGCTAGTTTGGAGTCATTACAAAATATCTGTACTATGTCTATTGGTGAGTGTTACATATATTTATTTATCGAAATACCTTTACTTTTAAATCAATGCTATGTACTTGTCGTGTTTTTAGGATAATAAAGAACATAGCTTAATTCAATTTAAAAATAAATATACAATGAATATATTATAAAATAATATATTAATATACCATTAATTGAAAATATGTTGCTTCATCGAAGTCGCAGATCAGTGTTTGTGGTATATTCCCAAACCTATATGGCAGATAGTTTCTCCTTTTTTCACAAAGTATTAACATTAGGTTTAAGTGAGCTTTTTCTGTGATGCGTTGAGGCTGGACCAGCGATTGTCGCATGCAAAGCGGAAAATTCAAACACCGGTAGTTCACAATGTAAACTTACGGAGCATTGCTTGAAACACGCGTTAAAACAACATTTATTCGACGGATTCTGATTCAGTGTATTATGGAATAAACTATATATCTCTATGGATATAACTATTTCCTATTTAATGGTTGACAATGTTATATAATCAAATGAAATTCCAATTAAGTATTTTAGGAAAAAAGGAATTAAAACAATTTGTAAATAAATCGTCAAATAAATTACGGATTACCATTACGTGTTATTTGTAGCTTATTTTGCTGTGATCAGCGTTCATTATAATCCTTTTAATTCAAAGTCAAAATATTACTCAGCTGGTATTAACATGCGGTGTTGTATTACTTACGCGAAACGCATATTCTCAACACAGGATTTATTTTAGTATTTGTGTACAAAAAATACTGCTAAAAGTTTTCCCTAAGAACCGGTGATTTGCAACATGCTGATAAAAGCAAAACGCATCACCGCAATTTGTCGATTTCTTTTACCCTTATGTAAAGGCGTAGTCGTCAAAACTGTCCAGTTTACATATAAAGAATATTGATTATGCATTCGTTTTATAAGATAAATTATATGCTTGCAACAGCGTGCATGAACAAAACTTGCCACTGATATGAAGAAACGGGCGTGATGCTGCTCTGTGCATAGTTA
Organism: Congeria kusceri; assembly: GCA_027627225.1. NCBI lineage: Eukaryota > Metazoa > Mollusca > Bivalvia > Myida > Dreissenidae > Congeria > Congeria kusceri. Next base: position 61,866,730 of record CM051035.1, read on the forward strand.
CTCATATCTGCATGAAGATTAGAACATGATTTGCAAACAAACAGCTACCTATGTACAAAAATACTTATCTGGGATTTTTGCAGTCAATGGGTAACAACATTATATTAGCTTTTATTCTTACCGAGTGTTATATACAAATATTTGTACGAAGTGTGTTTGTTACAAGTCAGCATGGTATTCGTTTAAACATCGGTAACAGTTCTTAAAGAAATCGGGTCAACGTTGTTTTGTCCGCGTTTATTAATTAGCCAAACCGCTATTACTACCGCATTTACATTAAGGCTTCAATGTTTAAATTGAATACCACTGTGGTATTGCATGGTCCTGTCTTGATTTGAACGTCATACTAGAAGCACACACTGGGCCGATATAATCCTATTGATTATTATCAAAAAGGGGACAACGTGAAAATGTTCATTCAATATGGAATACAATCACTGTTGGTTGAAATAATGTCAGTTTTCATAACATCAAAATGAAATTGTTTCATTATACTTATATATCCAGTTGCTATACCCTTTCATATATGATATATGTCAAAGACATACATAACCAATGAAGAAATTCATTTTATGCAAACAGGAATTTGCAACAACTTTTAAATTATTAACTGAAGGAAACACAAAGCATGCGTTACTTGTGATTGCATTACCTGCGCCAAAGGAAACACAAAGCATGCGTTACTTGTGATTGCATTACCTGCGCCAAAGGAAACACAAAGTATGCGTTACTTGTGATTGCATTACCTGCGCCAAAGGAAACACAAAGCATGCGTTACTTGTGATTGCATTACCTGCGCCAAAGGAAACGCAAAGCATGCGTTACTTGTGATTGCATTACCTGCGCCATGGAGGTTACCTTTTTCCGGCGTTGGTTTTTCTGTCTCTTAGCAACTTTACACAAAAAGGTTATGAACGGATTTACATTAAAGCCGCAGTCCATAGAAAATAATTCAATACATCTTAAATTGGCATTAGTTCTTATTAACGTTAAGGCTAAAAAAAATAATGATTTGTTTCTTGAAATATGCGAATTGTTAACATTTTGTTAACTTGCTATCGTCTATTTTCTGTATGCGATAACTGGTGATGCTGGTAAACCAGCATGTATATTATTGTATATTCCGTTCGTACAAAGTGCTTTTGAACAATGCATTTCGTAAATAAGAAACAGATTTCGGACGAATAAACACCATAAAAGTTCATAAGAACTATAACTAAAATTACGATGTATTGATTTAGATCCCATGGACAGCGGCTTACAATTAAACGAATCCGCATTTTAAGATAGCGGAAGAAGAGTTACCCGGTAGATTTCGTTATTTCCAGTAACTTTCTTCCTGTCTGGTTTAATTACAGAAATCGGATATACAAAAATTGTGAAATACTGTGTAAATTTTGAAAAAAAAACTCATATTTGATTGGGAACCGTTAGAAATATCGTCTATTTGTTGACTTTAATTTTTGTTTCGTAGATGCTTTTGAATGTGTAATATTTAGCATTTCATTTTTTGGAAGAAACAAACGAAAATGCCAGCTGCATTGACAAGTGTTGATTTTCCTTTCCAAAGATTATTGGTGATTTATTGCAAAATAATTCCTATTTGTTACAGTTATAAAAAATATGAATTACGAAAAGTTTATTTCTATAAATAGGAGAACTTTAATGTTAATGGTATATCAATTTGAAGGCACTTATGTTAATTATGAACATTCAAATCGATTGCCTTTTTACGTCAGCTTGCATAAATGACCGTTTGTGATTAATAAATCTATATTTGAAATTTTATATTAAAAAAAGGGATGATAACGTTGTTATTAAAACTCAAAATTGTCTATAATCTGCACTTGTTTACTTATTTTAATAAGCCATTGCATAGAGCGAATAGAACAGAGTAGGAGAAAAAAATATACTTCAATTAAATACAAATTCGCCCTCCCTCCTGATTTTTTGGAAAAAGTGCCTGAGAAACAATTCATTTTTTTAGCCTAATGACGTTTATTCGACTGAAAACTGTTTCTTATTTACGAAAGGCATTTAATAAGATCGTAAACGCTTGGTACAAATAGAATATACACTAATGTACATGCCGATTTACTCCAGATGCATCACCAGCTATCGAATACAGATAATTTTACGATAAAAGGTTACCAAAACGTTATTATTTGACCGATTTCGATTCTTTTTTTTTGTATTTTGATCGGTAAGATGTCCATTAGAAACGATTTTTGCAACGGTTTATCTGTATCAACATATTTCTGTACTGCTGCTTTAAAGTGAAGCTGGAAATAGGCTTGTGAACAAATGATTTGGGTGGTAATTAGGATCACCGTCTGAAACCAGGATTTGTTTTAACGATTGTTTATTATTAGTTGCTCAACATTCCACATGATGCTGGATAACTACCAGTAGTTAGTTGCTCAACATTCCACATGATGCTGGATAACTACCGGTAGTTATTTGCTCAACATTCCACATGATGCTGGATAACTACCAGTAGTTAGTTGCTCAACATTCCACATGATGCTGGATAACTGCCAGTAGTTAGTTGCTCAACATTCCACATGATGCTGGATAACTGCCAGTAGTTAGTTGCTCAACATTCCACATGATGCTGGATAACTGCCAGTAGTTAGTTGCTCAACATTCCACATGATGCTGGATAACTACCAGTACTTAGTTGCTCAACATTCCACATGATGCTGGATAACTGCCAGTAGTTAGTTGCTCAACATTCCACATGATGCTTGATAACTACCAGGAGTTAGTTGCTCAACATTCCACATGATGCTGGATAACTACCAGTAGTTAGTTGCTCAACATTCCACATGACGCTGGATAACTACCAGTAGTTAGTTGCTCAACATTCCACATGACGCTGGATAACTACCAGTAGTTAGTTGCTCAACATTCCACATGATGCTAGATAACTACCAGTAGTTAGTTGCTCAACACTCCACATGATGCTGGATAACTACCAGTAGTTAGTTGCTCAACGTTAGACATGATGCTGGATAACTGCCAGTAGTTAGTTGCTCAACATTTCACATGATGCTGGATAACTACCAGTAGTTAGTTGCTCAACATTCCACATGATGCTGGATAACTGCCAGTAGTTAGTTGCTCAACAAAGTACTGATGGAAATGAGCTGCCTTTGGCGGCGGTCTGCGTTGTACGAGTCTGCGTTGTACGAGTGATTTCTAGTGTTTATGTTGTTTACAGGTGAAGAGATACCATCACGAACATAAATGAGTGACACACCAGACCCCGTAACGGGCCTCACGGAGCGCCAGAAGGACGCTGTGAGGGAGAGCTGGGAGAAACTAAGCTCTGCATGGAAGACGCACGGCATCGAGTTCTTTATCAGGTACATACAGAGAACAGTGGCCAGCACAGAGTTGTAGACTTTTTAAACTATTGTGCTAGTTTTGCAATGTATTACTTGTCTTATTAATTTTTTTTAATTATGTTGACATTATACCAAATGCCTTTCTATCATTTTTGCAGGCTCTTCAAGACGTATCCTACCATTCTGGCATATTTTAAAACATTTGCAAGCATGGAATTGGACACCATACGCAGCTCGCCAAAGCTGCGCGCGCACATGCTGAACTTTAAACTCGGAATTACGTCATTTGTGGATAACCTGGATGACGTGGAATGTCTTACGGTACTCATCCACAAATTGACAGAAAACCACTTCCGGCGGCAGATAACTGTCAAGGAATTCGAGGTATTTTGTCAAATCGCACTATGTTCTTGCATTATTAGAACGCTTAGTAAGCAACTCTTGTTAAGCTGTAAACAACGAACTTAAGCCTAAAATAGCTATCACTTGCGCTGAATAGCGCCACGCATGAGTTTGTTTTTGAAATTTTAGATTGTATTATTACTATTGAACATATTGATTTTGCAGGATGCTTTCGCGTTGTTTATGACGTTCATTCAGGAAGTGACGCAATGTGATGACGCCACACTTGGGGCGTGGAAAGCCACGCTGTCCGTTATCTCCACGGTGATAGGCGACCACATGAGCTCACTGCAGTCCCGGGGGGACGGGATGTGACTGAAGGACTTTAGAGAACGAAAAGACAATTTAGGGTACAGACGGAATACACAGCGACATACCGGATTGGTTCAAGTCTAACAGTAGTGAACAGTAATGCCAGCAACGAGATGTGTATTTATATTTCATTGTAAACTAAACTCAGGTACATTGACTATGCAATTACTTGTTCTGTATAATAAATTCAGATGTACGTCGTCCGTACTTTCATAACACTTTACTTGTAAACAAACACGATGTTTGTCCAAACACTTTTGTCATGTTTGGCTAGAATCCTCATTCGTTCAGGCATTTTGAGTATGTATTTGTTTTTGTATAGTTATTATTCCACAAACTGGTAGCGAATAAACTTTTAGCAAACATTCGACTTTTCTTTATGTTTAACGTTATTACATAAAGTGTTATTTCATCGGCAACAACATAAATCAAACTTGTCGCTGTGAGAAATTGTGTGGCATCAACATAGTTACGTATCCTTGAAGCGTGAGAAAACATAAGCCTTCGTGTAAAACTATTATTAGGATAACTGCTTAAATATACATTAAATTGCAACAGTAACCCGTAATGAGATTATGTTAAGCCATAGTAAACCAGTATGTAAATACAAGCTGTCTTGTTGAAATTTCAATATTATTGTAGGACAATAAGATAAATTGTTATTACCATGTAACGTGACATCTGCGGACAGTGCATTACGGTCTCACAGCGGGACCGTGTCACTCTCTATTACTGCCGAACAATACAGCGATTTACACTGTAGGTCATCAAACCGGCGAGTGCGGAACCCTCACCGAGTCAGCTAATCTCGCACTGAAATTGGCAAGGCTCGAATTACAGCGTAAAAAGGAAGTGACAAAAGCCATCATTTTGTCCACAGGTTAAGTTGCTAGCTAGTAAGTTTTGTAACAGTTAAACCCACACATAGTACGATACAAGTAGATAACCGACCTGAAAAAAGGGACATCCGATGCTATAACACATGTTTAAACTAAAATAACACCTTTGAAACAGAAGAAACGCTTTTTAGATCTGTTCTTTTTAACATCGTGTAGAATTAATAATTTCTCGTCAGAGAAAGGCGAAGATGTACACGAACGCGCTGCAAGTTTGTATGGATTTATCAGTTCATTATTTGGCAAAGCATTAATTTTGTCCAAAGCACAAGGCTGTAATTCTAAACTGTAACCGAAATTAAGGTCATAAACCAATAGTGCATGACCATGCTTAAGCTACATGCTATCTCATTGAGTACAAAATAATTCCGTAGTTAATACGCCACAAGCAGTTTAATAAGGAAGAATGAATTAATAGTGTTTGTAAAATATATATATTAACAACTCGTGCGGAAATTGAAATCAATACCTGAAAGAAAAATGCACTTAAAAATCTCTACTCTAATTCGCGAATTTAAAACGTCAGCTTAGTATGGAAATGAAATCTAATATCTCTGCTCGAGGTGCATGAACACTTAACGCTGTCTGGGCAAAAACAATCCTTTCGACTTTTGTGATATAACTCTGAATGTGTAGAGAAAGACGTTTTCTCGAAGAGATCAGTTAAGCAAGCAGACTCGCAACAGAATCACAAAGCAATAACTTTTTTCTGCTATTTAAACATTTGAATTAAAGCTTTAACATTCACATAGAAAGCTCAGTAGTTTTATTGTTTATGAAAGCGCTCCTAGCGCTGGATATTTTCACTGGCAATCAAAGATTGACACCTTATTACTGACTTTTTCATCCTAAAATGTTGACAACCTATCACAGCATTGTATTCATGTTAGCAAACCAACAAGGCACAGTAGATCATAAAACAGAAACAATCTTAAAAATGTTTAAACCCAGTACAAACTACATTACCTGTTTGTCTTTTTAAACAATAATGATACGTGTTTCAACATAGACATATATTTTGTGTACTCTGATTGCAAAGATGACTATACCTCGAACGGAAAGTAGTTATGCTTTGTTTTTTTGTTGTTGTTGTTGTTGTTTTTTTTTGGGGGGGAGGTTTTGAAAAAAACCTTAAAATGCTTACGTGATATTTGGTCATTGATAACCTTGCATTGAACAATTAACCGGTTTTACTTTTTAAGCACCGATTCCGTTAGACAACCGTTATATAACTGATACTTGTTATGTTTTGAACCAGATACTATTAGATTAAACAAATAAGTGTAAATATTTAAACTATAACAATACGCTTAATGAAAGGAAGTTAAACTTTGCTCCGTTAATGTAGTCAATGCCCAAATGTTCCATACCACTATATCCTGTCATTAGTTGGGTAAAATGCAAACACATTTAACCTAACTGACATTGGTCGTTCGCAGACTGCTTCTGAGTGAACTTATAGTGCAAATAAAGTACTTTACGCGTAAATCACACCAGAAGTTTTATAAGTCCATGTTAAAAGAGCTTAAACATACATTTGTTTTATAAAACATTTGTTTGATGTTATAAACATGGCTACGATCCAGTTCTAATTGAACTTAATTAATAATTATCTTTTTCAAGTCATATCTGAATTAATCAGATTTTTAAAACATGTGCAGTTAATTATCTGAAAAAATATCCATACATCAATATTACCAGATGTGTTTGTTTTGATACGAACATATTAAATGTACCTTTTTCATTAATAAAATAAACATTGAGATTAAACGTTTTATTTGCTGACAGGTCAATGTTTGGTAACCTATGAAGAATGAAGGTCTACTGTAAATTACCAGCAACATTGCACAGATAACGTTACACCAGGAATAACGCGGGCAATTTGTATTTCTGACAGAGAATTTGAGAATCTGTGCTAAATCATTGATATTATTTATCATATTAGGAATTTAGCAACATTTACACTCGTAATAAAATATAAAACTATACAATGATAGAACTGTATTATATTGATAGTTCATTGTAATTTGTGCAAAATGATACATTAAGGTTATAATATCACCACCATTATGTCTAATAACTCATACGGTACGTCACTGAATGGAATTCACGTAACGCTGTATATTAATGACTCCATCCGACCAAACACACAAAACATGTTCCTGCTGAAGCAAATGTACGTCCGCATATTATTCTAATTATGAGCACACTGGCCATGCGTTGTGGCATATCTGATTAACCGGAATTCATTAAGCTATGCCCAGTTCCAACGCATCGTTCAATGAGGTCAGCATAGTGTACTGATTCTATGGTAAACGTATTCCGCGAACATACTCCACTATCCAGCGTCATTTTGATGCCAATACTCTGATCATCTGGTACTAGTCGCGCCATATTCGCTGTTTCAAATAAAAAATACTCGTAGTATAAATGTGTTAAACTGTGTAGAGAAAAATGCTGGTCGTTTCTACTTATGTATAATGTTCCACGTGCAAATCCAGTTCAGCAAAACACTAGTTTAGAGGTCGCTTTATCAATCGGAACATGATAATCTTATGTTTAAAAAGTAACAACTTGGCACTTATATAACAGTGCAAAATTCGTTTTGGCTTTCAGTATACTTCTATGAAACTATGTGTAGAATGTATTTATTTAAGTATTTCAGAAATCAATTTTGAAACCAAAGACCTGATGCGACTACTATTGATTAAAGCATGTGTTACCACGTACTACCAGATACACAATGTTCATGTAGACTCGTTTTACGATGCAACTGTTCGTGCTGACATAAATATCGCTGCATTTTGCCACCTATATTGAACTATCGCGTATGTATACAATGGTTAGACTGCCACGTTGTGGCAGCTATTGTCTCTCGGGTTGATTCCGTTTTAAGTGGATGTCGTACAGTTGTTTACAGGTGGGCACACTGGTTGCTGGTTGATGCAGGTGGATGCAGTTGAATGCGAGCGGACTACAGTGAGTGCTTAAGAAACAGCAGACGGTATCAGGTACGTGGACTGGTTATAGTACAGGTGCTCCGTATTTTCAGTCTTTGCCGTTCTACGAGAATTAAAAGATGAAGTTAAACCACCTCTTTCTTCGTTCTTCGGTTATACTAGCTGCGAACTAGCTGATCCGCCCAGTCTAAGGCAGCATAAATCGCCTGCTTCCATTTATTCATCGTTTATCTTAATGCGTTTGAAAATGGTACGTACAAACTGTTGGCGGTAATCGTTAATACGTAATAAGAAAACGGCTTTTGGTCGTATTTATATAAATTGTGTAAACGCAACAGAGCAAATGCTCAATATAGTTATGCAATTAATATGGAAAGCATATTTTAATCGTTTAACAGCAAAAGTTATTTCGTTTTAAAATACAACTTATGTTGAGATGGAATAAATATGACGAAATAATTGTTTGTAAGTGCTCGTAATTATATTTAAGGAATTTTCAATTATGCACGTTGTGTGTGAAATTCTCCGTCTAAATACTTTAAAGGCTTTCAATGATGAACTCTGAGAAACTTTGATCAGCAACCTTCGTGAGAGATCGCTGTACAATCGCGTCCTTATCTAGAGCTGATGTCGTATTGTGGCGGTTTCGTTTATTGCCCTCTTCATCTCAGATCTATATTCTCGAGTTTACGATGCTCAGGTTCATTTATCGACATAGTGAGTTATAGAGAACGTGAGCAGAACATCGTGAGATACGCACCTATGTGCATGGAAGTGATAGTATTTCTAAACATACTTTTTGGACATCACATACTCTGTGTTGCTACCTGTGCCAGTGTCTTTAGGTCTGTGAGTAAATGTGTATGTAGGCAACCGCCTGCTGGTTTCTGTGAAAAGGCCGGAATTACGGGCTGTCTTACCTATGCGAAGATTGTGAACGATTGAACATAAAAGAAAAGTTTGTTTTACTATTATACACGAAACGCGAGAACTTGCTTCGCGTGAGTTTAACCATATGTGATTTAGTATATAAGATTTCATTTCATATTGGATATACAAAGGTATGTATTTAATGCGTAATTACCAACGAAGTAAATGCACTTCCCTTTCTGCATGCCGTTATTGTACATGTTTATAATATTTAAATTAGCTAATATCTACCATGCACAATTTACATCTATGCCTGAAACTACGGTACATTTATCAAATACTATTAGGTCCAACGGTTTAAAACAACCGTGGCGACAGCGGCGGTCATTGCATCCCTCTGTGCTTATCTCTAACTCTAGCATACTTTATTCACAAGAAGTTTAAACCCATTAATTGAACATCTATAGTAAGTGAAATCGACAGAGCAGTTGCGCCTACCTCCAGATGCCAACCGACTGAATGAGATTTAAATTGGCCTTCAGAAATAGTTTGTGCAGAAAATTTGTTAAGCAAGAAATTCCCCATTAATGTTCAATTATGAAATAATTTTTGCATTATCGTTGTTTATCGGCCAATATACAGCGATTGGAGTTCTGATTCGTAGTAATGAAAACCACAAGGGCATTAGCCTGACTTAAAAGCCTCACATCATAACGATAAAGAGTTGTTTATTGTCCGATACACAACGATAATGCGAAAATTATTTCGAGTCTTACATGACTTGACATATAGTTTTGCAGTTGTATTGTAACTACATGTTACTGAGCTCCGCTCAGAACCGGAACTTCTTATTGCGTTGTTTATTGGGTAGTTTAACAACGATAATTTTGTTATTTGTCCAAAGAAAAATTAGCGAGTATCATGTTAGAATTTTGCTTTATTTGCATTACCAGATCAAAATTTATTTTATTGTCGTATTGAAATAAATGCGTTGTTGATCAAACACACACGAACTATATATTTGCCATTTATCCGATGAACTTTGTTAGTTATGCAACATTTGCAATTTGGTGCCGATTTCTGTATATTTAAGATAATACCTACATTCGTTACACGGTGTAAACGACATTCTCACAGATACTTCAAGGTATGATTGTAAAGCTCGAGTCGCTGAATTATATTGTGCAATTAATGCATAAACCATTTTTGTCATCTCTGTTATTCAAGGAACTCGGCTATATCTTTGATGATAGTGTGTACATCTCATCTGTCTTACAAGGCTTTTATTGTTTTACCTGTCTGTCCGACATTGTACTTGGTGAAAGTCGATAACTTACATTTTCTGTTCTGTTTTCGAAAGTAAACTGTTAGTATGGATTACTACCATGCATTATTATTGTACAAAAGTATAAAATAGTTAAGTATGTGGCCAAACCATTGTCTTATCAAAACAGACGGATGCCAAATATCAAAATATAAATATGATATTCTTTGCCGGTACCCTAATTTATAAAGCACCAGAATGCCTCTTTTTAATACATTATGATATATTTACTAGTAGATGTATATATATATATGTTCTTGAACAGGAGCAAGACAATTATTCATTAGGCCTACACATAATTATGTTAATATGAACGCAGCGCGTCTATAACGCCATGGCAAACTCGATGATTACTTTTTATATTGGAATAATGAAACCCCAGAGACATCACGAGGAGAGAAACCCTTAATTAACATCCGCTAGTCCTTTATTTGAGGCAAGTGACCAATTGCCTATACAATACAAGACAATGCATACAACACAACACAAAACATAAAAATGAACAAAACTGTGGTCACCGCCTATGTGCTCGATACATTCAATTTGACAATGGCTATGTGGGTTTGTTTTAAAAGGTAACCGTTATTGCCTATACCTAAGATGCTGTTATAGCAATTCACTCCTTTGTTCAGATTTCACCCGCGATTCGTTGCGTTAGCAGTTTGACTTTCTCGACATACGAAACTCGAACATTAAACAACAACAAACGACAAGTAATTGGGTACACTTACGTAAATTCATTTAATTGCGTGAGAGTTTTTAACGGTCGGATTGGTTGAAAGAAAGTGTGCACTTAACTTGCATTATATGTGCAGTAAATGTGCATAATTTTATATGAATTTATTATCTTTGGTTGATGTCCTGGTAAAGTGCAACTAGACATTTAGCTAATAATACCCCATATAGTTTAGAGTACTTACTTAATATATGTCGGTTATATTGGTGTTACATATATACCATATATATTTTATTTTTTTGAATTGCATTTTTTTAAACGCGTATCATGTAATTGTCGTATTATAACGATACAAATAGTATAGTGTAATTTAATTTAAATTGAAGCATCCTTTGTCTATATTATAAAATAATATATTAATATACCATAAATTGAAAATACGATACTTTATCGAAATCGGATATTCGTGAATGTGCTCAATTCCCAAACCTCACATGGCAGATAGGTTTCATGTTTTATCAGAACAGAACAGAAAGTTTTTACAACTTAAGCAAATACAGCTCATCGTCATCAACATATAAGCAAAAACAAACACACGAGTCAGAAAAATGGTAAACATACATACATGAAATAGTGGGTGTAAATGCATATATCAATAATAATTATATGACTTCGCGTGAGGATGTCAGAATTGTATGGAAGGGTCGTTTTCATTATGGGATAATTAATAAAAATTCAGTGAAATTTAGTGAAACAACAAACGTTTCACTATATTGATTATAAATTTATCGCAAAGTATTAGCATTCGGTTTAAGTTAGCTTCTTGTTTTACGCGTTTGGATTGGATCAGCGATTTTCGTACGCAAATACAAATTCCAATACCGGTAGTTCACAATGTAACTTGCGGAACGCCAATATACCATTGCATGAAACACGAGTAAAAACAACAACATTCATTCGATGGATTCTGATTCCGAGTATTATGGAACAAATTAACTTCAAACTAAATTAAATCGGATATACTCGTAATTACTTTAGAGTTAAGATTTAAAAAAAAAAAAAAATGATTCATACAATTGTCAACCAAATTGCGTGTTACCTTAACATGTTATTTGTAGCTTATATTGCTGTAGTAAACGATCAGAATAATCGATTTAGTTCAGAGTAAAGCTATAACTCCTATCACTTTATTTTTGTATTTTTGTACACAAGACTAACAATAATTACCTCAAGAAACGGATTATTTGAAACAAAAGGCAAAACGCAACACTGCAGTTTGTTGATTTCTTTAACCCTTATGTAAAGTCGTTTTCGTCGAAACTAACCAATTTACATATAAAGTATATACGTGTTGCATTCGTTTCATAAGATAAAGTACGTTTTGCTTGCAAGGGCATATGAAGAAAATGATGCTGCACAGTGTACACTTAATGGGTTACAAAATTATATTAGTATATACAAATATTAGTTCAAATTGTAACACGTCAACATGATATTGGTTTAAACATCGGTAACAGTTCTTAGAGGAATCGGGTAAGCGTTGTTCCGTCCGCGTTAATTAACTTATGGCTATTACTACCGCATTTACATTAAGGCTCCAAAGTTTAAATTGAATACTACTGTTCTATATAGCTTATCCATGTCTTGATTCGAATGTCATACTAGAAGCACACACTGGGCCTATGTAGCACACAATAATTATATTGATTATTGTCAAAAATGTGGCAGCGTGAAAATGTTCATTCAATATGGAATACAATCATGATTGACTAAAAAAATTGTCAATTTTCATAAAATTAAAAACCGTTCTTCATTATATTTATTTGTTGAGTTGTTATAACCTTTGGTCCAGCGTATGTGTCGAAGATATATATGTCAATGAAAAACACATTGTATGGTGACACTTATACGTAACAAATTTAAATGTCTTAACACAAATGAAACACACAGAATGCGTTATTTGTGATTTTTTACCTGTGCAGTGAGGTTATATATTTGCCGGCGTTGATTTGTCTGTTACCAACTTTACGCAACAGGTGATTAACGGACTCGCATAACATATTATGGAAGTGATGGAAATGGGGAAAAAAAGATCAGTGAACACATGATTGTGTTTTGGTGGTGATCAAGATCGCTGTCTAGATCAAGAAACATTTTAAAGGATTATTTAAGGCGTGTCATGGGAAAACCGGGCTTAATGCATGTGCGTAAAGTGTCGTCCCGTATTAGCCTGTCCGCATAGAGTGGATTAATGTTTAGAAGAGATTTCCTTAAAACAGAAAATACCATAAAAGCGGAAAGTGTCGTAATGGATTAGCCTGTGCGCACAGGCTAATCCAGGACGACACTTTAAGCACATGCATTAAGCCCGGTTTGGAGCGCTTCTTGCCGCATTATGTTGTATAACCCATTAGTTGATTAACACTTGATGGAAATGAGCTGCCTTTGCGGAGGTCTGCACTAAACGAGTGATTTCTAGTGTTTATGTTGTTTTCATGTGAAGAGAAAACATAACGGACATAAATGAGTGACACACCAGACCCCGTGACGGGCCTCACGGAGCGCCAGAAGGACGCTGTCAGAGAGAGCTGGGAGAAACTGAGCTATGCGTGGAAGACGCACGGCATCGAGTTCTTCATAAGGTAAATACAGAGGGCAGTCGCCAATGCAGAGCTATAGCATCTTCTGTACATCTCTTGTGCTTAAGTTGCAATGCATTATTATACCTATAAGATATTTACTTCTATTTGACAGAGTTAGGAGATAATATTAAATACCTTCCTCTTATGTTTGCAGTCTGTTCAAGACGTACCCTGCCATTCTAGCATACTTCAAGACATTTGCAGACATGGAATTTGACGACATACGTAGCTCGCCGAAGCTGCGCGCACACGTGCTGAACTTTAAACTGGGAATTACGTCATTTGTTGATAACCTGGATGACGTGGAATGTCTTACGGTTCTCATCAACAAATTGACAGAAAACCATTTCCGGCGGCAGATAACGTTCAAAGAATTCGAGGTAGCGTCAAATTGCTTTCTGTACAAAAAACGCGTGTGTACTGGAACGAGCTGCATTCGTAGAAAGCTATCATTTGCGCTGAAAAACACCACAATTAGATATGTTTTTGAAATTTTAGTGTATATTGTTACTAGTGATCATATTGATATTGCAGGATGCCTTCGCGCTGTTCTTGACGTTCATTCAGGAAGTGATGCAATGTGATGGCGTCACACTCGCTGCGTGGAAAGCGACGCTGTCCGTTATCTCCACGGTGATAGGCAACCACATGAGCTCACTGCTGTCCACGGGTGACGGGTTATGACTAAGGAACCGCGGTCTGATATTGAAGAATGGAGATACAATTTAGGAATACACACCGACATACTGGATTGCTTCAAGTCTAACAGTACTGAACACTAATGCCAATAACAAGATGTGTATTTATTTTTCATTGTAAAATAGAGTCAGGTAAAACTCAGGTAAATACAATATGCAATTAACTTTTTCTGTGTAATAAATTCAATGCAGATGAACGTCGTCCGTGGAAGGAATTTTACTACCATATACTTTCCATACTTCTGTAACCTTTTACTTGAATACAAACAACAAGTTTGTCCAAACCATTTTAACACGTTTGGCTACAACCCGTTTAGCTGTAATGCATTTAGAATATGAATTTTTGTTTATTTTGATATATATTAAGCAGATAAACTTTATGCAAACGTTCGACTTTTTTGTTGAACGTTATTACAAAACGTGTTAGTTCATCGGCAACAAGAATCGAACGTGTCGCTGTGAGAAAGTGTGTGCCATCAACCGAGTTACGTATCCTTGAAGTGTGGGAGAACACACGCCTTAGTACATAAATAACTGGTTAAATATACATGCACACTAAAATAAGTATATACATGAACACGTTTGTTTCTGTTACAAATGTGATAATATTGAAAGAGTTTAAATACGATTATCCATACCAAATACTAGTATTGTAAAAATATGTGACAAAAATAACAAGGAGACGGACAGAGGCACATGCAAATAACGACGGAAATGGTGAAATATTAAATAAATAATCGATTTTGCCAACGTTTGGTTCGTTGATATGTGTTATGTAGCCTACCAAACTGTCGACTCAGCTTAGAAACCCCCTGTGCGTCGTTAATCCAAACTAGAAAGGATAAAAAACCTTACTAGAATTAAACATATCGTTAGTTTTTGACAGGTAGGTTAATATTGTCCTTTGTCCATGCACATTTATACAATTGTGTCCAGCAACGTTATGCATGAACTTTTATCAATAAAATCATGTTATTATTAGAAATTATTAAAAATGATTAACACTGTAGCCAACGCCTTGGAACGGTCAATACAAAGCCATGGGGGTTTAAACCGGTTTAAAAGCATGCCGAACCTCACACTTAGTCCATAAGTCATCCTTGCAATTACTATATTGTATTTAATAACACATACAAACGTGTCATGTGTACCAAGTCTCTGAAAGCAGTTTAGCCACTCTATGGACTGCATTCGTGCACTAACCTACGTTTTGCATTTGTATTTATTCATAAATCTATAACAGCATGAGCGTAATTATTTATTATTCCCTGTCTTTATATGTATATAAAAATTTCTGCTTTTTAAGAAAGATCACCTATTTATCATACACAACGTTTCTCGTGCTAAATTAAATATCCTATATTTGGACACTAACGCTACCTACCTGTCACGTCTACTCTCGCAACTGCAACCACAACCCCATATTAAAGAGATCATGTGCAACCATTGAAATATATGTGGCGCGTTGTGAGAAAACCGGTCTTAATGCATGTGCGTAAAGAGTCGTCCCGGATTAGCCTGTGCAGTCCGCACAGGCTAATCCAGGACGGCACTTTCCGCCAACAGTGGATTTATCTTTAGAAGAGACTTCCATGAAACAGAAAATACCATAAAAGCGGAAAGTGCCGTCCTGGATTAGCCTGTGCGGACTGCACAGGCTAATCCGGGACGACACTTTACGCACATGTATTAAGTCCGGTTTTCCAACGACGCGCCTCAAATTATTATATTGTCCTACTAAAGTTCAATATTGTTGTGGCAGAATAACATAAATTGCAATTGCCATGTAACGTTTCATTAGTGGACAGTGACTTACGGTCTCACAGCGGGTTTGTCTCGCACTCTATTATAGCCAGACAATATCACTGAAATTGGCAAGGCTCGCATGACCGCGTGAAAAGGATTTGACAAACGTTATTACTTTGTTCATTTGTTATGTAGTTATTACTTTGTTCATTTGTTATGTAGTTATTACTTTGTTCAGTTGTTATGTAGTTATTACTTTGTTCAGTTGTTGTGTAGTTATTACTTTGTTCAGTTGTTCAGTTGTTATGTAGTTATTACTTTGTTCAGTTGTTATGTAGTTATTACTTTGTTCAGTTGTTATGTAGTTATTACTTTGTTCAGTTGTTATGTAGTTATGACTTTGTTCAGTTGTTATGTAGTTATTACTTTGTTCAGTTGTTATGTAGTTATTACTTTGTTCAGTTGTTGTGTAGGTATTACTTTGTTCAGTTGTTATGTAGTTATTACTTTGTTCAGTTGTTATGTAGTTATTACTTTGTTCAGTTGTTATGTGGTTATTACTTTGTTCAGTTGTTATGTAGTTATTACTTTGTTCAGTTGTTGTGTAGTTATTACTTTGTTCAGTTGTTGTGTAGTTATTACTTTGTTCAGTTGTTATGTAGTTATTACTTTGTTCAGTTGTTATGTAGTTATTACTTTGTTCAGTTGTTATGTAGTTATTACTTTGTTCAGTTGTTATGTAGTTATTACTTTGTTCAGTTGTTATGTAGTTATTACTTTGTTCAGTTGTTATGTAGTTATTACTTTGTTCAGTTGTTATGTGGTTATTACTTTGTTCAGTTGTTGTGTAGTTATTACTTTGTTCAGTTGTTATGTAGTTATTACTTTGTTCAGTTGTTATGTAGTTATTACTTTGTTCAGTTGTTATGTAGTTATTACTTTGTTCAGTTGTTGTGTAGTTATTACTTTGTTCAGTTGTTATGTAGTTATTACTTTGTTCAGTTGTTATGTAGTTATTACTTTGTTCAGTTGTTATGTGGTTATTACTTTGTTCAGTTGTTATGTAGTTATTACTTTGTTCAGTTGTTATGTAGTTATTACTTTGTTCAGTTGTTATGTGGTTATTACTTTGTTCAGTTGTTGTGTAGTTATTACTTTGTTCAGTTGTTATGTGGTTATTACTTTGTTCAGTTGTTATGTAGTTATTACTTTGTTCAGTTGTTATGTAGTTATTACTTTGTTCAGTTGTTATGTGGTTATTACTTTGTTCAGTTGTTATGTGGTTATTACTTTGTTCAGTTGTTGTGTAGTTATTACTTTGTTCAGTTGTTATGTGGTTATTACTTTGTTCAGTTGTTATGTAGTTATTACTTTGTTCAGTTGTTATGTAGTTATTACTTTGTTCAGTTGTTATGTAGTTATTTCTTTGTTCAGTTGTTATGTAGTTATTACTTTGTTCAGTTGTTATGTAGTTATTACTTTGTTCAGTTGTTATGTATTACTTTCAACTGAAAACTATGTGCATCACGAGCAAATATAAACCTGAATATACCACATTTATTACAGCAAAAGCTCTTTATAAATCTGTTCGCATTTGTGAACGCAATGTACAATATACAATTATCTTAACAGGTAGGCGAAGATATACATGACGCAGGTTGGTATGGATTAAATAATTACTTTGCCTGGCAAAAATGTCCTAAACCAAAAGCTGAAATTCTTAAGATATTGTATATTAAATGAAGCTATAACGACTTAAAATTATTTGTTCAAAATGAACGTCTTTATATTCTTAAACTATTTTAACCTCTAAGTCAAATCATTTGTGAATACATTTTAATTGTAAGCAATTTCAGTACACAATCTCTCCCGCACTATGAAACTGCATAAACCAAGAAAAGTGTTTAAAACTCACGTGTGCTCGTGACGGTATTTCAATACTGTTTAACCTTATTAGACTTACAAAAACAAACATAAAACACATGTCAGCAGTTCACGCTGTCAAAAGCCATTTATGTAATAGTAGAACCCTTATTAAACTCATGTTTAAGGTCCCTGCCACGTTAACCTGTTAAATTGCTTTTTAGCTTGTTCCTTGAGTAGCATTTTGTTAAAAAGTTATCTGCACGTGTTTTGTGATTATATACTATAAGGAAATGACCATATCTACTAAATCAGCGAATGGACCTGAAACCGTTAACCACGTTTGCTTGCATTCCGAACATAAGAATGGGCAGTACGTGCCGTCTGTAACTTGAGACGTGTTCCAAAATTCACGATTACAATTAAATGTACATTCGTGTATTTACACTGTTTCATTCAGCAGGAATAACAGAGAAGAAATGCAATGAAATCCAACATGCCTATCTACCCGTTTTTCTTAATGATTAGGCCATACCAATTTGATTCTATGTTTAGCATCCCCTGGCTGATAGGTTTTTGGATGCCTGAACAAATAAAAAAACATTTTTGACAAGTGAAAAATCGAGTAGAAAAGCGATTAAATGTGCCTTTAATGACACATTTTGGATGTTTTCTATATTGCATTATCTCATTTAATGAATGACATTGTAAATAATATAAGTAATGGATGTAAGTTCAAGTTATATTTTATTTGTGAATGAATATTGTTGGTGGAAAAATCTTGCATTAAAATTTTGGGTATGTGTATCATTTTAAATAAGTTGATGACATTCCACAAATCTGAGTTGGAATCTTGCATTTTGTCAGTAAGTTACCTACAAATATATTTTAAACAATTTGAATGGGTATGTTTTGTCTTATTACGATTTTGTATTGTCCTTTGAAGGACATACTTTCAATTTTTTATCCATTCAATTTAATTTAGGATAAAACATTTGCCTATGAATATGAAGATGTTAGTAACTATATATTCTTTCGTGTAAATTTCAGGATTTGTCAATAGCTATATGATCTAACGTCAGACTGACCTTGAAAAAAAACAGACTTTATGTATGTGTTTTTACCAATATATGTAAAAAAAAAAGTCTGTAACTAGTCAATTTACACAGTTAAAATACTCTGTAGAAGAGGTTCCCAATATGAAGATGACATATAATAAAACATGTTTTTTAATCGACTCCTTGTTTGTTTTTTCCAGCCTGGTTGGTAGGTTTCGAAAAATCATGGGGACGCTAAACATAGAATCAAATTGGTATGGCCTTACACAAATAGTGCCGTAGTTAATACGCCACTATGCATTTAATAGGGTACACTAAATTGATACTGTTTGTAATAGACAGGGTTTAACAGTTCATGCAGAAATAGGATTTATATCTGATAACGAAACGGACTCCATTTAGTTAAACAGCTATGTATGCGGTATAGTAGAGAAATATAATAGTAAAACTAGTGCAAGTACGAACACTTAACGCCGTTTGGACTAAAACAATACATGCGACCTAATACAACGGCGCGACCATTGGTGCGCTTGTTGACGCACATTGCGGGGTCGCGGAGAAATACGAGCGCATAGATAGCGATTGAACTGTTACAAACGTAGCCCTGTGATTTTTATAAAAACGCTGCATGTATCAAATAATTCACTTCTCATCAAACATTGACACGCTATTACTAAACTGGGGATTATAAACTACATGAACATATATTTAGTATCGTTCGATTATTCATCGATCTGTGGCAATGACTTTATAAACCGATTTTTAGTAGTCGATTTTATGTTGACTAACGAGATGTGATAAAACTTGTTTTATACGTCTATTTTAAGTTGACCAATGGGAATACATGCACAAAATCTCGTGCATAGTTGATACACTATTTCAAATCATTCGAGCTTCAGGCAAGCTAGTAAGACACGTTTTCCCCACCCACCCGGCCTATTAGTATTGTCTGTATATTAAATGTTATTATTTGTTTTACAGAATATGATTTTTTGTCATCGCTGGTTGTTCCGAGAGGAAGTGGAATGGTTGTGATGCCTGCGTGCAGTCATTTGTTTAAGATTTGTTTATTCGATTTCATTATTTCTGTTATATATGTAAATATATGCAGGTGTTTTGCCATTGAATGATCTAAATTTATATTCAAACGTCTTGGCTTTGAAATGTATAAGTGCATATAGTTTGATTTGATATTTTATATTTTTCGCGTTTTTAATAGTTTTCATTCGCTATCTTGGATTTTCGTTTTCGGTCGGTAAAAAATTGTCTTGATGCAATTTTTTTTATGACGTCTTTGTTTAGGTGGAGGCACCTTAATACTGATCTAGAGCCATGGGTCCTCGTACGTCCTCCTGTCATAAATATAAGACAAAGTAATAAAATGTCCAGTTGAGGTTGCGTATCCCGTTCGCAGTTACCCGAATCGTTCATTATTTCGAATACATGTACGGGGTGTCCGTGAAGTAATATGCACACCTCTCTATATTGGGGATATTGGACAATTAACAAAAGTTGCAGCTATATTTGCGAACGTTTTATAACTGTATGCATTAACGAAAATTCTCAAACTGGTTTTAGAAATGTAACTCGGTTGTTGTTGAATATGCAGGTTGTATGAATTGATGGAGTATGAGTGGGCCTGTTACTGTTATTTTGCTATTTGTACCCTAAACGATACATTAAATGTGCTTGCCTAGCCATACCGATACATTAAATGTGCTTTCCTAGCCATACCTTTCATTTATGAGTTTGTTGTTTATTCATTTACACGAATAAGAGTCATAAATTACATAATTTATGTTTGTCTGAATATAATGAAAGTAAATATGATTGTAAATAAGGTTGATACTAACATAATTAACCAGTAGACGAACATAGATAGCTCCGCCTTTCTGTTTGTCCAAGGTTGTTTGTCCGAGGATTTGAAGTAAATCGATTGGATTATGTAACTATGTGCTATTATTTATCACTGAAACATAAACCCCTAATGGAATCAAATATAAAAGTCATTTTCCCGTTTCGGTTGATCACCGTATAAACAACTGTTATAAGAACCGCGTCGGTATTTGATCTTTATTTATCTCATGTGTCATCTCAGAAATATATTTGAGGCGCGTCATGGGAAAACCGGTCTTAAAACATGTGCGTAAAGTGTCGTCCCAGATTAGACTGTGCAGTTCGCACAGGCTGACCCAGTACTGCGCCTAAAAAGGATTTATGGTTAAAAGACACTTCCTTGAAACAGAAAATACCATAAAAGCGGAAAGTGCCGTCCTGGCTTAGCCTGTGCGGACTGCACAGACAAATCCGGGACGACACTTTACGCACATGCATTAAGCCCGGTTTTCCCATGACACGCCACATTTAGTTTATTCTTCTTAAATAAATGCTAATATCTACACAGGTTAGTATAATTGTTGGGTGATTTGAAAAACTTTTAAAAAGGTACCATGAAAGTTCAACATTTATAACTTTTTATTCAGAACGTTTTTATTCAACTACTGAAATATATTTATACTTGTTATGTTTTGAAGCAGATTACATAAGATTTAAATCATGAAAGCACATATTTAAACCTTACTGATAAGTCTATATTATAGAAGTTAAACGTTTCACTATTTACGTAGTGAATGCCCAGATGTTCCGAATCGTTGTTTCCTGTCAGCATAGAGTATACAATCATTTCACTTGATTGATATTGGCTGTTAACACGAACGCTGCTGAATGACCTTGCGAAGTAACACAATTTTTTATAGTATTGTGTGCGTAAAACACAGGAGAAATTTCATAATATACATGTCAAAGAACTTTAAAACACATTGCGTTCAGACAATATTAGTTTACTTGTTATATTTTATTATTTATTTTATTTGCATGGCTACGCACCAGTGAAAATTGAACTTCATTAATCATTTTCTTTTTTCAGTAGTTATCAAATAAAATAACTGAAATTATCCAGATTTTACAACATTCGCAGTTTATTCTCAAAATAAACATTATATGAAAATGTATCTTAAATATCTTCAGGCATCAGTATTTCCAGACGTTTGTGCGTTTTGATATTCAATTAAATTGATAAAACAAGCTTTGAGATAAATCATATCATTTGTTTACAAGTCGATGTCTGATAACCTGTGTAAAATCAAACTTTACAGTAATTTACGAGCAACATTTTTCATAGATAACGTCACACCGGGAATAATGTCTGGGCAATTTCTGTTTCTGAGAGAGAATTTGAGGATACGTCAATATGCTACAATACTCATATGTATGTATGTTTCCTACTCAATACGCTCATTATGAACGGTATGGCAGTATTTTAACAGAATTCTGATTGACAAGTGTTAGATCAGGAGGCATTACAAAGCAAGTAGGGGTTAACACTACCTCATAATTATAGTTCAATAAATAATTCCAAGTTTTATTTATTTATGAGTTAGCAAAGGATCTTTATATTCAACTTCAAACTGATTAGCACGCACAACATAAATTATTCAGAGTTAATTACATACCGGTATGACAGTCATTCTAACTAAAAGTTTATACGTACGTCGCCTCATGGAATCCACGTAACGCAGTATCGCCCAAAACGTGTCACATTCGAAATTTTCGTCTGAAGCCCACAAACGTCCACAAAACGATATATGTACACACTAGCCATACTGTTGTAGAATCTCTTATTAAACGCAGTTAATTACTCTGTACCTAATTCAAACGCACTGTGGGATGACGTCAGCACAGTATACTGTTTTTATGGCATTGTAGTTGTCCGTGAAAATACGCCAATTTCCAGCGTCATTTAGACGTAAATTCATGGGAGTTCTGATAATTGCATATTTCGCTATTTCAAGTTAGCTAAACTAACCCTAGTTTGACAGTGGCCGTACTAGTATCACAGTGTAACCCGTACAGAAAGCGAAAACGAAGTTGCTGACCTGTACGCCGGGGATCGGTAAGTTGCTTTCCCAAATAACCCTTGGAAAGTATTGTTCAAATCCCGTTGAGGACAATTTGTCTATGGTAAGTGCACAAATAATTAATAGTGTTACTGTGAATAACTTCATTCAGGATTTTATTGTTTAAATATATAATTATTACTCACTTTACTTACTCATATTTATTAAATACCTATTGTTTTTCTGTTAGCAATACATAATGTATTCAACATTCGGATACGGGTAAGCGTATTCGGTACCAGCGTTTTCTGTTTCCGTATCATACTAGTAGCCGGACTACTTTTTATGTCAAAAAACACGCGATCGAATTCGGAAATGCATATTTACAATTTCTAAAGTGTACGTGTAGATCTAGATAACTTGTCTGTAATATACATTTATAAAATAAACAGACCATTAATAAAAGCAGTTGATAATCTTTACTCCGGTAAACGTTTCTTCCTAGAGGCACCCGGTACAGCATTTCTTCATAAATCACTCATTGTTCAAAATATCCAGGAACACAAAAATTTACTGCTGTTTTATCACAATCAACTAACAGTATTATTCAATTTCACCTTTGTTATACACAAGGCAAAAGAGAATAACAGACAGCGATGGTGATTTATTGTGTATTATATTCAACACAAATAAAATGGAATACTTATATATCCACTAAACAAAGCAACACAAATCCATTCGGAGCTTATGTTTTTACCTAGTTGTAAATGCACAACTCATTCCCGCGAAAAGCATACGCGACATAAAATAGTTCGTGATTTTTTTTTAAAGAATAATATGCCGAAAAGGTATGTAATAAATGGAATATTATATCAGTATGGTGTTCTGAGAACATGTATCAATCTCGTTGGTTGTGTCAAGTAGCATCGCATTCGAGGCTGCACCTGTCGTGCGATACGACATGACACAACCAACTCGACTGATACATGTTCTCAGAACATTATACTAACACAATATTCGATATGTTCGTTTGTGTAGGGTTAGGGTTAGAGTTAGGGTTAGGGTTAGAGTTAGGGTTAGAGTTAGGGTTAGGGTTATGGTTAGGGTTAGGGTTAGGGGTAGATTTAGCGTTAGGGTTAGAGGTAGGGTTAGAGTTAGAGTTAGGGTTAAGAGTTAGGGCTATCGTTAGAGATAGGGTTAGGGTTACGATTAGGGTTAGAGGGTTAGGGTTAGAGGGTTAGGGTTAGGAATGCTAGGAAAATCTCTATTTGAACGATTGCTTATCATTGCCAGGAACTCAAACAGGTTATCTACGAGATATTAACAATTTCCTTCTACCACTATAGGTAAGGCTTCGCCTAGTTGCGTCAGTACGCAATCGTTAGTTGCAAAAAGCAAGGATAACTGTACACTACTTACATTTGAGATTATTTTGAACTAATGTATCAGTATGCATCAATAAAAAGTTCAATGCTAATCAAAGTCTGGTTCAAAAATTGGAAAATTATGCCACTCCGATTATGTGTGCATGTGACTGCCAAAATAGAAATCTGTAATTATGTATGTAATTATCTATTAAACAATTACCAATACGATTGTGCATTAAATATTTCCATTCGATATTATTAGCATTTGGTAAGTGTGGTATTTTTCATTTATAAACAAGATAAAATGTACTTTAAATCAATTACTAAAACAAATACATACTACTAACATGTTATAATCTTAATTGTGCTGCGTAAAATATATCGCTAAAATTCGAAGGTCACAAAAATTACCCGATATACTAGTTTTGCATTTTAAATGCACATTACCCTTTAAAATATATTTCAATTACGAAATAAATGCACAATACCATTCAAAATTTTAATTATTATGAATGATAATAAAAACCAATATTATAAAACGATATAATTGTGGTATAGTAAACCAAATTGAAGTAACTTTATGCAAAATGTTTATCACTCGTATACATAATATGCATTTTATATTATTCTGATTTTAGGTGCCGGTACACATTAAGGATATACATAATTTGCTAATTATTATCATTACATTTCGCATTTTTATTACGATGTTTGAAGGTGTATGTCCCTTTAAGGTAAAACATGCACGGTCTATTAGTTTGGATCGCATAAGTTATAATTAAGTTTGTTATTTTACGTGCGCTAAAAGTGTGATGAAGATATTGCGCAACACATAAAATTAAGATTACGTGTACGGATCAACTGTATTTACCGTAACATTAACCATTTGGTTGTACCGACTCATTACCAGCACAATCATACTTAATGAGTCGTTATCATTGAATGATTTAAAATGTGCAACTGAGAGTTCTGTCTGGCATTGAAATATTAAAACTTAGGCCGAGAGCGTACAGTTGCGTCAGTCATGGTGGTCTAAGAAAACAAATTGTGAATAATATGGACAATTAGGTTTAACTAGTGGGTATTTTGAAAAAGGTAAATGATTTGTTTCTTAATTGCTTACACAGGAATGCTTAAAACGTGTTGGTCCATTGAAATGTTCACGAATCGATCACATAACACATTTTGCGGAGGTCATGCTTCAACAAATGACCCTTGAGTACAACACATTCCTGAAAGCACAGATTTTCAAAGAATGATTTAAAGCAATCAATGTCGAATCATTTTGAAATGCTTTCACTGTATCTGCTATACAAAACCTTGTATAAGAAATGTTTGCGTATGCAACAAATTCATCACCGACGTCCAGATCAGAAACTTCGGTTTTCAAGGGACATGTTCACAGATTGACGAATTGAAAATTTTCCAACTTTTGTCACAGATTCCCAAAATAAAAGAATATTGTATATAAAGGAGTGAAATAACAGTACGGACATACAAATATAGTATAATTATCGTTTTGTGAATGAGTATTCATCAATTGATAAAGAGAAAATTATAAACGTGTGTAACAATGGAATAATTTAGAGTGATTCTGTTATTTTCGTTAAAACTGCTGACAACACATGGATCGCTTACATAAAGTAAAACATGTAGCGATATAAGTCAGAATGGCGTCAGTATTTTGATCTAGAGGTCTGAGGTTCGAACCCCGGTGGGAGCAACTTTTTTTCTTTTCTTGTCTGTTTTTTTTTTAAATCTTTTTTTTCTCTTTATTACACTAGATTTTTTTAGTTGCGATGCTTAAATCTTTCAAGTTAAGACATTCGATGGCATACTTCAAAAAATATATAAATCTGTGAACAAGTTCCTTCAATTTACTGTATGGTACACTGTGCATATGTCAACCGAAACAACCGATAAACTTATGTTTCAATGTAAAAACTTGGTAATGTTAAGTTTAAGTATGCCATTCTAAAATTAGATTGTACATTCGTTGACCCTTGAACTCCATGTCATTTGTGTAACCAGTGTACAGTTACGTGTGTAAGGTGATGTGTGAATGAAGTGTGATAGGTTTTCACTGTCCTAATTGGTTATGAGCACATTTTAATGTAATCCCCATACCAAGCTACCAATTAGCTAACATGTCCCTTTTTCTAACAAGGGACTTGTTAGCTAATTGATAGCACCCCGCACATTCTTACGTTTGTCACCATAGACTTTAGTCATTCATTATACATACAAGTATCCTGCAAAGGAATAGTGATAGCGTCATTTTGCCCTGTTTGGTAAGATTTGTATTTTATTTTTGTCTTAATGTATTTTGTTCTCTTATATAAAGATTTATGCATTTGACTTATTTGGTTAATGAACTGTATTGTTAAATTTATTGTATAATTAAGTTATACAATTTATAATATATTTAATGCATATTAATTGTGCATGTAATATATTTAATGCATAATTACTGTTTTTTTTTTCAGATTTATTTTGTATATTTAATATACTGGAATAAATATTGAAACTTTACTACGAGTTGACCTCATTCAACACCCGTTACATTTGGTTTAGGTGTAATAGATGGTTTTTGGTTTTTGTTGAGCCTGTGCAGAACATGTTGCTACACCGCGCAACAACAACTGTAACAGAGCAACCCGTTTAAATATGTTGTGCAGGTTGGTTTGGTTGAACTATTGATTTATTATCCATTGTTCCTATTTCTGTATAAATAGTGGTATATAGAGTCATTCAGGGTGTTTCTTGGAGAGTTTTTTTGATTGTCTGGGCTGTTGGATTTATGTCAGACAATGTACAATGTAAAGTGAAAAGCTATTGTTCATTTTGGAGTATGAGATTTGTATTCACTTCTTTGTTAAAGATGTAAATTTTTATAATCGTAGAGTAAAAGAAAACCTGTAAAGTGACAATGACTCTTTTGTGCGTCACGGACAATCCTCCCCAGAACAGTTAACACAAGTTCGAACACTGGTGGCAGCGTTGGGATGTTGGACTTTCACACGTTTTCGAAGACATAGTTTAATTAATTATCTGCGTCGGGATGTACTATTTAACACACGCCTTATAACAAATAGTTTTACCAGAGTCTGGATAATAGACAAAAAGGTTTTGAAGAAATAGTTTTAAAGTGGACTTATAATTGTGTTTAGTTTTAATGTAACCCTAACTCCAACCCTTGTGTTTTGTTTTAATATCACTTCCGAAATCATGTGGACAGAACGCCAAAATGGGACTCAACTAATCTGGAAGAAAGTGGGGAGGTCGATGAATTTGCACAGTTGAAAAGTTGAGATTAGCAGAGAGACAAATAAGTGATATTGAACAGGAAAACAGTTGTCTGCACGAGTCAGCGACACCGCAGAATGGAAGCACAACAAACAGGTCTTCTGAGAGACGTCAGTATAAAATACCCTTGCACAGACAGTTGTTATTGAACGTAAAAAAAGTCATTGGAAAGTTTTATACAACCTTTTGAGGAAATTGCAAATGCTTGTACAGGCAAGAACGCTTATTTCGGATTATAAGCAGTCTAAGGGGAGAAGCAGCAGAATATGTCTCCCGACAGCTTTCTTTAGACGATCTTCAAAACTTCAACATGCTGAAATCTGCATGAGAACTGCGATTAAAAGACAAAAAGTTCGTCAGCTCCGTACTTTGCTGAACGAGAAGCAAAGACAAAGAAAACTTAGGGGAATATGTGGCAGACATACAACGGTTCGTGTTGTAGGACTTTCCAACAGCTGACAACGAAACAAGGGAAACCATCAGTCTGCGTCATTTCCTGAAACGTTTGTTGGATACGTAAGCTGCTGTATTCATCGGAATGAAGGACCCAAAACGATTGATCAAGCTCGAGACATGCTTCGTGAAGAAGTAAAAGTTGGACGAGTAAGAAGTGTGGACTGTAGACCTAAGGCTTGTGTAACAGAAGCAAGAAACTTCAAATGCAAATCTGTCTCAGACTGGGCCATAAACATCCTGCACCCGGCACAGGTATCACCACCAAAACAACCTGTGGCCCATAAACTGCTGCTCAGAAGAACTGCAAGACAGCACTTTCAAGGACACAGTGATTCCATTGAACTCCCTGAGGGACCTGCCAGGTCATTGTCAAGTTCATGTGGGAGGAGACAACATGTGAATTTGTGTGAAGATATGTTAGTGTGTAGTGTTAAATTTATTCAGAAGAGTTTTGATTTAATTTGTGCAATGTTATATTTTTAGTGAATTTTGGATTAAATATGTGTAGTTTATGTGCCATGGATATATGTATTTATTCAAAGTGGCGTTTTTATTTATTGTGTACATTCGAGAATCAATGGAATTTAAGTGTACCAGTGTCAATTCGCTCTGGATTACTGTGTTTTACGTGGTTTTAATAAGTGTCACACAAAACAGTTTGATTAAACATGAAGTGCTTTATTTTTCAGAAAAAAATAGTGCATATAAATTGTAAATTATTATGTTTTTAAAATAAGTTAAAGCTGCTACTTTCCAGATGATTAGACATATATAACTGAGGCCAGAATAGTAGTTTGTAACGAGAGATTATATAGTATTTCAAATGATCGTATTTATTTACCTTTATTGATTCTAACACCATTGAAACGAAAAATTCAGAGCACTTACGGGAAAACCCGGGTCCTCGGCGTGAGAGGCAGATGGTCTAACCGTGCTGCTCAAGTCATTTGCACTTTGCGCTATTTGTAATATCGGACATATCTTTTGTAAACCACGGGACTCTGGAAGTGCAATTGATTGGTTGTTTGGATCATGTGGTAATTTCACAAACAAATCAATAGCTTTGGCTTTCAGTATCAATTTTGCTGTAAAATTGCAGAACAAATTCTTTATTTCCGTGTATCAGTCATAAAGTTGTAAAGAAAATATCTGTTGTGACTACTATTGATTTACCACCTGTTACCAGATACCCAATATTCATGTAGATTCGGTTCTGGTGAATTCTGTATCATATTGGGCAAGTGACCTATTGCCAATACAACATAGTGCAATACGCACAACACAACACAAACGAAACATGAGTATAACTGGGGTTACTGCCTTGGAACGGTCACTGTAAAACATTGGGGAATTAAACATGATTTAAAGACACACACTTGGCCCAGAGATAATCACAAAACACATTAATGTAAATAAAAATTACTACTACTACTACTACTACTAATACTAGTACTACTACTACTAATACTACTACTTTTACTGCTACTACTTCTTCTGTTGCTTCTGTTGCTGTTACTACTTTTACTATTACAACTTCATTGACGGTATTGTCTAGGAATCATTGTTACCCAGAACTGATTGTGCTAGAATTAGGGTCTGGACGCGTACCCGAGGGGCGAGTACACTTTGGTGGGTACCTGGATAAAGTGTACTACCCAGGTGCCAAATATTTGTGTAACGATGGCTATAATACATGTTTGTATGTAAGTTATATACTAATGAAAACCTAAATGTACACTCGAACACAACAATGCGCGCGTACGCTCGCGCACGAACAAACTCAAACATACTTTTAATCTGAGGACACATGCCGTTTGAGGACAACACATTAATATATCTTACCAGCATGCGATTCTTTGATATAAATGCTACATGCAAAGATGCATGATGGGTTGACTGGCATGTATCTTATACTCCATTGCTCATTTGTCCTTTGAAATGTGGCATACATCTTGAAATACGGCTGCAATATGCAGATATTTATAGTTACTGAATATAAAATTTATGTGTGATTCGTGTGGGAATATCGGGAGTATCAAGATAAATCCCATGGACCTGTAAGCTATGCTGTCCGCCAAACCAAAATCCCTGCGGGCGGTAATCGAACCCTAGATGAGTCAAACAAAAGCGCCAACTGGACAGTCAACGTGTAATGACGAAATATTATTAAATAAAAAGCTGGTCTCGTTGAAAAGTGCCTTTTTCTTGTGTGTTTCTTAATTATAGCTCTTTTAGTCCAGTCAATCCATGTTAAAAAGACCCATAACCTCCAACTATTTGCAACAGAAATAAATAATATAAATACCGCTTTTTTTAAATCTACATACTATGGCTGACAAAAAAGTCAAAAGTCTAGAAAAATCTAATCGGTGGAAATAACAGAAAAAACACACAAATATTATGTCCGATTAAATATTTTTTTAATATACAAGAACGCATTTAATGAATGTGAGTGTGAACCAATGTACTGTAATCACTTATTTCATTTAACAACTTATGATTTTTATATAGTATACAAAATGTATGCATTTAAACTAAAAAAAGCCATGACATGAACATGATGTATCTGGTCACTGGTGATGTGTTTTTGCCAAGAAAAAAAGAAGAAAAAGTGGGTGGGTAAACTGGTGCAGGTAACGGTAGAAGAATAACAATTCTAGCAATTCTGCTACATTGGCTCAGATCTAGGCATTGAGTATTAAATTGAATAAGTTATCTTTTTTATTAGTCCCCTACCTGTAAAACTGGTTGGGGACTGTAGGGTTGCGCGTGTCCTTCCGTCCGTCCGTCATTTGGTCCATCCTTTCGGGACCTTCCGTCTCATTCTGTGTACGCTCTATAACTCAGTCATTTTTAAGTGGATTTTGAAATTACTTAGCAGAAATGCTCACCATCTAGAGACGATTTGTCGCGCGCAAGACCCAGGTCCGTACCTCCAAGGTCAAGGTCACACTTAGAGGTCAAATGTAAATAATGGGACCTGTTTTTCGTGTCCAGTCAATAACGCTGTCATTTCTAAATAGATTTTGAAATTATTTAGCGGAAATGTTCACCATAATTAGACAATATCAACGGGTTATTATGTAGTCCTTTATTGTGTTCTAAAGATCTACCTGTGATAAATATGTACATTATTGTATTCATTCTCTTTGTTTTCCTTCATCATAACTATCCATCATTAATACATACAATTAATATGATTATCTGAACTCATAATAATGTACAGAAATATGCCCTACCCCCTGCCCCTTCAAAGAAAATGCGGCATATTGGTTTGCATTTGTTGGTTGGTCTGTCTGTCCATCATAACTTTTCTCTGTAACAAGCCATTGGTAGGGCGCTGAAGTCACTTCCTTTACAAACACGTGTTACTGTTAATTGCGATGTTATTAACAGTTCCCAAGGCGGTGACCTCAGTTTTATTCATTTGTGTTTTGTATTTGTTATGTGTTTTTGTATTGTGCTGTGTTGTTTTTGGCCATTGCTCACGTGCCATACATGTACATGTAACTATTAAAACTAGAAAAGAAACCTGACATGTCATAATTTGTTCTTGGATTAAATTTTAACCACTGTCATAAAACAAAAACTTGCATGAGAAAAATAAAATGAACATCTGAGCAATGAAACATTATGTCTTAAAAACCAACCATTGTTTATGCTATATCTTGAAACACTTCCCAAAAATTGCTTAACTACACTGTCAGTTTCCTTTTTTGGCTGAATATTAACAAGCAGTATGAAACCATTAGTGGCGAGTTGCTCAAAACTTTAACAAACGATTTAATTAACATTCGTTAGAATTTGGATGAAAATATTTATTGAAATTAGGCACTAAAATTGTGAATTGTATGTTAACTCTGAATAAACTGCTACATGTATTATACATTAAGATTAAAATGCTTGATACGCAAATTTACATTTAATATGAAACGCAATTGGCCGTTAAAACTTTCACCAACAGGGCCCAGATATTGCTTGTCATTGAACAGATATACTTTCATTTTTAAAATTCATGACATTTGTAGTACTTGAATTCATCAATGCCAATTTGGAATATAATAACTTGACAACAAATACATACACAAATAATACAACAGCCAATTAATATTGTACATTAAACGTGAAATGAATAAAAATGCATTCTTACAATAAATTTTAACATATAGATCTACATGGTTCTTGACAAATATATGATAACAAAAGCTGTTTGTAAATCAGTTATGCCCCCCTCTATGTTAAAATAGCTAAAAAGGCTAATTTTATATAATTCAAGGGTCATAACTCCACAGTTACTGGGTCGATTTGTTTGATTATCAAACTTTACTGAGATAAGATGCCCACAAAGATTTTCACGAGGTTTGGTGAAGATCGGCTATGAACTGTTGGACTTAGAGAACGGAAACGGCTAAAAAGGCCAATTTAAGATAATTCAAGGGCCATAATTCCACAATTCCGAGGGCGATTTGCCTTATTGTTAAAGTTGGCCAATATATTGTGCCCACAAATATGTTCATGAAGTTTGGTGAAGATTGGATTAACATTGTTGGACTTAGAGAGCCGAAACTGCTAAAAAGGCCAATTTCAGATAATTCAAGGGCAATTACTCCACAATGCCTGGAGCGATTTGGCTGATTATCAAACTAGACCTAGATATTATTAATAAAACCATTTTCCTGAAGTTTGGTGAAGACTGGATGAAAACTGTTGGACTTAGAGAGCGTACACGGCTAAAAGGGCTAATTTTAGATAATTCAAGGGCCATAACTACACAATTCCCAGGGCGATTTGGTTTATTATTGAAATTGACCTAGATATTATGCCCAGAAACATTTCATGAAGTTTGGTGAAGATCAAATGAAAACTACTGAACTTGGAGAGCGGAAACAAAAGTGGTCTACTGACCGACCGACCAACCGACATTAGCAAACCAATATACTCCGCCATCAAAGATGGGGGGCATAATAACTTAACTGTTAAA
Source organism: Congeria kusceri (assembly GCA_027627225.1). NCBI lineage: Eukaryota > Metazoa > Mollusca > Bivalvia > Myida > Dreissenidae > Congeria > Congeria kusceri. The sequence continues at coordinate 61,899,533 of CM051035.1, forward strand.
TACTTTAAGCTAATACTCATAAAGTGCATGGTATGTACACACTTCTAAAGGATGTATTGAATACAATGGACCTAGTTTAAATTGTCACATTATGCGGTAGAACATGTATACATAATATATAGAACCTTGCATCATAAAATGCATAGAACGTAAGTAACATATTTCAATATATATGGTCATCTTGCAAAAATATATCAGAAAGCAAAAATATGCATGCAACTAAAGCAAACAGTCAAACAAATAGTAACATTTTATGAAAGTTCCATTTTCAAAATTACCAAGTAAGCAGTGATACAAGAAAAAATAAATATACAGTCTTGAAACTCTTGATGAATGACCCCAAAGAAATGTTGATATAAAACATACAATTTGGCTGCTTACAAGAAGGTATTGCAAAATGCACTTTATTTAATAACGTTTAATGTGAATTCCAATTTATACTTTCAGTTTTGTTTCACCCAAGTTCATAACATTAGCTAATGGTACTCTGGGCCATTACATCGTTGTACATATTGATATGTTTGCCTCCTTTTTAAACAAACATACAATCAAAGAAATATTTATTTAACCCACTTACAATCAATAGTTACATTTTGCTACCAAAGCTATATACCTTTTTATATAATATATGTCAAAAACGTTTGAAGATTTACATATTTTAAGAACGTTTATCAACTGAGCTCTTTGGCCTTTTTAAAGACGTTGCAGTAATCCTCGACCCACTGTGACCAGCTTGCCTCGACCGAAAGACGCTGCACGTTATAGTGTCTGTGAAACAGAAACACAAACGGACTGTAGACGAAAGACTAGCCGCGCTTTGTATTTGTGTCCAGACCAACACTCAACATTTTGTATGGAAAGATTCGTATCAAAGGTAAATAGGTAATTGTGATCAGGTCAGCTAAACAAGCAAATCAGTGGAAATTAAGGATGTCACAGTATATATGATTCTGATTGTTTGGTTCACTTTCAATTAATTACTGTACGAAAGGGTACATTATGGATATAATTTACAGGGGTGGGATTTCAAACCATTTTAGAAGGGGAAAATAACCTCCATCACCCATAATAGGGCTCACTACAAATCATTTCAAAATAGACCCAGCAAAGTTATAACTAAGTATAACTTGTAAATGAAGTATTGCATTCAAAAGTATCAAATCAATTGAAAGGAGGAATGGTGTAGTGGATGGTGTGCGCCTTGTGGCCAGGAGGTCCTGGGTTTGATCCCCACTCGGGGAGCATTCTCAATATCTTTCCAAAGACTCAAAGTACTGGTTCTTCCCAGGAAACGGACCAGAGTGTGTCTCTATAAGCCAAGGCTTTTGATGCAATCAAGCTAAAAAAGTAGGTTTAAATTAAACTAAAGGAGAAAGAATTACACCCCTGGCTTTATGTCTACACTGCACTCCATTATCTACATGATAGCCGTGAGACAGACTATTGACTGTTGATCCTTGTCATTTGCACTTAAAAACATTTGAGCAGTCTCATCATCAACATGATATATATGCATTTAGTAACTGTTTACAAGATTAAACAGTATGGTTGCTACTGTACTGCAATATATACCATCCTAGCATAAGGCTTGCATATTGTTTCACACTTTATTGTTGGTGTCTATGTAAAAAAAACCTATATACTAAGGCCAAATAATAACGACAGGCGGAAAACATCCAAACACTTAATACCTCTGGTGTGGATTTCTGTGTCAGACAGGCAATGTGTGAGATGGAGTTGATCAGTTGCCGATACTGCCCCCGATTGTCACCAGCTGCTTCAGGATCGGCAGGAACCCGGAGAGGCAAAATAACATAACTTTAAATACTGACACAAATATGAGTTAAAACTATTATTTCCTTCATTTTGGTCTACAATCTTCCACGACAAGTTTAATATCTTGTGGCTGAAATTGCTGAATCGGTTGAAAGATTTTGCATTCCTTATCTTGTAGTGATGCCAGTGCAACTTCACATGAAATAGGAGAGTTACTTTAACTTGCTAGTGGCAGTATTGTTTAGGTTTGAAAACAGATGTAAAGGTTATACAATGGCAAACGTTCAATAACTTAAACAAGCATCTGAAATTGGATTTCTAACACATACAACTACTGTCTACACTTGTCACCAACTGCTCTTAACTTTTAAGCACAAATTCAAAAAAATCAACTTACTGAAACATACATGTGGGGAAATATTATTCCCTAGTTTCTGTCTTACATGAACAACAAAACAGAAGGGCATTTTCATGGAGAAGACATCAATTAACCCATTTTACATTAAGTTATTATAATGTAAACTTACTTGTAAGGGAATTGGTTGAAACATAATATACACATTATCAATTTTCATACCTCTTGAACAATATAATACATTTGTTTAAATGTATTTAATTGATTTACTTAATAAGAAAAGACTAGAAATGTGTCCATAGACACGGATGCCCCCACTGTTGCAGCCTGTTATTCATGGCCTCACTTTGTCTATATGCATTCAAATTATTTTGCACAAGGAGAATTGTGCTTTTATATTGTACTCGCTGCTACTGTTTCCTCTTATTCCATGATGTAAGTTGAGGTATTCCCAATCAATAGTTTTAGTCCTGACAAAAAAATCAACAAGGGGAATAATTAAAACATTTTTTGGCAATTATGAGTAATGGTTCTTATATCCTACACTTACTCTTGCTGTCTAAAATCATTATGTGAAGAATCAACAAAAATGCCTTGCATGATTCTTATAATGTTGGCGGAAGCGATTTTGAAAGATTGAATCGCATCACATTTTGTTTTACTATGCAGGTAACAAAGCACTAACAATCGATACCCCCAGATTTATACGCTCCATCGTCTATTTCGGCCCGTCCAGGATAAGCTGACATGTTGACTGTTATGTATATTATTGGGTTTGCATTAAGTAGTTTGCATACAAACCTATATATCTACCAATATGTTGAAAGTACGCAGCATACTAGTAACAATGAGAAGTTTGATTTGTCTTGTGTAAAAACAAATGTGTCTTTCTGCACTATATTTCGTCAATTTTGGTTTCTTTTCTCGCCAACAGTCTTTCTACGCTTTCTGGGTTTTAATTGAATTATGCTTTCAATATTGTTTTTTTCACCTTCGGGGCAAAGGTGATGGGGCCCTTTAGATGGGGAATATTACGTCAAAAAGGGAATTTTTGTTTTTTGAAAACCATTATTACATGTTTATATTCTACTTTGTTATAAAACATTAATGAATTGGTTTGCTACAAATGATAACTTAGATTATGCACTAACTTGATTTGATGAAAAACTGCTGGGATTGTTTATGAAAATTCCTCTATCTTAATTAGTTTTTGTCCAATTTTGGTCCATTTTAAACACAGCTTATATTCTGAGCGGAATTCAAAGGTAAATATTGGGGAAAAATATACACTCTTTAAGCAGGGGAATGGGGCCAAATTTCGGCCCCAAATAGGCCCTAAAATCACTGGCTTTGCACACTCATCAATATAATTTGACCTTTGAACTTTAAGTGTGACCTTGACCTTGAACCATGGGATCTCGTTCTCGAAACACAGCGTTACACCATGCTTAACACTTCCGCCAAGTTATTTGAAACGCCTTCCTTGCTGGACAAAATTATCATCCGGACAGGGTCTATCAGACTTGAAGCTGACAATAGACCCTGCTCCCCCGCCCCCTAGCAGGCATATTCGGGACTGTGTTGTTATGAAAGTAACATATCTAAGCTGTCATTTGGTGGTTGGCTGTTGGTTATTTTTGATGCTACGTCATGTTAAAATATGTTACCATTTTTTAAAAGATAACAAATGGTAGAAGTACCCATAGCAAGGTTTATATTGTACAAGAAATTAATTTATAGGTCTTGTTTTTATTCGAACAGCACAATACAAGTGATTTGTGAGATTCAAGTACACTATCAGTTATTTGTGCCTTTTAGGTATCATATTTAATCATTTTTAGCTCGACTGTTCGAAGAATAACTGAGCTTTCCTAATAGCGACGGTGTACACGTCTGAATTTTGTTTATATTTAAAAGTTTTGTAACTGCAAAACTACATAAGTTATTCACTTGAAACTTGGAATATATTGTGTCATCAACTCCAGCACCAGAAGCAACATTTCCCATAACTCTGCTTTGTATTGTGACTGAGTTATGTCCCATTTCACATAGATTTTCTGATTAAAGTTTATATTCAAAACTCTTATATCTGCAAAACTACACAAGTTATCAACTACAAAAGGTTTTCACTTGAAACTTTAATTTGATGAAATAATTACCATAACTCAGTTTTGTATTTCAACAAATTTATACCCCTTCCACTCCCAAAATACGTACCAACTGAAATACTTTTAAAAGTCTAGAGCGCTGTCCTCTGACAGCCCTTGTTTTACATAAAATGCATTTAACTTTGGTGATTGTATATTACGTTACCAAAAAATAAATGCAGCGAAATGTATGATAAAAGAAACCTTAATTTATTTACTCATTTAAGATGATACTGTAAAAGTGTGTATATAATGTGTATACTATGTGCAGAAACGATAAAATCATTACAAAAGAAACATTCACTCATTCCATGTTTTATTTATAGTGATTATATAATCCTTTTTTCCAACTATTCAGCCACCCCTGGTTATTCAGCCACCCAATATAATGGAAATTAATTATTATTTCTTATAAAACTTCTGTTAGTTATCTGTATTGAGAACATTCCATTACATAATTATTTTTTTTTAATTGAAAATTTAGATTTTGTCTGAGGAAATTAATTTTTTTTATAGAAAATTTTCTAAAATTGCTACACACTTTGTGAATAACCCAAAACATACATTTTCAAACAGCGTGTTAGTGTTTGTAAGTCTAATATAGAATACTTTTAATGAATAATATCAAAATTGTTACAAATTTTTTGTGTTTTCCTATCAAAATGAAGACTGTCCGAAATTGTAGGAAACATCTAAAATAAATCATAGATGCTATGTTGCGTTGCTGGAAGTGGCCGGTAGCTAAGTGAATGGCTAATCTCTAAATTATCCGGCCGTTATTTTGTAGGTAAACGTCTCACTGGTTATATGGTTTAAATTTAAATTCTTATATTTGACTTTAGTCTTTTAAGTACGACCTTGACCTTGGACCCAGGGACCTGATTCTTGCGCGCGACACACCATCTCATCATGCTTAACACTTTTGGCAAGTTATTTGAAAATATGTCCATGTCAGACAAAATTATCCTCCAGACAGAGTATTAATTCTTTTTTTTAACCTTTGACCTTAAACTGTGACCTTGACCGTGAACCTAGCTTACAGCGCGACACACTGTCTTATATCACTTCTTCCAAGTTATTTGAAAATGCTGAATCTTAACATGAATTTTAACATGAATACATATATTTGACCTTTGACCTTTAAGTGTGACCTTGACCTTTGACCATGGGATCTGGTTCTTGCATGTGACATACCGCCTCAGAATGCTTATCACTTCTGAAAAGTAATTCGAAGGGTTAGAGTTAACCCTCCTACCCTGCTGGACAAAATTATGCACCGGACAAGGTCTATGGCTTATATTCTTATATTTGACCTTTGACTTTTAAGTGTGACCTTGACCTTTGACCTAGAGGTCTAGAGTTCTTGCACATGACTCCTTGTCTTACCATGCTTAGCACTTCTGCAAATTGGATGAACATTGCTGGATATAGAGAGCGGAAACCACTAAAAAGACCAATTTCAGATAATTCAAGGGCAATAACTCCACAATATCTGGAGCGATTTGGCTGGTTATTAGATCAATACCGCGCCATCTTCAATAGGGTGTATAAACATCAATTTTGGTGAAGATAAGATGAAAACTGCTAAAACTGTCAATTTTAGTTAAATAAAGGGCCATTACTCTGCAGTTCCTGTGGCAATTTAGATGATCATAAAACTTGTCTAAGATATTATAATCTCAGACATTTTATTCAAGTTTGGTTAAGAACAGAACGGAAACAGCTAAAAAAGTTAATTCTAGATAATTAAAGGGCCATAACTCTACAGTTACTTGAACGATTTGGTTGATTATCCAACTTCACCGTGATATTATGCCAACAAAGATTTCCTCTAAGTTTGATGAAGATCAGATGACAATTGTTGGACTTGAGAGTGAAAGAGTGGAAACGACTAAAATGGCCAATATTAAATCATTCAAGGACCATAACTCGACAATGTCTAGTGCGATTTGGCTGATCATTGCGCTTGGCAAAGAACTTGACTGAGATATTTTATTACAAACATTTTTATAAAGGTTGGCTGATTATCAAACTTGGCCTAGATATTATGCCCACAAACATGTTCATGAAGTTTGGTGAAGATAAGAGGAAAATTGTTGGACTAAGTGAGCGGAAACGAATATGAATACCAACCAACCAACATTAGCAAACCAATATACCCTGCCATCTTTGATGTGGGGCATATTTAATAGCTTGATTATTAACAAGAGCTGTCTCAGGACAGCGCACTCGATATGTTTGTACTGTTGCACGCAAACCTTAACCTGAACGTTTTAAGTACAAAAAGAGGCAACATTTTGCTAAATTGCAGGTCAGAGTTAAGGACCTTGGTCAATGACCTTACATAATGACCCCGAAGACATGTGTGAAGTTTCAGTTGAATATCTGTAGTAGATATAGAGATATGGAGTTGTTGCATGCAAACTTTAACCTGAATTTCTAACTACGAAACGGGGCATAATTCTACTAAATTTCAGGTCACATATATATATATTTACATCTACCCTTTAAATGTAAGTCAGATCAGTTTAATAACCTACTGTGTACTGACATAATTATAGACATTGACAATGAAAGTGAAATTGCGCAGTTTAGCTTGCAAAAAGGACAGAAAATAAGACTTTGTTTGTTTCAGCTCTACTTGAGAGTAAAATGTTCAAAGTAAATAATTCTTTTGTCAGTTATCCTAAAATGCAGATCTTCATTACTTCATTACTTTATAAGTACAATGTATCTAATAATGCTCAAAATACACCATATTCACTTTTTTTTCAAAATCCTGTAGTAGGGTGGGGTCTGGGGTGCCTGCATAACTGAAACAATATTGCGAATCCACATGAATATATGGATAGCTACGACCCTGAAATTGCGTCAACTGTGCGCTCCCCCGAAACTTTTCAAGGGGCATATAACAATGCAAATTTGGCCACTGTACAACCCTACAAGCGGATAAACTTAAGTTTTACAAGGCTAATGCACTCCCAGCTGAGCTAAATGTCTTTAATTTAATTCATGAGGTGAATTACACACTCACGGCAATTGTTATTATTGTTACTTGTGGGTTCTTTGAGGAAATTACTTGTTTTTCCCCCCCACAAAAAAAAACCCTGTTGTGCAATGAAGGACTTAAACATGGGGCATTTGTTTTTGCAAAACCAGTGTGCTTTTCCTCTATCATAACCATGTTTTTTTAACTACTAGTATATCTAAGCAATTCACAAATTCTATGTCACCAATGAAATTTACAACACTTTCTCATCTAACACAATGGTTAATGTGTTGTGTCACCTTGGCACCCATTTATTCGACAGTCATACCGGGAAGATATCATGTGTCTGTAAGATTAATCATGACAGGGTTACAATCTTAAAATGTAATATAGAAGCCTAAATTATTCATTTCCAACATTTGTGTCATTTTATATCACCATGGTTTGATTAAACTAGCCAAATCCTGCTTCAACATGATAAACATATCATTTTATACTTAAAGGGACTATGTCAACAAAAAAGTGATCCCTTTCAGCAATTTAAATGTTTTTATGTTAAAGAAATCAGCAGTATAAAGGCGTATACAATATATAACGTATGAATAATTTACTACATTATAAGAATTTTGATAAAAAAAAACAATAAAGAAAAAAAAACCTGAGTGGGTATCGAACTGACGGTGTCGTAAGAACAAATGACAGTAGACCGCTGTAACCAACTGCGCTATTCTGACTTGTGAAAATAAATGGCCATACTATGATTGCATATGAAACCCGCAAATATGACGTCAAAGTGTAAACAATAACAGGGCCAAACAAACACATCCCAAATTATATAATGATTTTTCTCTCAGAATGCATAAACTCTTTTTCCGTTATATATACAGTATTTCAACCTTTATTATATGCTAATAGTAATATTAAATTTTCAGATTTTGTTCTGCAATTGCCCCTTTGGGGCCCTTTTTATTGACATAGTCCCTTTAAAACACACTTAATTAAAGTAGGCAGGACAAACCAGTTATAAAAGATATGTAACTCCAGTTGGGTCAGCGGTATCAACCCTTATTTACATCCTTTTAAGTCCATATTTCTGGCAAATTTCCACACAATACATGTCGAGGATTGAGCATAGAACTTCAGCTGTGTCAGCAGTATCAACCCTTATTTACATCCTTTAAAGTCCACATTTCTGGCAAATTACCACACAACACAACCCATGTACTATTGAGAGGTGGGCTTTACAACCACAACCCTGAAGTATTAGGCACTTGGAAAGCTCTTTTTACTACTTGTCATATTGGATGTATGTTTTGTAAACAACAGAACTCTGGAAGTTAAATCGACTAATTGGCTAAATGTCCCACAGACCATAGAAATTTTACAACAACCTGAAAAATATAAATAGCTGAAAAATGTCTCGAGAATCTTTTGAAATCAATTTGAAAAACATGTTTTATAATGAGTAAACCAGAATGATTTGAACTTTGGTTATTTGTTTAATGTTATTCCAGTCAGTTTTCTTTATTAATATTGTGTTTTACTCGATGTTTAGCTCGAATGTGTAAAAAGCCTGTGGCTTATAGAGAAACTCTCAAGTCCTTTTCTTGGGTAGAACCAGTACTTGGTGTCTCTTGAGAAAGATCATTCGAAGGCTCCCCAAGTCGGGATCGAACTTGCGACCTCACAATTTCAAGGTGGACACCATATGCATTACACCACTGCAACTCTAAATTAATTAGAAATTTGATATTTTATTCGAAACTTGCTATTTGGAATAATCTATCAATTTATGGGTAGAACCAGTACTTGGTGTCTCTTGAGAAAGATAATTCGAAGGCTCCCCAAGTCGGGATCGAACTTGCGACCTCACAATTTCAAGGTGGACACCATATGCATTACACCACTGCAACTCTAAATTAATTAGAAATTTGATGTTTTATTCGAAACTTGCTATTTGGAATAATCTATCAATTTATCGCTATTTCGAACCCATTATTCGGGTCCCAACACCTGTTTTAGTGCATTAAATCAACTGGTAATTATGATAAGTATGAATAATGAAGATCAAAATCAATTTTCACACCTTTATTGTTATTATCAGCATTTGTCTCTGCTTGATTTTCACACATTTATTGGGTGAATACTCGATTAAATGGAACTGTAAGTATCTTTGTATAATTATAGCTTGTCAAGCTATTGCGGCAACAAGCTTGAATAGCAAACCCAGAGTTCAAGTATTTATTAGGTTTTCGTATTTAAGTTGGATTTACGTTTTTTATGTCATCTGTTCGCATATACTTGCAACAGATTCAAAATAAAATAACATGTGCCTTGTATACTAGTCACAATGACTGGTGCAATAAGAAATAAAAAAAACATCACTAGTATACATCTTTGCAATTTTAGAAGAGTGATTCATATTAAAGAATCTAGAAATGTATTATTTGAATAATCATTATTTCAAACTATTTTTTATCCGTCCTGACGACTTCCAAATAACGTTGTTTGGCTCTATTGCGATTCGCATCATCACATTTCGACTGTAGCTACATAGTTGTATCTGAACAAATATGCTCTATAATGCATTCGCAACTGGTTCCTAGTCACAACACAAAATAAAATTTAAATGAACTAGCCACAGACTTTAGGAATTTTACGATTTTAAGAAATTTACTTAAGTTTTCACTACGGAGCTTTGTGAAATGGGCCCTGCACACATTCAAACTTTATAAAGGCATAGACACTTATTATTGTTAAATGTACGCCAAAATGATCAATTACTGTCAGTATTTAGGAGGAAAGCTCCGACGAACTTGTAAAATGTGATTTATTTACTAAAGCAGACCATGGCAAAGATGGAACAAAGGGCGACAACTATTGTATACAAACGGTTAAACAACACCAATACTATTGGCGTTGCTGCCTGGATTGGTTCCGCGGTTGTAATAGAATATTAAAATAAAATATCCAGAGGCTGGATCCCAGTCAAGTTACTGCCTTCATAAAGAAACGTTCAATATTATTTGAAAAAAAAGCGAATATTTAAAAGAAAAATTCCAAAACGGCAAAAAAATTAATTATGGTCGGGGGCATAAATATATGGTCGGTCGGGTTAGTGGAAACAAACAACTTTTTTTAAGGCTAAGGAAAAATGGCCCAAACTCCTGGTGGCCATGTTTTTCAACAGAGTGGAAACTTTTGAGCAATTTCGGTAGAGAACCACCCAAGGAACATTTCTGTGAAATTATTTGGAAACCCAACCAGTGGTTTCTGTCAATAAAATTTGCAAAGTTTTCAATATAGTCATATAAAGAAACATAGCCCCTGGCTTCCATGTTTATCAACGGAGCGGAACCCTTTGGGCAACTTTGGTAGATGACTTCCCAAGGAACATTTTTGTGAAGTTTCATCAAAATTGGCCCACCGGTCTCAGAAGAGATGTCATTTTAAGGAAAAGTTTACTCTCGCACAGACGCACGCACGACAAAAGAACCGCCATGGCATAAGCTCGTGTGGAGTTTACCATGTCTATTTATTTTACGTAAGTAAGTACTTCTTTTAATAAAATTATATTAAATGTTGAGAAAAAGTTGTGTCCAGATTGCTTATTAAGAGAGAACTAAAACTAACAAATTTGTTTACTGCACAGTAAAAAAACAATACCACATGTACTGTATATGCACATGGGCACATGTGCGGTTCTTATTGTCCCAAGTCAAAACTGAATGTACCCGTTGCTGTAGGATAAACAACCAAATACATACTATTTACAAACAACAATGGTGTGAATTAAATAAACAACAAAAACATTTGCCCAAACACTGACCAATAGATATTTTACCTGCTTTTAAAATAACACCTTTAAGATATATTAACCCAGTTTCAGAAACGAACCTGATATTATGAAACTAATGGTTGAAGAAAAATCAGACTGTATAAGAATAGATGACATCAAAATGCGATTAAAATGCAAAGCACTTAAACCGGATAGTTTTCTTTCATGCCCCAATGAAAACACCGATCTCAATTTTCGCAATAAAATGTTAAATGTTTGACTTTATGGACAAAATAGGTATAATTTTACCCACCTTTGACATATATGCTGTCGGATATTGTGGTCCATCATATCTTTTTACATTTTTACTGAATACATGAATAAAGAAAGGAAAATAACGTAGAAAATTTGAAAAAGCTAGTCACTTGATGAATTTGAAGTGTAGATATTTGAGAACAATTCATCGGGATTTGTCATGGAGTTATTTCAATTTAATACTGCTTGTGTAGCATCACATGTCACCAAAAACTTCATAAATTAACATTATTATTATACTTACAATTATTTATATATCTAAAGTAATATAGTACCAAAAGATGTAATCGGAGCAGGATGTGCTTAAAAAAATGATTGTTCAGACCAACAGCAGACACCTGCACCTGTTGGGGTGTAACAATATCACTGACTCGTATCGTGATACATCGTAATATTTTGCGATGTACTGCAATATATTGCCCATATCAAGATGAGAAGTTTTTTTTACATATCTTACTAAAATAACAGAGAAAATGCATTTATTCAACCCTATTATCATTGTTTTAATATCAGTCAATAAAATATCCTACACTATTAAACAAAATATTTGCAAGATGTTAAATATCAAATTTACAAACTGCTACAAACTATTTACATGTACATACAATTATATACCTTTTCCATGTTCATACTTCAAATGAGAAATTTGTTTTTATTAGGAATACATGAAGGTTTTTATAGTGTATTTTAGGCAAAACAGAAACACACATAAAGTCTCACCTGGGCTGGCATTTATAAAGACCCTTAGTAAAAAACTAAGAAAACAAGAGAGCCACATGGTCCGAAAGTACTCATGTGTGTATGAAGATCTCGATCTTGCGATTTCAGAGGAGAAGATTTTTAAAGTAAATTTGCTATTTAAGTCTATATAAACCATGTGACGCCTGGGGCAGGCCAGTTTTGAACAATGCTACATACCAAATACAAAACCTCTGGGCCTTGCAATTTCAGAGATTTTTAAAGCCCACTTGCCATATAAGTCAACAGAAACCATGAGACCCCGGGCCGTGGCTTCGTTTTACCCCAGGCGCATAATTAAACAATCTTTGTAGAGGACCACTATACAATGTTGCATACCGAATACAAAACGTCTGAGACTTGATATTTCAGAGGAGAAGATTTTGCTATTTAAATCTATATACACCATGTGACACCTGGGCTGTGGCCAGTTTTGAACCCAGGGGAGTAATTTAGACAAACTTTGTAGAGGACCACTTAAGAATGTCACATATTAAATATGAAAGCTGTCAGTCTCAGCCTTCCGGTTTCAGAGGAGAAGATTTTTAAAGTATTAACTTTTAAAAATCTATGTTTAACTTTGGTGACCTACATATGCAGCAGACCGGAACATTTTGAACAAATTTGAAAGAAGGTCACCCAAGGATCATTCCTGTGAAGTTTGGTGAAATCTGCCCAGTGGTTACTGAGAAATATTAAGTATTTCAATGCATTATAATAAACACAAAGTTACACAGAACAAACAAGTAAATTTCATGGCACAACACACTAAAAATTATTCCACAGGAACTTGCCAATTCTAGTAGTATGCACAATTTGGCTTGGTGTGAGGTTCGTGCGCACATAAACCGGTTTAAACTCCCAATGTTTTGCATTGACCGTTCCAAGGTGCTGACCCCAGTTTTATTCATGTGTGTTTTCTGTTTGTTGTGTGTTTTTGTGATGTCCTGTGTATTGTTTTTGGCAAATTGGAGTTTCGCTTTGTTTATATTTTGATACGTTACTGCATTAGATAAAGTTACTAATGTCATTACAATTAATAACTGACTTAAAATACATTGTCTAAACCAAATTGACAACACTCAGTATCAATGAAGGATTCCTACTTAAATCTGTGAGGACTAAACACATTTGCCCAATTTTTTTTTCAACTTCCATCCAGTGGCTTCAGAGGATTTGTTAAAAGCAAAATACAATATGTTATTAACAAACAGACAACAAACAACTGATGACTGACCTCACCACAGGTGAGCTAAAAATCTGTTCATTGCATTCATGCTATATTTGGAAAGCATGCCACTGAGGCAGCGACTATTGATATGAATATTGTTGATATCAATGTTATCTTAGCTTTGTAAGATCTCGGGTTGCAATCCTCGACTTAAAAACTATCCCAACCACAGTCACGTCCACTAAGGCAGGAGGGAGGTCGTTACAGGTCAAGTGTCTGGCTTGAGTTCCATTCCCAATGCTTACTAAACTGAGGCCCTGGCTGACCTATTTGTCCTCCACACTTCAACTGTGTATACACAACAGAACAATATAAAGCTCATGTGGATGATAAGTTGATAAGTAGAAAAAATAGTAAGAAAAAGCTCATGTGGATGATAAGTTGATAAGTAGAAAAAATAGTAAGAAATTCAACAAGTTTTCTTGTGATTCTGTGAGTACTCAACAGGCCACCTGTAGTCGAAGAGAGAAGTGTTCTCCTATAAATCAAAGGGGATTTTGTCAGGAAGATAACACACTTACCGATACGATCTTACATACCTATCCTTCAATTAAATACTTGTGTTAAATAATTATTAATCAACCATTCACCACACTACTTTAAAATCACGTACCAGTGAATTAAACAATGTCATGGAACGCACATGCAGAATAATTGTTATTATTTTGATTTTATTATATGCAGTCAGCAGTCAGCAATAATTCCATGACATTCGCATGGTTTATATAGCAAAAGTATCAACTTATAGTCGACATGTGATGAACTTAAGTATTTCAAGATTGCTTTGACTACCATGCTGACAGTAAAGCTGGACTATGCGCCGAATAGTCAATGTAAAAATTCTAAATCAGTCTAAGGGAAACAACTCCAAATTCACATGTGCACCAAACTGTTCTATCTCACTTTGTAAAACATGGTGGTAACTTGAGGCCAAGGTTTTTCATCAACTTTATGGAATTTAGAAGTACATATCTTTATGAAACTTGTATATATTGTGTATACACTTTTAATGCCAAACACTTGAATATGTCATTAACATGTGTATATATATGACAAGTTAATTTCATGGCACAACTCACACATTATTAGACTAGATCTTGCCAATAGAATGCACACTCTGGCTTGTTACTGGCCTTCATTACATCAAGCAACTAATGCCACTACAATTAATAATTGTCTTACAATACACTGTCTGACCCAAAGTGACAACACACAGTATCAAATGTGGATTCCTGCAAGTTTGATTATGTGAGGACTGAACACATTTGCCCAGTTTTTTCAACTTCCATCCAGTGGTTTCAGAGAATTTGTAAAAAGCAAAATACAAAATTCAGGGTTCTCATTAAGAACCGGCCGCCGGCCGAAATAACCGCTTCAAAGCTCATATTGGTCAGTTTAAATTTTCAAAAATTGCATATAATCACTTCTAGGATGCAACTATTTCCGCACGCATGTGCATGTTTTTTTCCAAAACAAACAACGTCTACACTGCAATATATGCACTACTTCACATATTGCTCTTGACTGAATCTGCGCATCAATTATCGATTTAATCTAAACGTAGGCGGAGTCTTTACTACAGTTTACCAGTGTATCTGTAGAACGTTTATCAAGCCCTCGATCCCATTTTACTTGGTAACGGTGCAAATAAACAGTAACACGATTTTCGCTGGGTATGCTTGTTATCGGCATGCTTTTTTCACCTGATTAGATATAAATTACTAAAAATGAAAATAAGTTAATATAATAATTATTTTTGAGAATTAATCAGTGCTTGAAGACTATGACGACTATGACATAATTATGTTTAGCTGATCGTGTCTAGCACGTCACATGGAATGTTCATAGAGCTACTCATTTATAAAAACAAATGGACAAACTAGATCTTCTATTATTTCGGAATGAACGAGCTGTTCAAAATCACCATTGAACACAGATTATATTAAAAAAAACTAACGCTCCAATAACCCTTTAACAAAGTATTGGAAGTGATGTTCTGGTCGAAAGTGAAAGTAATAGTATGTCAGCGTCTTTTTTATTCTAGTTCATTGATTAATGCACAAGCGAGTGAGCTTGCATTGTTCAGATATGCTAGCATCGATTGATGATGCCGTCCTTGTGTCAATCGTGTAACACACTTTTAAGGCTGTAACCGCAGTGTCAAAGACATTTGAAAACAATGACCCCATTGCTATGGGTGTTGCTAACGGCTTGCAGTATCAGATAAAAAGCTACTTCATGACGTCACGATATTTTTCTGTTAAAGAATAGAATGAAAGTCATTATTTATAACAATGCACTTATAAAAGTTAATAGATATATATTATATAAAATTATTTTAGTAACAGCCGTTGATTATAACTATGTACAAAAAGTTATTACAGCCAAAACACTTTCACATTTTGAAGATTTAAATCAACTTCACTGATGCGCGAAAAGATGCGCAGAAAAAACTACCGAAATCGTATTTAAGTTCAATTGACAACACTACAACATGGTTGCCAAAGCGTGTAACTTATTATTATAGCAATGAGCGCATTCAGCAATCCTTAACACACAACTAAATTTAAACATGAGAAAAAACGACAATAATAAATCGCAAATCGCAACTTCTTCTGTTCCAACTATACTATACGCGAAGAAGTAAACGTGTAGCTAGATGGTCATAAAATCATAACTATAATGAGAATTAGACGAGACTGTCCTTACTTCATGTATACTGCATTAAATCATCATATATCGGAAATCCTGTTATTTAAGTAATTTATGTATTTACCAGCTTTACAGTTTATCTTCATTTTGAAGAGGGTCATCAACCGTGTTATTATGATAAGCAAATTATGTGTAAAAGTTGTAGTTCTGTTATAAAGCTGGTAGTTAAACAGTACAATCAGCACAATCATAAACATGTAATGGATTAAAAACGAAGGGAATTTAGGTGAAACATGAAAATATACTACCCAAAATAAATTAAATAATACACATAAAACGCTGACAACTTGAATGTAAACAAAGTAATAGTTTGCACCAACGTTTCAAGAAAATAATACACATGCAACTGAAGTTATCACTGAAGGTTATCATACTCCCAATTCACATTCAAGTGTTTATTAATTATGAGCCGTGTATGTCAAACAAGAACCACAATCTGTGTACAAAGTATGGTCATATAAGTAAACACAATCGTAATGCGGCAATACATTTCATCATTAATTTAGTAATGCTTCCTTTCAAAGTGGTGTTTTGCAAAGGAACGAGCTAATAAAGAATTGTTTGTGACCGTAGAAAACATACTTGATCCACGGTCATCTAACATATGGGACTAAAAATGTCATACCTTCATTTACAGCATAAAGCACAAGAGTACTTTAAAGCTTGTCCGCATTCACTCGAACACCACACGCATCAGATTGACAGTAAAATAGTTTTCAAGGAGTGAGGTGCTTTAGTTTTTCTTCATTACAGATCGTTCTTTAGCAGTGAATGTGGATCTAACAAACCCTTTCACAGTTGTCCAAGAGCGTTTACTAAGAAAATTATTTTGTTTAATGAGCTCTTCACACTGATACTTTGATGGCAACTGTTTCAGGAAAAAACACTTTGGTAAACCTTGCTGGACTACGTCCTTTTCTTCATTGGACCAGGGTGTTCTTATTCCTTTCGTCGTGTACTTGCCTGCAACTTAAAAATTTGGATGGTAAATATGGGAAATAGTTATTCCATATTGCAAAGCATTTCTCATTTGAATTGATTAGATGCTGTTTTGTTTTCAAAATCCAGTTAAAGTTAATATTGATGTTAAAAGCTAGCAATCGTGTATCCTTTAAAGAAGTCACTCATTTTTTTAGGGGAAAGGTAACATACCCTCTTTTGTTTCACTTAATTTGTATCGTGAAGGTTAAACATATGTCAAAGATAATGTTACAGTCCATCCAGAATTATTAACTGAAAGTTCAAATTGTAATGCCTAGGACAGACCAGACAGCCACGGAGACAATACCAACTCAGTAACCCTAGGACAATAATGATAATGATGTTATGGAAGATGAAAACCAAAAAACCAACAATTGTACAACTGATGATGCCATGCACATACACTAGTTTTCAACGCTATCAAAGACCAGCTTGTTTGCTAGAACAATACTGTTGTAAAATGTTCGAAATATATCTTAACTGGAAAATGACACAAACTCGGACTTACTAGTTTTTTTCCGGCTTGGCTGCTCAGACCAATCAGAGTCGGAGTCTGTCTCAATAATGTCCTTTGCAACTCTGCAAGCACTGTCAACAGCAACTCTGTCCTCTGTTATGTCCTTATCATCACTTGACTGATTTTCATCTCAATGATTTTTTAATTATTCATGCAATTTCTTTTCCGTGTTTAGCTTGATCTAAACAGTATATCTAGACAGTAAATTTAACAATCAATACTGTATTTTAAATATAGAACAGGAAACTAATTATAACAGGCATATCTTTGAGAAATAAATTTCAAATGGCATTTACAAATAAGTCTAATCAATATACTCTTGCAAAGTAAATCAATTTGTATAATGCAAAATGAGCCCGAAAGAAAACACTAGAAGTAAATGATGGCACAAGTTGCAAGACAAATGATTATCTTATATGGAATAGGCAATGTAGCATCAAATTCCTCTAAATATGCTTACAATGACTGCAAGGGCAATACAATTTGCAATACAAGCCATTACTCTTATTTCATTAAGTATCATTATTTGGACACCGACATCAACTAATTAACTAACATTTCATCTAAATCCTTATCCTTTACAGATGTTATATTTCCAGTATGCCCACCTTTTCTTTCAGTCCATTTGTCTTGGTACATTTTTAAGAATCCATCTGCAACTTTGTAGGCATCATTATCACCTTCCTGGAAAGAAATATTTCGCCGAATTTGTGCACATGTCTTTAGATTTTGTCCAAGCTTTTGAGCCAGAGTATGTTTACTGCAAGATTGATGGCTCTTTTGAAATCCTGCGATATCTTTCACGACCTTCAGTACATTATCCCATTGATGTGCAGACAGGCATTGTGATAAGGTTTGCAGTGAAGAATCAATTGAAGACATAGCAACACAAACTCTTGCTAGCTTTCGTAGAGACCGAGAAACATACTGGTGCGTATGTTGGTGCTTTCCAGTTGTATCAATTTTTCTTTGACCGAATTCCAGTAATAATGGGTCATTTTTAATTCTGGATGACAGACGATCATCTCTCATTTTCATTAGAACGTTCTTATGGAGTTCTTCGGATGCGTTTACACGAACAGGAAGCAACAGCTTCGAATTCTTTACTGGCGCATCACTCTTTTGACATTTTCGACCAGGACAACTTTCATGGTGTTTCCACAAATCTGATGCTATGTAGAAAGCTTTGCAGTATTCACACGGGGCATACTATGACTGGTCAATATCTCCTTTCGGCTGGTACTTGGGAATGATATCCCCTAAACCAGATTCTGTAACATTTATGTTGTGCAAGTAATTGACTTTCGAAACTAACAAAGACCAGGCTTGTTTTCTCACTTTGGACCTATTAGGGAAGGCAAGTACTCTGGCAGCGTCAATTTCGTCTTGATTATGTGTTTGCAAATGTCTTGACATTTTGGAATTAAGGTTTCCACAATAAAGGCAACTCATCTATTTATGGGACCGTTTTCCAGTCTTTTTTTGCACACCATTGGATTTGTTTTCGGCATCTTCCAAAGCATCTGAATATGTGTCACAATCAGCCTTATCAAAGAATGTGACTGGCAATATTTCTCCATGGACTGTGCTTTGGAACAGCATGTCCTTCTGAACACACATGCCTGAAAATTAATAAAAACATTGTTTATTGACAATGGTAATTTTTATACATTTCATATAGATTTATTTTTCATAACTAACAGCACATAGGCTGTTCCGTATTATTCAATATAAGTGTGTCCGAGACCTACGATTGCGAATAAATCTGATTGTGTTGCGTTATAGGTTTGCATTACCCATTCACACTATACTAGTAGTAAGTATACAATCCATCAATAAGTTTAACCTCCAATTAGTGTCAATATCCATGTGTTGTTATTTATGGTTGGGAAAACAAGAATTATGGTGATGTAGAAACGATTGTTAAATAACAGTAAACTTGACTTTAATCCAAAAGTTCTCATACATAATCCCACACACCCCTACCTTGGCAATGTACATGTAGTTGCTCAACACATTTGGTCATTATATCACATTCCCAATTATTGACTGAAAAATGTTTTCCGATTCTAACTAACTGATACTTGAACTACAGTGACTCTTTTTTTTTTTTAAGTGAAATGAGATGGGAATAAATTAGTTACAATAAATGCATTTAGGACTGCTGACCAGGGAATGTTTGCGAAATTAATTACTAGTCTTGTCTTCTTTTTTTTTATTTATCATAAAATTAGCTAATTATATGAGTCTCACCTGAGAAAAGTAACTCATCATCACCACAAATAATGATCGTGGCTTGTGTTCTTATCAAAACCTCGGTACCACCAATCCCATTGAGAAGATCCCGCGCATCAACTGTAAAATAAAACAACATACTGTCCGTCAGTTGAACTGATGATTATGCCATTACTTCCATTACTTATTATGTAGGCTATGAGCTTGTATAAGCTTAGTGCTGAGTAAATGTTGTTTTTGTTGTTGCTGATTATATAAACACATGGGTATCTTTTGAATTAAACATTATCTTTAAATAGCAACAAATGTTCCACCACCGATCTGGTATGTGAAAGGGTGGTAACACTCCGTTCTACTTATATCGCGATACACGGATGTGCTTCTCACTCTGTAATCCATCTAAATGAAAACAAAATCTTTTAATGACTATCAAACTAACTTTATCAAGGCAGTCCAAAGGACACCTATATCCCCCGCCGTGATCCTTCATTAGATTCTAAATGTGACTTTGAAGTATCACACTGACCTTAATCAGTTTCATGAAAATTCCTTAAAGGGCATAGGAGATATGGAGCTGACACAAAAACGGAGGCTCAAACATTTGACCTTTAAATGTGACCTTGACCTTGAGGTGGCAAGACTGCTCCATGCCTGCTGCACATGGCCTCAATGTGATGAACATTTGAGCCAAGTTTTAAGAAAATTCTTTAAAGGGCATAGGAGATTTGGAGCAGACACAAAAATGGAGGCTCAAACATATAACCTTAAAGTGTGACCTTGAACTTGAGCCGGCGTGACTGAATCATGCCTTCTGCACATCGTCTCAATGACCTAAACATTTAAGCCAAGTTTCATCAAAATCCTTCAAAGAGTATAGGAGATATTGAGCGGACACGAACATGTTATGGACAGACGGACGGACAGACGGAGGAACGGATGAACGGACGAAGGGCATTCCTATAACCCCCCTCCCGCTTCGCGGCGGGGGATTAAAAATGGGAAATGTGTCAATATCTGTGTATATAAAGAATTTGATTATGCATACAGCAAACAGTTCAGGATTGTTGGCCAATATACAGATTAGATAGACAAATCTGGCTGTCATAGTATCATGCAGATTTTAATAACATATTCAAATATAGTGCACTAGAAAATGATTAAGTGGATATTTGTTAGTGTTTTTCAGATGACAAAGAACTTAAGTCCTCGAAATCAATCAAATACTTATATTGTGTTTAAGGTTCACTTTTTGTCATTAACTGCACGTTTTAATTTTTTACGGACTTGTGTTTTTCTAATACTGTACAATTCTTTTTACTGTACATGATGTTACAGGACACAACAGCCAGAGTCAACAGTGCTTAGACTCGCAACACAGATAATGCATTGCGTAAGGTGATATTAATTTCAATGTACAAGAACTATTCACAAGTTTGTCTCTGTATATGTTTTTGCTTCCAGATTGCATTAATATATTGTTGCTACTCAACAAAAGTATAATTGCCTCCATTTCTGCCACATACTGCCAATATACCCTTTTATAAAATTAAGAATAACACAATGATTTTCATAAATAATTATCATGTCCTGTTTGTTCTAATATCCGCGGTTATTTACATGTTATATCAATACATTATAATTATACCTTATTCTGAAAAACACCTTTCTGCAAAGAAATTGATACCCAATTTGAGGACACAACTGTCTTCTTCCAATAAGAATAGCTTATGTGTGGCCAAGCAATTGCCATTTTCTGAAAGATAGTATCGATAACTGTATGTGCATATTGTCAATTCTAACACAAACATGAACATACATATGAAGCTATCTACAGGCCCTGTCACACAACGACGAATAGCATCAGCGTAACGCCGACGTACCTGACATTTGGCTAACACGCTGGTGTACGTCTAATAAGTTTTACACAAGTTATTATTTATTATACGCAAGCATACGTTGTCGTACGCCGATATCAACCAACTGTTTTATTCATGCACACAATTTGGAGCGTATGCCGACGTGTTGTTTATACGAAAAGCATAAGTAAGAGTTACGTGACAGGCTATGTATGCACACGTAAACATACGCTACAAGTAAGTTACACCTATGTTGGTATCCGTTGAAATACTTCGGCAGCCAGCTTGGCGATTGTGTACCGTGTGTGAAACGTTATTCTGACATAAGCGAAACGCGCAGTTAACTTATCGTTAATGTATATCGAACATTTTGCACAATGTATATTGACATATTGAACGTATGCTTGACGATCCTTGAATTATTCAACGTGTTAAATACGTGTTTAAAACTTATAGGTAGCGTATTTGACAGCGTATTGGGTTCAAATTTAAAATCAAATGTATACCAATGAGAAACTCATCATTCCTGCTGATATATGAGGTGCAGCTGTCCACAACCATAATCACAGATTTGGGGGACACTGAGTGGCTGCGACGATAGAACAAAAAAGCCCTTCTCCAATCTCAAAACCACTTGATTTACTTGACACTGTAGATATTTAGTTCGAGACAGTAGGATCAAACGGAAAAGAGTTTGCCATGGTCAACCAGCGTATGGTTGAAGTCCTTAATGAACTCTTGAATCATTTTACTCGGATATAGGTGTCCCTGTGAGACATAAACCAGCCCGTCAGGTAATCGGCTGTCTTCCACAACTTCGTCCCTGTTCTTTCCATAGCTTGTTCTTCTTGCACTGAAGTCTGAACGTTTAATCTGCAAGAGCATTTTGGTATGTTATAGAATTTTGTAAAAATTCTTAATTTCATCATTTTGCTGAAATTAAGATTTGGCATTTGAATAATACATGTGTATGTATGTATGTGGGCAATCTATATGCATATTATGAAGTGTATTAATATATATATGTTGTTTTATTTGACGATTTTTGTAAAAATGTATTGATCTTCAATCGTAAAAGGCATTACAAAATGCTGCTTAATACTGCTTTAACTGTTCAAAATGTTGGCCGCAAACTCCAAATTTCAAAAATTCGTAAAAAGTTCGTAGTGCATTCTGAGGCATCGTTTCTGAATTGTTATCGATTCGTAGGCATTCATAGATATTTTTAACTCATTCGAAAATTCGAGCATTCGCGGCTTGACCACGAATCGGCTAGGAATCTGTCACGAATCCCACCAATACACGCCGAAAATACATTTAGAAATATATTGTAATTGGTACCTAATTCGTACATGCATTCGGCGTACTCTTCACTGATATGTAACTGTTTCCTAGCGTTGGTGCAGTAGTCGTAATAGATTCTTGTAAATCGTGGTAAATTATTTACAACATTCGTGCAATTCCAGCCGAATCCCACGAATATTCGCAACACTATCGTAACTATGTCGTAAATGAATTGTAGAACATCACAATTTGGACCAGAACATGTGCAAAATTCCACAAATTCTCAAGAATCCTAAAATGTATCGATTCTTGGCGATTCGTGGGATTCGTGGCATGTTTGGAATAGGGGCATATATTTGTGTTAAAGGTAAATAAATAAAAAAGCAAGTTGTTGTTTGTACTTTTAGTTTATTAACAACATTGCGTTTATAAGTAAATCAAAATTGAAAAAATATATGCATATTTACCAAACATTGCACCTTTCATAAATTATAACAAAATATAATTAATTGTAATATATACTGAAAACACATTACATGTAAATTGGCTATAGAAATTCAATATCATAACTTAGAGTATAACAAATTATTCATTTTAAACATTAAATATCATTATCATATAAGATTGTGTTGTATATTCTACATATACTTAAATATTCACTCAATTAAATATAAAGTCTGGAGAATCAGAATTCGAATGGAAATAGTAAATATAGGCGGTCCGCTCAGTACTCATTACGTCAGTTAAGTTTTCTTAAGATTATATTTTAAGTATGCTGATTGATTTGCGTCCTTTGCAGTACTGACATGTGTTGAAGA
Source organism: Congeria kusceri (assembly GCA_027627225.1). NCBI lineage: Eukaryota > Metazoa > Mollusca > Bivalvia > Myida > Dreissenidae > Congeria > Congeria kusceri. The sequence continues at coordinate 61,923,265 of CM051035.1, forward strand.
AAACCGCCGCTGTTTTATATCTGACGTCTTGTGATCGTCGCAATACGCACCAATACGCTATGCATCAAGATAGTCATTAGCTTGAACAACGTTTAGTTCCGCATATGTCATGAACGCTAATGGAACGCTGGGTCCACGCTTGTTAACGTTGTATACGTTCTGTAAACGCAAGGAATAAGGTAGGAAGACGTTATTCATACTTTAAGCATAGCTTATACATTCGTTCAACTCATTACATCAAACGGAGGCTTTCAATTGATTTTCTAATTACTTTTTCCAACGTATGCCATCGTGTCGGCATGCGTTGTCTAAAATGTAATACTGTGACAGGGCCTAAGCTACAATAAATCGAATATGACACACTTTAATGGTACAGAAAGACCACACACATACGCCCAAATGCTGTATACAGCAATAATCTTACTATGCACAAACACACGAACTGACAGGTCCATACTATCACATTGCCAAAATTACCAGACAACCTGTAAAGCATAGTAAATTCACTTTAATATTACAGTAAAGCTTAAAAATAAAAACAACAAATAATTTAAGTACCTGTTGCAATGATCAACACTGTGGCATCTTCTAAAGAGTCAGCAAGGGTAACCTCCGTAAACAAATTCAGGAAACATTTTAATAAACATAGTTAATATCTACTAATTAAATACTTTCTAAGAAATAAAGTGATTCCTAGCTACATACATGTTCAACAGTGTGTTAAGTATGATGTATAAATTCAATTTCTATGAAATACAGTTAACCCTTTTAAAACATGTTTTTGGGGTATAATACCTTAAATGGAAACACAATCTAAATTAAGTTAAAACAAGAATAAGGTTAGTAAAACATGTAATCAACATTCGTAACGTCTTATTTTATGGCATTTTGTTCCTCTTACTTGATGAATCTTTTTGCCAGAAAATATCACCCTTTCTCCACTGCCATATTTTGTGTTGTCACAATCACTGACATCTGTAATTAAATCACGTCACTCAAGACACGCCAAAAGCAAACTTCCCGAACAACATTTTAAACGTATAATAGCTTTATGCATAAAATAATTAGATTCAAACACACCGGCAATCAAAGACAGTGTGTGTAAACAGCAACCAACTGAAGAATGTGTGTGTACAAAACACAATCCAATGAAGACAGCATTAACAACCGAATAATACATACTGATTTAAAACTTCTAATTCAGTCTGACTCAAATATTGCCAAGTGAAATACATTCCAATACATCAGAGAATGTTGACACATGTTTGATTGAAACAGCTCTTATAGAGTATCTTATATAATCTTATAGATAACAACAAGACAACTTCAATCACAGCATTGTAATACACCATGCGAATAAAGGTAAACACTCACTGCGCTTGTCCAATCTTGAAGCCTTATCCGGTGGACTATCACCCTCTTCGATCCAGTCCATGGCAACGTCAGACGCCGTCAAATTGGGTCAAATTGGGATCAATCTCAAGGTAATCATCATAATCAAAAGGTTCGTTCAAGCTTTCACTAAAAGCGCACTTCGCCTTTGCAGCTGTCAATAGAAATGTACAGAATTTATTAATTTCCATTAGAAATACATACTGATTTAAGACTTTTCTACTCGTATTAGTTGGACTCAAATGTTTCTAAGTTACATGTATTAAAATACACCAGCGAAAGTTAACACAAATATTTATTGAAACAGCTCTTAAAGAAATACCAAATAGACATCTGTCATCATTGAATTGTAATACACCATAAGAAAAAAACAAACACTTACTGGACCTGCCTTTGTCCATTCTTGAAGACTCCAATCATAGACCATCACCCTCTTCACTCCGTCCGTGGTAGTACCAGATATAGACCATCACCCTCCTCACTCCAGTCCGTGGTACCACCAGTCATAGACCATCACCCTCCTCACTCCAGTCCATGGTACCACCAGTAGCCGTCAAAATATGGTCTCTCCCAAGATCATCACCCTCTTCACTCCAGTCCGTGGTACCACCAGCAGCCGTCAAAATATGGTCTCTCCCAAGATCATCACCATTATTTGAGTGTACATGCAACCTTTCATTAAAACAAGCTTCACTCTAGCAGCTGTAAATAGCAATCTAGAAATTTATTAACTGGGCAAAAGTATTTCCATTTTAATTTGTATTGAATTTGACTGTGTACATGTTCTTCTTTAAGAACGTAGGAATCACAACAGATATAGATGCAAACCACCGCCAATCAAGAACAGTGGATGTAAACAACCTCCAACTGAGGTCTGAGTGTGAACGAGACAATATCCAATGAAGACAACATTAAAGACCGTACAATTCATACTGATTTAAGACTTCTCTTCAAGTTTGACTCAGATGTGTCTAAGTACGCGTACACTAACGCACACACGTAGAAGTAGCTGTATTAGTAGTAGCAGTAGTAGTAGTAGTAGTAGTAGAAGTTGTAGTAGTTGTAGTAGTTGTAGTAGTAGTAGTAGTAGTAGCAGTAGTAGTAGTAGTAGTAGTAGAAGTAATAGTTGAAGTAGCAGTCGTAGTAGTAGTAGTAGCAGTAGTAGTAGTAGTAGTAGTAGTAGTAGTAGTTGTTGTTGTTGTTGTTGTAGTAGTAGTAGAAGTAGTAGTAGTCGAAGTAGTTTATTTGACCGTATGTGACAGTAAGCGATTTTAAGTGGGTTTTTTTCTCTGCGGAATTGACGTGTCCGTCCTCCAAATTGCAACCTGGTCTAACAAGTCGATAGAAATGTCTCTAAATGGTACAGCAACAGCATACATTCGAACTGGGATATTTAATCCTTCTACCAAAATAATACTGCAGGCATTTCCGATTGTGTAAACAGGGCATGGCTCTCCAAGTCTGTAAATTACACACGCCGCTCGCTGGTTAAATACCTGTCCAATTTTAAATTGAGTGACGTTGTATCAACGGCATTGTCAGTAAGGATATACATGTATTTCACGAATTAGAACGTAACTCAAGACGATACTGTAACATAGCGAAAAGTCCAGGCATGTTTGCGTGTCTGCATATATAACGTTGTTTGTCAACTCATGTTTCTTAGGCGTAAAAAAAATATGTTTGTTTCAGGTTACGCGACCAACCCTAAAAAAAATGCCCCGACCCTAGAACATTTTATTGAGTTAGTTAATTTTGTATCTCGAAATATATTTTCGTTGTGGTAATAAACGATTTTTTACGGCTCATTTTCGTCAGCCAAATTGTCTGGACGACTTTTCTGTTAATTTGTTCAAAGCGTTTCACATACATTGTCATATCATTTAATGGCTGCATCCCATTCAATACTTCCTTCCTATGAAGTATTAAAGTAAAATGTTTATGATGGTAATTTTTGTAGTAGTTGACCCATACTCATTTAAAATTGACAAAAATGACAGATGTTTTTAATTTATCTACTTTTCTATCTTTTTAAAGTTATCTGTTGAATAATTTCAGTCTTTAACTAGAATTGTCACATGAGTGACGGATATACCCCCACAATATGGCCTTGTCACAAAACTATAGCATCCACTCGAAAGAAATGGAGAAAGTGAATGCTTTAATTTGTGAATGGTCAACAGTGTATTTGGAAAAATTTAATTTCAATAGGAGCCATAACTCTGTCAACATTTAGTGGTTTTTAACCAAACTTGAACTTGATCTCTATTTTACAAGGTTACACCTATGTACCAAAAATTATTTAAATATGTGAAGCCTTTCATGAGTTATTGTCCATGTTTTTAGGGAATTTAAGTATAAAAGGGGCCATAGCTGTGTCAAAATTTAGTGGTTTGTAATCAAAGTCGAACTTGACCTGTATTTTATGATATGATACATGTATACCGATAATTATTTTAATATGTCAAGCCATTGTTGAGTTATCGTCAGGAAACTGAATTTAAGTCAAATATAGGGCCATAACTCAGTCAAAATTTAGTGGTTTGTAACCAAAGTCGAACTTAACCCGTATTTTATGATGCTACACATGCATACCAAAAAAGATTTGAATATGTCAAGCCATTCTTGAGTTATCATCCGGAAACCGTGTTTTTAGGGAATGTTATGTCGAAAGGGGGCCATAACTCAGTCAAAATTTAGTGGTTTGTAACCAACATCGAACATGACGTGTATTCTATGATGTTGCACATGTGTACCAAAAATTATTGAATATGTCAAGCCTTTCTTGAGTTATCATCCGGAAACGTAAAACCAACGGACCGACAAGCTCACTCCTATATACCCCCCTTAAACTTCGTTTGTGGGGGTATAATAACTATACTGAAGAATGAAGCGTTAGCTGTATTATAACTTTAAGAAACAGTAAACTTGTACATCTGGGATCTATTCAGTAATGATGTATACAATCTTAACAGCACAAAAGTTTGTTTATATTCAGTTCACTGCGGTTACAGTTTGATACGATATGACCATTTAATAATAAAAATCAGTGCCTTGCAAATTGACTGTAATATAGATGTAATCTGGACAGGTGGCCTGGTTTTCACAGATTGTAATGATTTTTATGTATTTGGAAATTTATATAATAATATAATAATTGTATCATATTTTAAGTGTATAAATGATAAACATTTGCACCAAAAGTTGTTTAATTAAAACATCCACTTCAAAACAATGTTGAAGTATATTAATTTGAATATTCATTCAGTTTTAGACGCTCCAAGTAGACCATTCACTAAAAAAATGATAAAAAAATCACTACCTACCTACCCTATTTTTTTTGGTCATGTTACCGGAAACAAACATATTTTTTTATGCCTTACTTAATATGTTTCCGAAAACTTTCATTTACCTAAGCAGGATATATATTCAGTGTTATTTCAGAGATTCACATAAAATCATTCTGAGCTAACAATGCATTTTTCTGCGAAATCGACATGAGTCCGGAACCATTAGCATGTCACATTAAAATATTCAACAAGGAAAAACATTGATGCAAAGCATCAAAGGGCGTCGTACGTAGTTGAGAGTTAAAAGTCAAAATAGATTTTTTTGACGGAAACAACATTTTATCGTGTTACAGTTATAATGTTATGCATTAGTATTCCGTGATTTGTGGCAGACCGCAAATTAGACAAATAAGAATGACCGCAAAAACATTTCTTTACAATATTACGTATTTACAGCATTTTTCTTACATAGCAAACGACTAAAATAAACAAAATATGTTGTATTTAAAACTTAAAATTCTACATTATTAATTAGCATCAACGCTTTAAACGTTACAGTGTAGAACACTACTGACAATGTCTTTACGCGCCTTAATTGGTGCCTGCAAAGCTAACATCACATGCAGTAACTACGCGCGAAATGATGATTCACTACTATTCCTGGAGATATAGCAATGCCATTTATAGAAGCTATAGAGAGGTATGACAAGTCAAATTGTAGAGGCAACGAGCTGCAATTGATTTCAATATATGTCGGTTAAATACATATTGAAAGTAACTGATTTGTACATAATAACGTATCATTAAGCGAACATTATAAGGCAAAACTTTTCAGTTGTCTCAGCGACTTCGTGCTAGTGTTTGTTAAAATAAAATACAGGGTCGCAAAAATAACCATATTACTTAATGATATTTTTAAACAGAAGTGTGCCATTGATCACATATAAACAAAGTTAAGAACTTGTATAAGAAATGAATGACATTGAATATATACTTTATTTCTAACACCTACATTTTTAAAATTATGACGATGAATGTTTAAAATAAACACTTCAGCGTCAAAACAAATATGCGAACAAAACACAAACCCACCACAAGCTACCGGCTACGCACATGTAACAGCCTTCACTTCTATATTATTAAGAATGATTCACAACCTATTTCTGGAACTTTTGGACTAGACGCAGGAGCAAATTCAATTTTGACTCCGCGACCAGTCAAATTAACAGGGATCAGCAATTAATTGCATGATATTTCGTTTTAATACAAGCACGTAGTAGTTTCATATTTTATTATCTAGTTCGTATCGGTAGTGTTGGCGAAAGTGGAAATATTACCTGTTCTTAAATCGTATAGTTAAATAATCAGTTGGACTCAGCAACGTCAATTTAGAGTTTTAAACATTAAAAATATAATAAGGCTCCGTCCATATGCTTCCGGTAAGACTCATCACTTTTAATAGACGCCGAGCTCATGCGCGGCGCAAATGAACTTTTTTCGGTAAGCACCAATACTCAAGATATTTTCCGAAGTCGATCGAGGGGTTTCGCTTTGTGAATTGTGATATTGTATAGGTGAATTATTGACATTGTAATAGATTTTATTTGAAAATCACTGATGCCTCGTGTACTTTCGTTGGGGGTAAAGACGCTAAAAGAAAGACGCGTCTATCGATTCATAATTGTTTTCGTAAAATTTGAATTTGATTTCATTTAATGTGTTAAACAATTATGTTAAACTTAAACTTTTGTAACATACATGTGCCAAACAAATTTATTAAACCCTTCAAAATTCACGAATAAACAAACATAGAGATAAAATTTTATAATCATAAAAATAACAGTAATGCAATATAAATTATGCCAGTAACTGTTTCACACGACATAATTATCATTTTCTTGGCTGTATTCTTGCACATGGCGACCTAAAAGTACTCGTTTGTCGTCCTAAATCATGTTAAAGGGGCATATCGACGGTATTTCCCATGAATATAGACTCGTATTAAAACAAGACGTATTCCAGTTATTCACGAATTTATTTTTCTAGTAGCAATAATTTATTGATGTAATTGTTAAGAAGGAATATATACAATGCCTAATATATATTTTTTCGATGCACGGTTTCAGCAGGTTTCGAACTCACAACTATAAAATCACGCTCGAAAAAGCTTTCATACTCACACAACAGTGATAAATAGTGCGCGTGCGCATATCGGTACTTCTTGTACATTTGATTCATGGCGATTTTACAACTACTACTCATCAAAACTTAAAGATCATGGCTACAAGAACACTTTCATCAACGAGGATCTAACATCCAAACGAAGCTCCCTTCTTTTCAGTGCTAGGTCCCTCGTTAAAACCGGGCGTCTCCTTGGAGCGTGGTCGTCTGACGGGAACATTCTGGTTAAGGACTCCAAGTCCAAAGTTCATAGAATCAACCACATCGGTGACTTAGATTCATTCAAACCTAAGAGTCAACCAGCTCATGAGTGTCGTCGAATCACACACGAAAACATCTGTAGCCGGATTTCATAGTTCTAGCCACAACAAACGCTTTCTTGCAATTTTATCTACTATCGGATAGGCTATGCACATTTATCATTACCGATAGTTTATATGAACTATTCGATGATCATCGTCCGATACCTCTTGAATTGTGTTGCTTCTTTAATATAAACGATTTCTTTTATTACATGCATAATCGTATTTAAAATAATTGATAAACACTTGCCTAGGTACCCCATTTAACATGACAACACAGCACGTCGTGCTATCTTACTACATGTCCATGGGTTTCATCAAAATTGCATAAAATTAAATACCAGTTTACAAACATGTACACATTGTAGTATATGTTGTTGTTTTCTCGCCTTCAGATGTAATACTTGTACATATTATATATATAACATCATTTTATTTCTCCAGCCAAGGGCACTGTTTGTTTGCTTGAAGAATAGTCTGTAAATAGCCTGTAAATATTTATACACGTGCCGTTTGTCTGTTCTGTTGCGTTTGCTTGTTATGATGTGGTGTTGTGTGTGTATGTATTGTTATTCCGTCATGACCCATAATGTGATCTCTATAAGGCCTGTCTATTAATTTTATGTACTAGGTTACTAATAGCAACATCTACTATTAAACGATTACTTAATATTTATTCCGAAGTCGAAATCCTGTCCTTGAACTGAACCTTCTAATTATGTTAAGCCATCGGTTAAACACCCACTCAGCCATTCCCCATGAATTAAAATTTATTAATTTATCATGCGATCACCGTGGTCTAGTTGAACAGATATCTTACTATGTATATTAGTGGCCTACTGCATAAAAATGGGTATTTATCATGCATATCATGCAATCCCCGTGGTCTAGTTGAACAGATATCAGTATTGTACTATGTATATTAGTGGCCTACTACATTAAAATGGGTATTAATCAGTGGAGCAAAATGGAAAATTATCCAGTTAGTTTTTACTCTAATCTCTAATAATTATCATGTACGCCGCTCATTCACTTACATTTTATATGTTTACAGGTAATTGTCACGTTAACTGCTGTATGTATACGTACATGTACAATACCATTATGCACTTTTAACCTTTTTGGCCTTCTATTATTTCGTTTTGAATAGACGGTCATATATGAGGTTCTTATACATTTACATAATAAGTGTTCGATTTTGATATACTATGTTTTATGGAAACTCATCTTACTGATGTCGTTCCCGATATTGTTTTACTAATTGATGGTTTTAATATAGCTCTCCGCCGGAAAGACTATACACCTCATTCAAGCGGCTTATTAATATATGTAAATCAGTCTATATTGTCGCGGCGTGTACTTGAGTTAGAATGTTCTAACTTGCATTCATTCTGGATCGAAATTCAAACAGGAAACTTCACTGCTTTAATATGCTGCTTTTATCGCCCCCCTAACGCCAATGTATCTTTTTGGAACGACCTTGAAGTTAGTATCGATAAAGCCTTGGATATAAACCAAAATTTAATCATGCTCGGTGACATAAATGAAGACCAGTTAAAAAGATTACACCCGCTTAAAACAGTCTATGACTCTATTTAATTTAGGTAATGTCATTACGGAAGCAACCAGAGTCACGGCCAACACTGCTACTTTAATTGACCCAATTATTGTCTCCGATAATCTGTATTTATTGGACAGTGAAGTAATTTCAAATGATGTTTCAGTCAGTGATCATCGCGCTTTACAAACGTGCAGATTTTGTTCAACGTCTAAATGACTTCATTGACAACGAAAATTGGAATTTATTAGTATGTCAAAGGTTGAAGACGCTACTGTATTATTCACTAACAAATTACTAGAATTGATGAAATCATGTATTCCGTACAAACTTGTTACCGTACGTCCAAATGACAAACCATGGTATGACTCTATGATACGTACATTTGCGCGAAAACGCGACCGACTTAACGCGAACGCTATCAAATATCCATCTCCAAACAATTGGGCAAAATTCAAACACGCTCGTAACAGGGTCAATAATATGATTAAACACGCAAAATAACCATTTTTCTCCAATATTGAAACTACATTAAACGATTTACATTCCACTAACTCTAAAAAATACTGGAAGCTGTTGAAGCATCTAATACATACACATTCTCATTCTGATGTGATACCTCCCCTGAAATCGGTTGATACTCATGGAAACGTAAGTATATATATGTCTGATGAAGAAAAAGCAACTTGTTTAAACAATTACTTTGTTTCCATATCAACTTTAGATATATCTCCCTGCCCCAAATGACATTTCTTTTGAATATTTGCAAAACGTGTCTATAACTGAATCAGAAATAATAGACGCAATTAAAATTTTAATAACTAAGAAAGCGGTTGATGAGGATTTAATCAGTCATCTTGTTCTTAAGAGTACCTGCTTGTCTATTGCAAAACCGTTATGCTTACTGTTTAATAAATCAATACAAGAATGCACATTTCCCTCATTATGGAAAAATGCAATTGTCATGCCTATTTAAAAAAGGTGACTCACATATACCTTCCAATTATCGTCCCATCTCCCTATTGAGCTGTCTAGGAGAACTTATGGAGCGAGTAGTATACAAACACCTCTATAATCACTTTATTTCGCATAACTTAATTTATTGCAAGCAATCGAGATTTCTCAAGGGTCACTCAACTGTCTACCAACTGATTGATATAGTTGATCAAATAGCTCGTTCTATTGATGACAAGAAATTTAACTGCATGATTTTTTGTGACATTTCCAAGGCCTTTGACCGAGTTTGGCATCAAGGTCTGTTATTCAAACTTAAGCAAAATGGTATCAGTGGAAAAATGTTACAATGGATAGAAAGTTATTTGTCTAACCGAACCCAAAAAGTATTTGTGGGTTCCGCTATGTCTCAGTCATTACAAGTAAGTACTGGAGTTCCACAGGGCTCAGTATTAGGGCCGTTGTTTTTTCTGATTTACGTAAATGATATTGTCGATAATCTTCTAAGTATTACCCGCTTGTTTGCAGATGATACTTCCTTATCAAGTACTACATCTAATTTAGTATACCTCGAGCGTATCTTGAACCACGACCTATGCCTCATCAACATGTGGGCCAAAAGATGGTAAGTTGATTTTAACCCACAGAAAACTGAAGCAATTTTATTCACAACGCAAAAGAATGTTCTTTTACCGAAATTATGTTTCTGAAATGTACCCGTCACCTTTGATGAAAGTCACAAACATCTTGGTCTGACCCTAAGCCATGATGGCAAATGGCACGATCATATAAATAATATTTTTTAATCTGCGTCGAAAATACTTGGCATTATGCGAAAACTTAAATACAGACTTTCAAGAAAAAGTTTAAACCAAATATACGTCAGTTATATGCGGCCAATACTAGAATACGCGTGCGTTGTTTGGGATGGTTGTTCTTTGTATGATAAGGAATTATTAGAAAAAATCCAAATGAAGCCGCGCGTATTGTTGCAGGCCTAACTAGATCTGTATCTCATAGAAATCTTTATACTGAAGTTAAATGGCCTTGTCTAGACAAACGACGGCGATTAACTGATTAGCATTTACAAGATGCATAACGGACAGTGTCCTAATTACTTGTCTAACCTTCTTCCACAAACAGTTCAAGAACAGTCATCTCGTAATCTTAGAAATGCACAAGACTATACCATTTTATCAAGGCGAACATTATTATATTCACGTTCGTTCTTGCCATCTGCCATAGATCTATGGAACTCCTTACATATCGATATCCGCAAGAGCGAACCCTTTCACAATTTAAAGCTTCCTTGAAACAAATGTTTCTTTTATGCGAAGATAACCCCCAATGTTTCTACACTGGGGATATAAAAACATCGATTTTACATGCTAGACTAAGAAATAACTGCAGCAACCTAAACTCCGACCTATTCCTAAACCACCTTGCAAACTCACCCCTTTGTTCATGTGGAAATGATGGTGAAAATATGACACATTACTTCTTTAAATGCCCTAATTACCGCATGCAACGAATATCTCTTTAATGCACTGCGCTAATTTCATCCCTTAAATAGTGATTTGCTCCTCTGCGGTAACCCCTCATTTAATAATGAAGACAATACAATTATTTTTACAGAAGTTCAAAGATATATTGTTACGACAAAGCTTGACTTACAACTATCTATATTTGCATATGATTGTCTATTTACTATATATTGTATTCACTAATTTGGTTCATATTGTGTTTTCAAATGTTATTATTATTATCAACATCATTATCATTATTATTATTATTATTATTATTATTATTATTATTATTATTATTATTATTATTATTATTACTATTATTATTATTATCATAATTTGCTTTTGATTTCCTAAATGACAACAATTGTTCAAAGTACGCTTGTCACCATTACAATATGTAACTAACACTCCCAGGCAAAGACCCTCGATAACGTCGTAGAACTTTAGGTCTAACCCTTTTTCCAATATGTACTTATGGTAAATCGTGATTGTTTGTAATTTTGTCAACATTGTGGAAATAAAATATGTTTAAATCAACTACTACTAACTTTCCCGCGCCTGCGAAAAGTGTTACGTTGACTACTTTTTATAATTATATATCAAACATATTATTGTTTGTTTATAAAATCGAGTCTTATGTTATAATCAATGATTTAATGAATACTTCATAAAATGTAAGTTTATTATTCAAAATGTTACAACGTATTAGACGTCGATACGCCCCTCTAACAAAACTACGACAACACTACTTACACAATAATAATGATGATTCATTCATTCATCCGTTCGGTAGGTCTGTCGGTCGATCGTTGTATGCATGTATTTATACATTCATGTATGTATAAATACATGCATACGTCTACATTCAATCAATAAATCAATCAATCGATCGATCGACCGATTGATTGATTGAATAAATCATGTATATTTGTACATCAATCTATCTATCTATCATCTATCTATCTATCTATCTATCTATCTATCTATCTATCTATCTATCTATCTATCTATCTATCTATCTATATATCTATCTATCTATCTATCTATCTATCTATCTATCTATCTATCTATATATATATCTATCTATCTATCTATCTATCTATCTATCTATATATCTATCTATCTATCCATCTATCTATCTATCTATCTATCTATCTATCATCTATCTATCTATCTATCTATCTATCTATCTATCTATCTATCTATCTATCTATCTATCTGTTAGTAAATCACTGTCAATAAATCAATCAGTCAATCAGTCAATAAATAAATCAATCAATCAAACTCGAGATATAATTTGTCGTCATATCCATCATGAAACATTTTATGGTGGTGTTCGTGTGACCCTTATTACTAGATATAAACATAACGACATTTTCATGAATGAAAGACTGTTTTACAGTGTTCGCAGAGTACATAATTTTTTTAAATTGCCCGTCAAAACCCTTTTCTTTATCAAACTAACTTTCTCATCATAAAACGTGTATCGCGGAAGGGATGACCAATTAACGCGTCCAAATTATATTGAACGAAATCCCGAAATCCTGCGATGTTTTATGCAAACAGATTAAACACATAACTATCAAAGCGCATATGTTTTTATGGGTTTTGCTTTCAATTTGTTTCAAATATTTCTATTCTACGGAGTTTGGTTTATTTTATTGCCTTAATAGCCCATTTAAAGCCAAGCCAAAGATAACAGGTTTTCAGTAATACGGTGAAATGTCAAGCACGCTAGTACTCAGTTTCATGAAAAGCATCTAGGTATTTATAAAACATGCACTGCAATGAGTTAAATTAAACGGCGGTGTCTGCACTTTAAAAGTCGTTTTAATTTTTAAGATTACGGAAGTGTCCTAGTGCAACGTACAGCCTGTATTATTGTGGTTTTGTATTATGTAAAAATTCGGAAATACTACATATTAGGTGCTACACATTCCTAACTATAGGATACAACACAACACAAATTTAAAATCATGTGTTAACATACTTATCCTAATTAGCAGATATTATGTCCTAGTTAGGAGTTATTAAGGCCTAACTAGGCTATATTTAGTTCTTATTAGGAGATAGTATGTGTCATATACAGACAGGCATACATGAATACATACATACACAAATACATCTGTTCGTGCGTACGTTCGTACAAGACTGTCTCCACCTATCCGTCCGTCTGTTAAATTGCCATTCCGTCTGTAAGTTTTTGCGGATAATAATGAGTGCATGCGTCCGTCAGTACGTACGTCATATTTAAGAGACAGTAACAAAATCATTTACTCGGCCGTCTGTCCGTACATGTGTGCGATCTTGCTTACGGGCGTGCGTACTTTTAGGAATAACTTATTCATAACTTTGAATTATTATCCCCTATAAGGAGATAATAACTCCGCTTTGGGCACATTAGTTTCTAAATAAAACCAATAGTTTTCTAATTAGAAATTCATAATGTCCACCTAGTATTTCCTATTTAGGCGGTATTAACTCATAATTAGTATCTTTCAATTACCACTTAGTATGTCATTATTATCGTACTAGTTCTTCCTAATAACGAGATAACGCAATATAAACAGGGGTAATACAACACTTACATATCTGACAATACATAGACCTTTGATTTCTGTAAGCCAGACACGTATTGGGTCATTGAATTGATTTATTAGTGTGAGTTAAAGCCAACACTTTCGCTAAGCGAGCATTGCTATTTCTACCGTGTTTGAAGGCACATGATTGCAAATGCGAGTGTCATGAAATGCACCACAATACATAATTAACACGTCCAATGCAGAATGTAACTTTCTACATTGGACCTGAGTCTGTTTCACTCTCAACGCATTTCTAAAAACAATCGTTTACAGTTACCATAAGCGTGATTGAAGGTTTAAATGTTATATCGTCTTGATCAACTGAACTAAAAACATTATTAAATATGAAGGTAGTGGTTGTGCACATAAATCGCATTAAACGTTTTAATTTGTTATAGTTTAAACGGGGTCGGTCACGCTTTGGGCACATTTATTTTATTTGCCTTACAATAATTTATCGCGGCACCGATATAAGAAACATACATGTATGACTACATTTGTATAATTTATGATGTTAGTTTACTGATAAACTCCGCTAAGTTATATTTTAGCTGGTAATTGTTTGTCCGTATGTCTGTTTATTTGTTAGCCAATACCTTTAGGATAACATTGATGAACGGACGTTACAATTGGGTCAGTACATTCTGGTGGTGACCCGGATGACCGTCTGGATACATGTATTTGCAAACGATTTCTTATTACTGGTAGATAGAGCAAATTGCCACATTATGAATAACAACGCACTACACATGAGGAATAAGATTCCTTGGCAGTGACATGCGGTCTCCTAGTGGTTTTTAGTTGTATATAATTTCACATAATTACACTAACATCAGCAATAGTAGCAGCGGCAGAAGAAGTTGATGTAAAGTTTGATGCTTAAGTTTTAACAGTAGCAGCAACAACAACGATAACAGAACAAGTGGGAATCGATGTACAAGTAATAGTAGCAAAACAAGTATGAGAAGGGTTGCAAACTAATAGAATTAGAAATCAGTGTTGTAGTATCAACAATCGAAGCAGAAATAGCAAAACAGTACTGGTATTAGTAATTGTAGTTTGTATTAGTTAAAGTAACAGCAAAAGTGTCGGAAGTTCTAATAGTAGTTGGAGTATTTGGAGTAGTAGCAGTAGCAGCAACATTAACTGTATATATTTAACAGTGTATATATTATATTAGTAGCAGTAGCAGTAAATTAACATCTGTATAAGTGTTTTCGATGGCTACACGTTAAAGCAGGTTATAGCACCAGCAGCAGAACCAGCGAAAAGCATATGTGGCATTTATCGGTATTTCTGTACACGTATACGTAGCTGTAGCAGTAGTAGTAAACTAGCAGAAGCCGTAATTATTAGTAGCAGAAATGGTAAAAATGACAATAGCAGAATAATCAGAATAACTTGGAAAAGAAAAGATGTGGCAGAAACAACAGCATAAACAGCAGAAGAAGAAGTATTTGCTTTTCAACATTATTGGTGATGAGTTTGAGTAGCAGCAGCAGTAATTTATACCTATCAGTGACACCAAAAAACAACGGAAGCTGTAGTTCTTGTCTCGTACATAGGTAGCTGTAACAGGTAGCATAATAATAATAATAATAATACTTCTAATACTACTACTTCTACTTCTACCACTACTTCTACTACCAATAATAATAATAATAATAATAATAATACTAATAATAATAATAATAATAATAATAATAGTAATAATAAAATAAAATAATAATAATAATAATAATAATGTAGTCCGTATTGGTTGTGCTGTTTGTTGTGGTAGTCAAGGTCGTGTTGGTAGTGATGGTTATTGTAAAGGTGGAGTTTGTGGTAGTAGAGAATGTGCATGAGGTTGTGGTGGGGTTTGTGGGTTTGATGGACGTTGTGTTGGAGTTGCGGATGTTTTGGTAGTTTTGGTGCAGGTGGTAGTAGAGGTGTTGGAGGTGGTGGTAGTTATGAAGGTGCTGGAGTATGCGTTGGTTATCGATGCGGTGGTTGAGGTAGTATTGTAAGTGGTGTTGTTGGTGATTGTGGTGGCGTTGGCGATGGTTAGTATGGTTGTTTTGGTGATGGATGTAATAGAGTTTGTGGTTGAGATGGTTGTGGAGATTGTGGTTTTGTGGAGGTGGCTGTGGTGTTGCAGATGGTTGTGTAATGGTAATGGTGGTGATGTTGAAAAAGTTGTTGAGGTGGTGGTGGTGGAAGTGGTATAGTATTTTCGAGGTATAGTGTTAAAAATTCGATCTAAAATTAAACTAAAAAAACAAATACAAAATAATAAAAAAATGCACAAAATCATATCTTCAGCAAGTTTTCGTTATTATCCTATTTAAACCATGTTGTGCACATCTATGCACACCTATGGTTACCCTCATCAAGTACAAATTGCTTCGCGAGACAAAACGTTAATTTTATAAAGGTAGTGGTTGTGGTGGTATTTGTGGTGGCGGAGTCGCTGTGGTGGTGGTTGCGGTGATGGTGGCGGCGAAGAGGGTTGTGGTGGTGGTATTGTTAGTGGTGTAGCGGTGGCGAACGTTGTTGTGGTGAAAATGATGGAGGAATAAGAGATGATGGTGGAGTTGGTGGTTATGGTTGCTGTAGAGGTGAAAGAGTAATTGTTGTGAGGGTGGATTTTGTGGACGTGGTGGTTATTGTGGAGTTGATGTTTATGGTGGAGGTTAATGTTATGGTAAAGGTGGGGATTAAGGTTGGGGGTGGTTACAATTTAGGTGGTGGTTATGGTGGAGGTTATGGTTATGATGGAGGTGGTGGTTATGGTGGATGAGCTTTTCATTATTGAGCAGTTGGGTGTTGTGGTAATGATGGTGGCGGTGGTTTTGGTGGAGGTTACTAGTATGGTGTTATGGTTATGATCGAAGTGGTGGTTATGGTGGAAGTGGTGGTTATTATTGAAGGGGTTGTTTTGTTGGAGGTGGATGTTATGTGGTTGAGATGGAAGTGGTGTTTATGGTGGAGGTGAATATTAAGGTGGAGGTGGTGGTTATGGTGAAGGTGGTGGTTATGGTAAAGGTATAGATTAGGAGGCTGTGGTTATTATTGAAGTGGTGGTTAGTATTAGTTTGGTGGTGGTTATTATACAAATGGTGGTTATGTTGAAGGTTATGGTTATGATAGAGGTTGGTTATTTCTTAGGTGGTGGTTATGGCGGAGGTTTTGCTTATGATGGAGGTGGTGGTTATTGAGAGGTGGTTGTTATAGTGGACGTTATGGTTATGGTAAAGCTGGAGATTAAGGTTGAGGCGGTGGTTGTTATTAAGATGGTGGTTATGGTGGAGGTGGCTGTTTTGGTGGAAGTTATGGTTATCGTAAAGCTGGAGATTAAGGTTGAGGCCGTTGTTATTATTAAGATGGTGGTTATGATGCAGGTTATGGTTAGGATGGAGGTCGTGGTTATGGTGGTAGTGGTGGTTATCATTTACATGGTGGATTTGATGGAGGTGGTTGTCTTGGTGTAGGTGGTGGTTATGGTGAAGGTGGTGGTTTTTGTGGATGTGATTTTTACGGTGGACGGTTATGGTAAAGCTGGAGAATAAGGCTGAAGCAGCGGTTATTATTAAGGTGGTGGTTATGGTAAAATTTATAGTTATGATGGAGGTGATGGTTGTGACTGCGTTAACGGCGGTGTTGATCGTTGTGGTGGAGGTAATAGTTTAGGTGAATGTGTTGATGGTTGAGGTTGTGGTTGTTGAAATGATTGTTGTGGTGGAGGTGAGGGTTGTGATGAAGGTGATGGTGGAGGCGGCGGTGTACGTTGCTATGTGTTAGATGTTGGATGTGATAGTTTTGGTGGAGGTGTCGGTTATGATGGAGGTTTTGGTTGTGGTGGATGTGATTGTTATACTGGTGGCGGTTGTAGTTATAGTGATTGTAGTGGTTATTGCAGATGTGGAAGGTTGTGGTTGAGGTGATAATTTTGGTGGAGGTGGTAATGATGACGTTTGTGTTTGTAGTCGTGATGGAGCTGTTCGTGGTGGAGCTGGTTGTGAAGGAGAGAGGTGGTGGATGCGATTATGGTGATGGGTGTGATTATCGTGCTAGTAGTGGTATTGGTGGTGAATGTGATTTCGGTGAAGCTGATGACGGTTACGGATGCGGCGGTGGTAGAGGTGGTCGTGGTGGTGAATGTGAAGGGGGTCCATTATAAACACCAACAACATGAACATGCTGCTTTAAGCATCTGGTCACTAAAAAACAAGACGCATTTGTGGTGCAGCATAAAGGTGGTGGTTATGGTGTTTGTGGTGGTTATGGTGGAGGTAGTAGTTTTTGTAAAGTTGTTGGATATGGTGGTGCTGGTGGTTATGGTGCTGGTGGTTATGCTGCTTGCTATTATTTAGGAATGGATATGGTGGAGCTGGTAGTTATGGTGGAGGTGGTAGTTGTGGTGGATGTATTAGTTACGGTAGAGGTGCTGGTTATCACGCCCTGTACCCGGATAATCCTAACGCAATGCAGCGACCCTAATACAGTGCCAAAATGGCGGATGGAAAGTCTGTTCTACTTTGTTTTATACATATTTGTTTATGTACAGGTATGTTTTGGTAGTAAAATATGTCGCCGTTGATCAAATAAGTATTTAATTCAATATACCTAATGTTCCATCTAGCAATAATGTTGTTGTAAGATGGAATGCTGATGAACAAAGACAAACATGCAATTAAAATATTTATAAAAAAGTGTAAAAAATACTCAGAGGCGTTTATTTGCCATAATATTTCGCTGTTTGGAAGCAAACATATACTGCTTCAAAAGCACATTTACACTGTGCCGATATCCCATTGGATTCGGACACAATACTCGTTCAAATGTGCAAACTGCGATAACATTGATACAAAACTAATTTCTGGTTGATAATAACCGAACGCAATATATACTAGTAACGGATAAAAACCAAACCAATGCATAAGACCTGACGTATACACCCCTAACCGACTTATATTCTATATCAATGAATGAATATACATGTATGCTAAAGACTGTAATGGGTTTCTATATATTTCTATTTTCATTTCAATCGTATTGTATAATTTGCTCGTTCACCATTGACAACGTGTATTTACCCAAAATTACTATGCACGTATGAACGTCCAAAGTTTAAGTGTGTATATTGTGATACATCTTTTGACAGTTTAGAGGAAATTATTGAACAAGCACATAAATAACACTAAAAGAAAATGTTTCATATATAAAGGACGAACAGATATCTTCTTTTTCAGTTTGTTAGGTAATTATCTTTTTTGCGTTCGCGCTTATCCATCACAGTTTCCTACATCAATTCATCAGTCGGGAATTATCCGCAAGCACTCAACCACTACAGAATACAAACAATATTTTAGATATCAACATCAACATTAAACTTTGATATGATTACACATTGTCATATAGATATCCATTCAACTAATATAGTTTTCAAGTAAGGTACTAATGCATTTTAAGGTATTTTAAAAGGGTCGGAAACATAAAACTGTTCTTTATGAGGACTTTTTCGAGAAAACTTTAATGACTTCCAGCATCATAAGGGTGATTGTCAAAAACAAAAATTAAACCACTGGACACTATAACTATTAACGCTTTACGTTTCTACTCAACACAAATATAACAACATGGTTAGGATTATCCGGGTACAGGGCGTGGTTATTGTAAAGATGGATATTAAGGTTGATGCGGTGGTTATTATTGAATTGATGGTTATGGTGGAGGTGGTGGTGGTTGTTTAGGTGGTTGTTGTGGTGAAGGTGATGATTGTGATGAAGTTGCTGGTGAAGGCGGCGGTGAAGGTTGTGGTGAATGTGATGCTTATGGTGGAGGTGATAGTTTAGGTGGATGTAGTGATGGGCGAGGTTGTAAATGTTGAGGTGGTTGTTGTGGTGCAGGTGATGGTTAGGGTGGTGGTGATGGTTTCGTTTGAGGTGATGGTAAAGGATATGGTGGCGATGGTGGTTATTGTGTAGATGGTGGGTATGGAGTTTGTTGTGGTTAAGTTGGATGTGATGGTTATGGTGGAAGTGGTTGTTATGAAGAAGGTGGTTGTTATTATAATGGATGTGATGGTTATTGTAGCGGTAATTATGGTGGAGGTGGTGGTTATTGTGGAGGTATGGTACTGATGAAGGTAAGGGTTATGGTGAAGGTGGTGTTGGTTGTTATGGGGTAGATGAAGGTTGTGGTTGAATTGAAGATAATGGTGGAAGTGATTTGTTTGGTTGAGATGGTGATGGTTGTGGTCGTGGTCGTGGTTGATTTGTTCGTGGTGGAGCTTGTTGTGGTGGACGGAGGTGGTCAATGCAATGGTGGTGATGTTTGTGGTTATCGGGGGCGTGCTGGTGGTGGTATTGTTGTGGAGGTGCTTTCGGTGATGCTGATGATCGTTGTGGATGCGATGGTGGTGTAGGTGGTCGTGGTGGTGAATGTGGATGCGGTTCATTATAAACAACGCGTTCAAAACAGCAACATCAACATGCTGCTTTAAGCATTTGGCCACGCAAAAACAAGAAGCATTAATTTTGTTAAACAATATAAAAATATACATGTATCAGAACACGTGGTAAAGAGTTCTCTTAAATACGATGACCAGTAAAACGTTAAATATACCGTTAGAAATTCCCGTGGACTGTGTATATACAAAAAAAAAACATAATTATGTAATACTAATTACCGGATTTAAGTTTATTGAAGTAGCGATCTCGTCAACTGTCGCGGGCATATATTTCGTGGAATACGTCAAATTTTAACCGCCTGATTTCGCCATATATTTTAATGACCACCCAAACTAATAGTTAAGACATAGGAATGAGTTTTTGAGATTGTGAATATTATATTTAACTTGAATGGCATTTAAACAGTGGTTAAAGTATTTGTTAGCATTGTGAACAGTTCATATTATGTTATTAAATTGATGAGAATTCAAGTGTAAATTTTGAAACATCACAAGTTAATAACTTAGTAATCTACTTTGGGTATTAGTTAAATCCGCTTCGCATATGGCCCTGTTCATTTTAACTGATTGAACTAGCTTTATATATCGTTTACCTTGTAAAAAATACAGATTTCTTATTATCTTTGTGAGGTTTTGTTTTTTTATTGTAACCTTTCTTTATTTCCATCATATATATGCATTTACAAATAAACATACAGTCATACAAACATACAATACATGCAAACAATGGAATTGTATGTTTGAAATTTTTCAATGTATTGTATTAAATAGCTCAACAAATAAAAGTAATATGATAATGCATACGAACAGGCCAATATTCTTATATTTTACCGTGCAGGTTTATCCGTATTAAGTAGGTACATTTTTGCATGGAAAAGATACATAGACAACATAAGTATGAAAAAGCAAAGGGTACATTTTGCTGCAAACATTTATAAAAAAAACAGAGAGGAAATATCACTTGTTCCTATTCTTGAATACCCGGTACCTATATAGAATTGTTTTCCTTTAATATTATGTTCATACTGCACAGAGGTATTTGGTTCGCATATTGCTCTTATCAGCGACCAGTAATTTGTTTCTTTTTCTAAATGTGTAAGCGACTTGTATATGGTGTAGGCTAAGGTTAGACTATTTACAAGACCAATGTAATTTGCTATTATTTTATCTTTTCTACAAGTGAAAATGTATCTCTTAACTTCGAGACACAGTATGTTAAGATTTTTTTTATCTTTGTTAGTGCTACCTAACATAAATATTCTGAAGTCTATTTCTGTCATTCTATTTATATTCCTATTATTTAACAAAGTTTTGTTTACTTCCTTAATCAAGCATTTTACAATTTCACAAGACCAAAAAAGATGAACAAACGTTTCTTCAAATGTGTGACAAAAAGTACACAGATTATTGTTTAACAATTTCATTTTATACATAAGGTAATTTGTACCGAGTATATTGTAAATAATTCTAATCTGGAACCATTGTATGTAGCTATCTCTTGTTATGTCAAATACTGTTTTAAAAATGCATTTCCATTCCTCATCAGTAATGACAAAATTGTTCCATTTGTTTTTACACATAGGTTCAATGCCGTTTTGAATGAAATAATCATAAATTTATCTATCCTTGCTTTCATGGCTTATAAAATATTTTGCATAGCATGACAGAGACGGGCCGTATGTGTGAACGTCATTTGTATTAAACTGTACATTGCATTTCTTAAAAAAGTTCTTTATTGATTTTACAAGTCGTTCAAAATAAAGAAAGTTCAAGGATTTTCCCGTAATATTTTCTATTTGATATTTTGTTAAGAAGGTGTTTGAGTCAATAACTAAATCTCTCACAAATCTAATACCTCTGTCATACAGTGCTTTCAAAAATAAGGGTTCATTACCAATTTTGAAATTGTCATTGTAGAACAAGGGCATTTTAAGAATATTATTAACATCCGCAATTTCTAACACATCCAGAAGTTGTTTGTAACACGAAAATACTTCAAACCAAAAATCATTTTAAAAACATTTTTTAACTATGGCAATATACTGTTTTCCAGTGTTAAAAAGTTTACATACATCAAAAATGGACCTTATAACAATTACACACTTATTATCATAACATGTATATAATTTTCTTATCCAAGAGAGCTTCATTTTTTTACAGTATGCATAAATATCTATCATTTGTAATCCACCTTTCTCATAGCTTTGTGTAAGTGTTGAACTTTTAATTTGATAAGGTGCATTATCCCAAACAAAGTCAAACAATATTTTGTTCAGTTTAACAAGAATATCTTTCTTTGGTGTGGGTATTGCAAAAAAAACAATGAGTGAAAAAGGTAATATAAGCGATTTAATAACGGAAAGTCTACCAATTGGTGTAAGTTTTCGTTTTTTCCATTGACTTATTATATTAATTGTTTTAATAAATTTGTCAGAAAAATTTTAATCAACCATATGATTACGGTCAACATCAAAAAAGATTCCCAATAGTTTAAATCTGGTTGTTTCCCATGTTAGTTTATATTTTGTTTTGATCGAGCGGGTGCTGTACTACAAGGATCCGATCCAAATTACGTTAGTTTTATCAAAATTTACTTTTAAGCCAGAAAAATATGCGAAATCCTGGAGTCTAGAGCAGCGTTTAATGAGTTTTCGGAACCATCCAACAACAAAGAGTTATCATCTGCAAACTGAGATATTTTGTATTCTATACCGTTAATACATATGCCTTTTATATTTTTACAATGCTTAATCTTAATTGCTAAAATTTCCGCACATAAAATGAAAATATAAGGTGAAATCGGGTCACCTTGCTTACAATCGCGGCCTACTGTGAAGCTTTCGGACAAAAATCCGTTTAACTGAACCGATGCCTGTGTATTTCTTAAAAAATCGATAGCCATCGTTTAAAGCTTGGTCTAAAATTAAATAAGTCTAAAGTTTTTTCAACGCAATCAAATGATAAGGAATCGAAGGCTTTTTCGAAGTCATTCATCAATATTAACCCCGGTATTTTATTGGTTTCAGTAGAGGACATTATGTCATACAAGAGACGTGTGTTTTCCCCTATGTATCGCCCTGAAACAAAACCAGTTTGATCCCTAGATATAAGAGTTGGTAAATGTGGTTTCAATCTATTTGCAACTGAACCAGATGGTATTTTCTAGACTGTATTAAGAAGTGTAACAGGCCTCCAATTTTTTAGGAAATGTCTTGATTTGTTTTCTTTTTGTATGCAAGTGATAATGCCCTGCTTTTGAGTCACAGAAAGCATATTTTCGTAAGCAAATTTTATACTTCTCAGAACAAAAACTCCAATTTTATTCCAGAAGACCTTAAAGAAATGTGTTGTAAAACCATCTGATCCAGGACTCTTGTCATTCTTCATATATTTCAGAGTATTAGTTATCTCTTCATATGTTAGTAAGCCTTCAATTTCTAATGATAGGGTTGAACTTAGTTTATTAATATTTAAATTCTGTAAATCGTTTAGTGCTGTAGTTCAGCTGTTTTATATAAATTTCTATAAAATTCAGAAGTTTCCTTTAAAATTTCAGATTGATTGTGTATAAGTACACCGTCATGTCTTTTAATAAAAGGTATGTTTTTATTAATGTAGTGTTGTTTTTCTAATGAGCAAAAATAGTTTGTTGTTTTCTCTCCCTGCTCAATCCATTTATTGTTAGATCTAATGATTTATCCTTTTAGTTTCGAGTCTCTCATGTTGTTAAGTTCCACATGTAGTTGTGCAAGTTTTTCTTTGTTCGATTCATTTAAATTTTGTTCTAGGATTTGAATTTCATTTAACAATCGTAGTTCGTGTGAGGAATTTAATTTATTTTTAAAACTAGAATAAGAAATGGTTTTCCCTCGTATTTCCATTAAAAGTGTTTCCAGAAAGAGTTGGTCGTTTATGGTAAAATATAGCCCATTATGGTTTACTGTATTAATATTTTCTAAATTATAAACCGGTAAACAGTACTGTTTTGTAATTTCTTCAATTGTGTTATTTAGACAAATTAAATATTCATTATCATGTAAAAGAGAGTTGTTAAATTTCCACAACCCTTTACCATGTTCAACATTATTAAATTCAAGCGAAATATCAACAATAGAGTGATCAGATTTTATACTGGCTCTTATATTTGAAGATTGTAAAAAATTGAGCATGTTTAGGGTTATTAAAAAGAAGTCTCATCTTGCTTGTTGCAATGGATTTGTGCGTCTCCATGTGAATCTAGCAGTATTTTCATGCATTTCCCTAAAAGTATCAATTATATTTCTTTTTGCAATTTCTTGCAAAATAAAGTTTCTAGAATTTATGTTATTATTTAAAGATTTATAGTTACTATAATCTAGCTCGCTGTCTAGCACTAGGTTAAAATCACCACATAGAAAATAAAATTATCATTTCCAAATTCATCAACAATGTTAGACAGTTATTGTCTGGCGACACATTCATTATTTGAGGGTTGGGTGTGAAACTGAGGGTTGAGTGTGAAACTGTTGCTTTTGCTTAACATTTCTATATCAGAGACGATAGTTTTACTCACAACTCTGGTACAGTATGACATGTCAGACCAAATCTATATATTTTACATTGCACACATGCACACTAATTTGCACATCCTAATGAAACCGATTTAGTCTGTTTCGCACATGCAGATAGTCCCTGAATGATCAATAAAGAACGTTGACCTGTTATGTTTACGTGTTTAAATTACAAATTAAATTAAATTAATAGTAAAATGGAGTTATTGATGTGGCTATCGGTGATATCAGAACGGGCAGGTATGGCTTACATAAAATCGTCCCGACAGTACGGCATCCCGGTAAGACGTTTCATGACCGTATGACAGGAAAAAGCTAAATGAGTTCGATATTGTTCCATTACCCATATGTATGAACCAAACATATTTATATCCTTATATTGTGTCGGCTCGTCGGCGTATCGTGTCGGCGTACCGTCGCTCCGACACGATAGGCCAAAGCGCCGACACGATACGCCGATGCGCAGAGACGATACGCCGAAGCGACGACACGGTACGCCGAAGCGCTGACACGATGCGCCCAAGCGATATAAACGTCGTCTCTTCGTATCTTTCACTAATTTTATAGCCACAGATGAAAAAACGCAAGAGATTGCGACGTTTATTTCGCTTCGGCGCATCGTGTCGGCGCGCTGGCGCATCGTCTCGGCGCTTCGGCTTACCGTGTCTGTGTCGGCCCCGTTTTATAAGCACAGGTTGAAGTCGCGAAACTGCGATGGCATTAACAGGACACCGTATATATCTAATATCTAGCAGGGTTTGTGCGAGATTATCCCGGCTCCTCGGTCAGGAGCAGTTGAGCCAAACGTTGAGATTGAGGCGAATTTGATCGTCCATGCTTGTCTTATGCTGGCTTCTCTGCCAGCAACAACTTCTTGACTGGTATCGTGTGTCTGTCCATGGCGATATCAGATATTGGATCGTAGAGAAAAGTCACGTTGTTCAACGTTTTGCTTCGGTTTATATCCTTTCCGGTAATTGACGGGTCAATTGTTAATTGAGTATTTTTATATTCAACCTTAATTTCAAAATTGCTAGTTGAAATAAATATGCATAGATGGATGAATACATCCATTCATTTCCCGCCGAGTTATTCAAGAAAATTATGGCGATATCAGATATTGGATCGAGAGCGTAGAGAAAAGTCACAAATGATAAAGATTTAATGAACAATTTTACTTTGTTTTCAATGATTCCACTAGCTTTCAGTGACAATCGAATATAGTTCTTGTACATAATGTATATTGTTATAGCATAGTATGGTGGCTTTTAGTATCGGATAATCACGTCAGGTTTAAATACATATACATATTTATGTGACGAATTTACCCATCCAAAACTCCAAGTCACTTTTCATAGGTTCCATACCCAGGGTACGGAGTCATATAGTAATAAACACCTTACAGGCCTGTGTACCAGACCCGGAGTATTATATAGTGTTTCATAACAAAGACTCGGGGTCAATACATTGTTCCAGACCACTCTCAGGATATC
Source organism: Congeria kusceri (assembly GCA_027627225.1). Classification (NCBI taxonomy): domain Eukaryota; kingdom Metazoa; phylum Mollusca; class Bivalvia; order Myida; family Dreissenidae; genus Congeria; species Congeria kusceri. The sequence continues at coordinate 61,949,547 of CM051035.1, forward strand.
ACAGAAGACTCGAAGTCATGCTCGGGGTCATTGTATAATAATAGTAGTTAATTCTATTTAATTTACTGTTCCGAACCAATCATTTGTCTACAATAAGCTAATCTAAAGCAAGGTAGCTTCAGGAAAATTATATATACATATTAGTTATATTGTTTGTTGTATTGTTTAATTCTGTGCGCCATACTTGCAACCCGAAGCTCGGGCAAAACGTTACAAAATTGGTGGCAGCGTCGGTGGGATAGCAGGACAACATAACGTTATCCCTTACTCACAACAGCAGCAACTATGGCTTCAGGGACGACCCGAGATCGAGAGCTCGAGGCAGTGTATGCTGAGCTAGACCGCCTAAGGTTACAAAATCAAAGGCTGAGACTGGAGAATGAAATCTCAGAGCTTCAGCGGGAGCCGAATTATATGGACACCGAGTCCATAGACCACAGAAGACAATCCCGAGGTTCTGGCATTAAACAAGGAACTCCAAGCACCCGTACATCGGAACCTGACAAAACAGCAGACCTGAAGTATGGTGAGGATACCCCACCATGTGTAACCAAAAGACGGGGCATATCGAGACCCGAAGTAGAGACCCTGAACAAGACCCAACACACAACATTGATGAGACCGGCGACGTATGTCGGTTCATGGTCCTGGTCAGATTATAAAGCACATTTTGATGCATGTGCAGAACTAAATAGATGGACAGATAAAGAGAAGGGACTGTATCTTGCTGTATCATTGAGAGGTCAGGCCTAGAGTGTATTTGGGAATCTGTCTATATACTCACATGACTACACAGAACTTGTGAAAGCTCTAATCAGACGAAATTATCCCGGGTGCAGCTACGTGAACGCAAGCAGAGAGCATCTGAGAATTTGTCAGAACTTGCGCAGGATATCCGAAGACTGACAAATTTAGCATATCCTACTGCCCCAGTAGATGTTAAGGAGACCCTTGCAAAGGAGCAGTTCCTTGATTCACTACACAGTGCAGAGCTAGGGATACATACCAATCAGTCTAGACCTTTGAGTCTGAATGACGCTGTGCGTAAAGCGGTTGAAATGGACGCCTACTTCAAGGCTGAACAAAAGCATTGTGACACAGGTAAGGTACTGGCAACAATTGCTCATGAACCCAATGCCCAGGACGGAGAGCAGAATGATTTGCAATTGCTGAAGTCTGCTGTACTACAGTTACAAAACGACTTTCGTGACTGGAAACGACAAGGACACAACGCACAGAAGTCGTATCAGCCTAGAAACATTGGCGAAGGTAGACAGCAGAATAGATACCGACCTCCTAGATGGGATCCGAGACACAAGAACGTTCACAGGCAATGTAATAACCATAGGTCCAATATGAAAGACACTCATCGAAAGGATCGAGGTGCAGGCGAAAAGAGTGGTTAGGTCAAGACATCCTCTTGCATTTGGCCGGATTATTCGTAAAGGCACAGATAAATGGATACAATGTTAGCTGCCTGATTGACACGGGGGCTACATTTTCTCTGATGTCGTCAGATACATGGAGTTCAACCCGTGCCAATGCCACAGACCTCAAACCTTGTGACAAAAATATTATATCGGCATCTGGGACGGCGTTCTCAGTCAGAGGTCAAGCAACAGTAAATTTGATCATGCATTAAAGAAAGTATCGGATACGCGTGATCGTTGTGGACATGGGTGAAGATGTTATCTTGGGGCTTGATTTCTTTAAAAAGTACAAGTGTCAAATAGACTTTGAGTCTAAACTAATTACTATCCAAGGAAATACTTGTACACTACAAGCCATGAAATATTAAGATGGTATCGAGTTCTGGTCCGAGAGAGGTTCACTAAACAACAGACGCAATGTGAAAACCACAAGCGAAAAGTATGTGAAGTGTGTGACAAAAGCTACAAAAAGGCTAAATACCTCCGCATACACCGTAAGAAAACCGGTCATTACCAAACGAAGCTTAAGGCAGAAGAACGCAAAAGCCACACAGTCGTTACTACAGGTGATCTAAATACGCCAAAGGAACGCGATTTTGACGTAAGGCACCAGCCCAGGTACGAGTGGCAGGAACGAGAACGACAGTCAAAGAGACTAGTGGTATAGGTACTGATGCTCACAATCAAGACGCGTGGTCGAAGGTAGAGGAGAGTGATGTTCATTCAAAAGTGTATGATGACATCGATGTGCAAACTTAGTGGTAGTAGTAGTAGCAGTAGAAGTAGTAAAAGTAGTAGTAGTAGTAGTAGTAGTAGTAGTAGTAGTAGTAGTAGTAGTAGTAGAAGAAGTAGTAGAAGCAAACTTAGTAGCAGTAGTAGTAGTAGTAGTAGTAGTAGTAGTAGTAGTAGTAGTAGTAGTAGTAATAGTAGTAGTAGAAGCAAACTTAGTAGTAGTAGTAGTAGTAGTAGTAGTAGTAGTAGTAGTAGTAGTAGTAGTAGTAGTAGTAGTAGTAGTAGTAGTAGTAGTAGTAGTAGTAGTAGTAGTAGTACTAGTAGTAGTAGCACTATTGTAGTAGTCGTAGTAGAAGTAGTAGAAGTAGTAGAAGTAGTACAAGCAAACTTAGTAGAAGTAGTAGTAGTTGTAGTCGTAGTAGAAGTAGTAGAAGCAAACTTAGTAGTAGTAGTAGTAGTAGTAGTTGAAGTAGTATTAGTAGTCGTAGTATTAGTAGCAGTAGTAGTAGTATAAGTAGTAGAAGCAAACTTAGTAGTAGTAGTTGTAGTAGTAGTAGAAGTAGTAGAAGCAAACTTAGTAGCAGTAATAGTAATAGTAGTAGTAGTAGCCGTAGTAGAAGCAAACTTAGTAGTAGTAGTAGTAGTTGTTGTAGTAGTAGTAGAAGTAGTAGAAGCAAACTTAGTAGTAGTAGTAGTAGTAATAGTAGTAGTAGCAGTAGTAGAAGTAGTAGAAGCAAACTTAGTAGCAGTAATAGAAGTAGTAGAAGCAAACGTAGTAGTAGTAATAATAGTAGTAGTAGAAGTAGTAGAAGCAAACTTAGTAGTAGTAATAGTAGTAGTAGAAGTAGTAGAAGCAAACTTAGTAGTAGTAGTAATAGTATTAGTAGTAGTAGTAGTAGTAGTAGTAGTGGTAGTAGAAGCAAACTTAGTAGTAGTAGTAGTAGTAGTAGTAATAGTAGTAGAAGAAGTAGTAGAAGCAAACTTAGTAGTAGTAGTAGTAGTAGTAGTAGTAGTAGTAGTAGTCATAGTAGTAGTAGTAGTAGCAGTAGTAGTAGTAGTATTAGTTGTAGTAGTAGTAGTTGTTGTTGTTGTTGTTTTTGTTGTATCAGTATATTAGAGTAAAAGTACAATCATCAACAAAACTGATAGCAACAACTACATGCTACACTGATGCTGATTACAGAATCGCCAAGGACAATTCTGAAAAGTTCATTTAGTGTATACTCCTCGCTAACCTATAAATGTATCTATGTTACGCGGCATTCAGGAGATACATGCAAGTATTCTATATCACAATATGTCTAGAGTATTCCTGGAGCTTGGAAATACTGTCCTAAAACGGACATTAAAATAAATAAATTTAGAAAATTTGCCAATGATGTTGCCGAGTGTCAATGCATTGTGTCCGAGCTTATCGCGCAATGCAAGTGATCACAAGAAGGTGTCACTTAAAACAAATATAAACGGAATATAAATATATGTGAAATTAAAATGGACGATGAAGTAAATAAAACAGTAAACACATTATCACACTGTGACTGTAATTATATCTAGCTTCTTTTCAAACACGCTAGTATGAAAAGGTCCTATGTCGAGGTAAACTTATTTAGGATCATTATTAATGTCCGAAGAATTCGACCCCATGCATTTCATAATGATACCTTAAATTTGTCCATAAATAATTCACTTCAAGGATGACATGTTTTCTTTCAATAAATAATTTACGTCAAGAATAACATGTTTTTGTTGACATAATCATACAATTTTATCTGAAAATGGCGATAAGAAAATGGTGATAAGAAAATGTATTAATTTGGGAAAGAATGGCTGTAGCGTTTTTTAATTACAATTATTTTTGTACGCAGGTGCGTCTAAACTACGCACATAAACAATATAGTAAAAAATATGACAGCTCGACGTATGCATCGTTCCCCATAGTCAACTTATTGAAAGAAGAAATGCCTTTTTATTATTGATTTATTGATTTATTGACAGATGTTCTCCTTTGATCATAACATTGTCTGCGAAAGAACTCTACCTATTGAATAAAATATCATCGAGTGATATAACCAATGGCATGCAATGTCAAATGAAAGGCGCTTGGTTGTTTAATAAACAACCGAACATTCTAGGTCATTCTCCATTTGCTATTGTAAGGGAAGTTAAAATGTTATGTTTGGTTCCCGAAATCAACCAAGTCATAATAGTGCATACAATCGGCCGGGTACATCTTATTTTGTCCTTACTTTTTAGAGAAATACAAAATACATATACATGAAATCAACTTTATTAAATTAACGGGTTTGCATAATATTTCACTGAGTCTAACATGTGAATATCATACAAATAACAACTTATAACGTTTTACTTTGTTAAGTTTAAAAGCAGTTTCACCGCTTTTACGAACGCATTAAAAGCATTTGTTCATTTGGGCCTAATGGCCTACTTTTATTTTTCATTTTGAAACAACAAATAGGAGCGTTGTAATGCGATGCACATGTATATAGCGATACCACGCTTGGATTGTATGCTGCGTCCTTAAGGCACAGGTCACCGTTGCTAAAATAGATACAAAGTTTCCACACTAAACCTCTACATAGAAATTAGTGGTTGCGAGGAAACTTTATATTAAGATACCTTATCACGAGACCTAACAAGTTATGTAAGATTCTCGTCATTGTCACTGTTGTTTAAATGGCATATTTAACATACTTTGTCTGAAAAAAAAAATGACACACATGTATCTCGATTGGCCAGCGTTAAAGGTGGTTTTGTTTTTAAAAAATCTCACGTTTATCATACATGTAGGTTTGCAGCCATTAAATTTCACTTCAAATTTACGTTATGTATTAAATGGAGATCTGCTTAATGATTTAATGCTCGGGTCAAGGGACCTGTACTTTTTACTGTAATACCGATGCAATTTTCAAGACTAAATATAGCAATGTTTCGTCTGCAGTATTAAGGCGTAGTAAAAATACGCTTTTTTCGGCATTAGGGCGAACTGACCAACAAATATAATGTTTCCTAATATTCACCAAATACGATATTGTTTTGTGTTTTGTTGATGTTGTTTTGTGTTTTTTCTTTAATCATAATTATGTATTATGTTAAAAACATTTGAACGGTATTGCGAACAATGTTTCATCTGCAGCATTAAGGCTAAGTCAAATACGTTTTTGTTCGGCATTAGGGCGAATTGCGTTTTTTAGGAGGAACTATTACACGGATGAACTGATGACACAAATAAGGGTTTCTATATATTCATCAAAGACTGATATACGACATTGCTTTTGCCGTTATAACATATATTATTTGAATTACAATTGTTCGTTTGATTTTTGTTGTTTCATTTTGCAGTATCACACTTTGAAACCGAAAGTTAGTTTTTGAGAAATTAAGGCGAATTTTGATTTGCTACTTTTGCAGTATTAAGACGAAGCACAAGATTGGTTATTTTTAGATTTTTCTCAAATTGTACATGTGAAATGATGTACACAAATCGTTATTAGTTTTCTACAAACTTTTCCCCTTAAAAAGTCACGTTTAAACTTTATACAATTTGAAATCACCAAACGAAGCAAACGACAGCGTTTAATCAACTAAACGTTCTTTTCAGATTTCTGTGTTGTGTACGCAGTAACAGCAAATATCACCCCGAATTCTTCAGTTCCCCTACTGCTAGAGAGACCTTGGTCGACATAATGGGATAAACATAAACAACAAAATTTCAAAAACATAACAATATGGTGATATGTTTATTTTGACAGCCATCATGCGTATTTGAGAAGCTAAAAGGTGGTAAGGAAAATCGATATTTATGGGTTAACATATAATTCGTAATTTATATTAAGATTTTAGTCTTCCAATAACTAAATCATTTTCACATAGTTTTCAGTCCTCGAATGTTCGAATATTCGTTACCATAACTAGTTTTTGTTAACTACAGCTCTTTCTTTGCTATCATTCAGTATTAAGGCGAAGTCAAACATATATTTTGGCGGCATTAAGGTGAATTAAGTTTCTTACATAGAGGTTCGAATATGATAACATAAAACCTGCGAGCATTTATTAAATTGTAAACATTTAACATTATGTTACAACATACATATCATATGTTCATAATTGGTTAAATAGTGAATGCTTATGTATAACTTCATAAAGGTCCACTACAAGGAAATAAGAAAGGCCAATTGCGAGTATTCGTGTACGGTTAGGCTCATTCATTCATTCATTGGCATCCTTAAGTCTCGGAAGACAATGGATTGGCGCCCCTTGGATATGTTTTAGTTGGTCATGCAGCGTCTGCTGTGGCTGTACAGACCCACACGGGAGTGACAGTCTCTGTTGCACTTGGTGCAATTGTAGGTTGAGTCTGCTGCAGGATGCAGTTGCTTGCTCTTTCTCTGAGCTCGCTTGTCATCTGCAAGCTGGCGGAGTTTCGCCTCGCCAGCTTTCAGTCCAGTGGTTACAGTGTGTCTCCAGCTGGATCTGTCCTGAGCAAGCTCTTCCCAGGTGTTCAGGTCAATGTCGAGTGCTTTCAGGTCACGCTTGCAGACATCCTTGAAGCGGAGATGTGGCCGTCCCGTTGTTCTCTTGCCGGAGGCAAGCTCTGCGTAGAGGATGTCTTTGGGGATCCGGCCATCGTCCATTCGACGCACATGGCCCAGCCATCGAAGGCGACGCTGACGGAGGAGAGTGACCATGCTGGGGATCTTGGCTCGCATCAGCACCTCGTTGTTTGTCACACGATCGTTCCATGTAATCCCGAGTATGCGACGGAGGCAGCGCATGTGGAAGGCACTCAGCCTCCTCTCCTGCGAGGAGTACAGAGACCAGGTTTCGCTGGCATACAAGAGAGTGCTTAGCACGCAGGCACGATACACACTGATCTTGGTGTTTATCGACAGCATGCTGTTGTTCCACACTCTTTGCGACAACCTGGCCAAGGTTGTGGATGCCTTGCCGATCCTCTTGTTGATCTCTGCTTCCAGTGAGAGATTGTCGGTGATAGTGGAGCCAAGGTATGTGAACTGGCTGGCGACCTCTAGTTCATAGTCGTTGATGGTGATACAAGGTGGTTCAGCATCTTGGGCCATCACATTTGTCTTCTTCAGGCTGATTGTCAGGCTGAGCTCGTCGCATGCCTTTGCGAAGCGGACCATCAGGCTCTGTAGCTCTTCTTCTGTGTGGGTGGCCAGAGCAGCGTCATCTGCAAACAGCATGTCTCTGATGGTTACCTCCCGGACCTTGCTCTTTGCTTTTAGGCGAGCCAGGTTGAACAGTCGGCCGTCTGACCGAGTGTGGAGGTAAACACCTTCGGTCGATGATCCGAAGGCGTGCTTCAGCAGGACGGCAAAGAAGATGCCAAAGAGAGTGGGAGCGAGGACACAGCCCTGTTTGACGCCACTGCGGATGTCGAAGGCATCTGACGTCAAGCCGTCATATTGAACTGTGCCTTTCATGTCGTCATGGAACGACTTGATCATGCTCAGGAGTCTCGGTGGGCAGCCAATCTTTGCTAGGACTGTGAAGAGCCCATCCCTGCTGACAAGGTCGAACGCCTTGGTCAGGTCTATGAAGGCCAGAAAGAGGGGCTTGTGCTGCTCTCTGCACTTCTCTTGCAGTTGCCTGATGGTGAAGACCATGTCAATGGTTGATCTTCCCGAGCGGAACCCGCATTGTGACTCTGGGTATACTCTGTCAGCAAGCTTCTGCAGTCTGTTCAGGACGACACGTGCGAAGACTTTGCCTACGATGCTCAGGAGAGATATTCCTCTGTAGTTGTTACAGTCGCTTCTATCACCCTTGTTCTTGTACAAGGTAACGATGTTGGCGTCTCTCATGTCCTGAGGTACTGCTCCTTCCTCCCAGCACTGACAGAGGAGGTCGTACAGATGTTTCCTCAGTGTACTGTCACCGCACTTGATGACTTCTGGTGGTATGCCATCCTTCCCAAGGCCAATTGCGAGTATTCGTGTACGGTTAGGCTATGTTGATAAAAACGGACGTGCGTGTTTTTATTATTTGAATATTTTAATATTTTATTAATGTTTATGAGTCTTAAACAAACCCCACTTTCGGTACGTTACAAAACTGATACAGTTTGTTCATAAGATAATTAATTGTGTACGCTCAGCGGTGTACATCTTTGCAAATATATAATAATATTTGTCCTTTAATTCAGAAACACTGTTTGAAGATACCCAACGCGTGTAAGTTTACCCAAATGTAGATCTATTTGCTTATATAATGTATACTCGACATTGTTAGCATTGGCAGTACATTGTCGTGCAGAGTGGCGGTTGTGCGCCCTGACCTCTGACCATGCGTCCGAGACTGTATTTCAGTAACTGGAAACTTTTCATAAGGGATTTACGGCTTAATCTTAAACATCTCATTGCCGATGTAACCCTGAATGTCTGGTAGCGTCAGCTTATGCGGCCCTATGTGAACAACAGCCATTACTTAGACGATTTATTTTGGTTATTTTTGATCGAGTTATAGTTCTATTCACAAGGGAATGCGATATTGAAAAGTTGGCGATAATGATTGTATTTTGTATATTTTTGTAATAAATATACGTGCTGTATGTGAACTACATGTGTATATTAATACTTAGTTTCTTTTCATGCAGTATTAAGGCGAAGTCAAATATATGTTTTGGCGGAATTGTTTTTTTTTAACTTGAATACAGAAGACAAATGACAAATGATGACAAATACATAAACATTCCAGCGTGTTTTTGTTCATGTTAAACAAGATCTTATTCTATGCAATGTACGCAGAAATAAGAAAGGCAAATAACCTGCTTCGTGTAAGATATGGGTAAGATGAAAATAACAATTACCTCGATAAGCTGTAGCTTTATGAATATATATTATTGGTTCTTTATTTCAAGCACCGTAATATAGTTAATCAGTGTAAGCAAGACCGTGAGCAAACAATCATTCACTAAAAAAAGGAAAGAGGCAAAGCCAAATAAAAATGTGCAGAAATCACTGTAGTGGTTTGGTTCTCGCTGTCATGGTTCGGTTCAACCTGATTGGCTTGGATCACGCCTTTTTGGTCGCTTCTTTACCGGTTTCTAAAGTTTCGCATTTTCAGACTACAGGCAATGCAACACCTGGTATCTTGGATCACGTAGTGCGAAGGGTTATTGTACACACAAGCATGCGCTAAAATTACAGGACTAAGCCAAGATGATAAGACTGAACAAATGTATGTTGAATTTAAGAATACTGACCCAGCAAACATGCAAATATGGGTCCCATATGGGCTGTTTCTGGGCAAGCCCGTATGGGCTTGCCCATATTGGACCTATATGGACCAGCCCATATAGGCTTGCCCATAAGGGTCCCGGATGGGTCCCATATTACAGCACCGTGGGAAAACAATACTTTAAAAGGTATTTATTTATTATAAACTTATATTTTTGTGCTAGTATGTGACTGCATTGATCTAAGCTACTGTTATTTTATCAAAAAATAGTAATTCAACCATAAGCACATAATTTACAACCCATATGGGCCCCATTTGGGCTCACATTAAACGACAACAGCCCTGTACAGGTGCCCAAAATTCATTTGTATTGTTTTTTTATATAGGTTTTATTTTTATGAATAAAACATTTAATCTATCATTTAGATGTAATTTTTATCAATAAAGTGCATCGAAGTTTTTAATCATCGCATAATTGCATAAAATAAATTATTTCGAGCTTGCGCATACGAAATTTCCGGTAGCGCCAAAAATGTTCAAAACAAACGGTAAGTCGTACATTTGTACATGTAAATAAAATTACTTTTAAATTCTGTTCGATGACATCTCACATTATCAGTCTGCAATTGAAATGCATGCACATATCGTGTGTAAAGAATAGTTGTAAACCCGTTTTGGGGGTATTATCCATTTTGGTTTTGCAGTTGCCATGTATTTTCACGATGGCAGTCGTTTGTTTTCAATTTTGTGACATTATGTTGGAGAATATTGCAGGGTATACAGAAACTGTGCTGCACTGTCGAACTGTAAACTGTCAAGTTTAAAAATTCATTATGATTCTATATTAATAAAAAAGTTTTTTTATTCAACGTGAGTCACCTTTGAGTTTCCATGTTTGGTGGGCAGACAGTTGACATTCACAAGGAGGTTGCGTTATACCAGCTGGCGAGGCAATTCAATATGAAGGTGCTAAAGAGAAATTTGCGGTCCTTCAGCTTTGAATTACTTGTATAGTAAGTCTAGTTAATGTTTTATGGAATACGCGAATTGTAGTTTCATTAATATGAATGTCATGTAGATGTCCAAAAAGATACATAAATGATACAAAGTACTAGCATAATGTGATACAGGCAATACAATAAATATTGTCTCATATGTGACTTTTTTGTCATCCCAAAACATCAAAGCAACTTTTCAATAATCAACACTTGACAAAAAATATTTTTGCCCGAGTCGAAAATGTTATGTTGAGCAATTCAGAGGGGGTATTATAGCGATGTGCCACAATAACGATTCGTCACATAACGATTCGCCATAGGTTCGTAACAATTCGCCACACTAGTAAAGTTCTGCTATTAGTTCAACTGTTGAACACCCTTAATTCGGTGTTTGTAACAAAGATAATTGGTGCTAATTGTAATTGATGTGGTTTGACGCCTGGTGAACGATTGCAGTTTGTATTCGTAAACATCTGTTAACGCATTTGTTTTGAAATATAATATCCCGGGACAAGTCTAGTAAAAATACTTTATTTATTTCAATCGGAACAGAACAAAATATTCTTAAACATAAACATATTACAGCTCATCATTTTATTTCATTTTATAAAATTAAACATGCACAAATGCGCATACATGAAAGAAAAATATCGTACGAGTACTACTGGTATATTAAACTTCTAATATAGTTCCTAAAACATAAATCATAAAATGAATATCATAAAGGTTTGAGTAAAAGTACGTAATTAACTGTTGAATACGTATGGGTTTCCCCTTTTATCCAGAGATCTATTACTTCATTTTTATTTGGTAGTAAACTTAATGAAAATTGAATATTTAACTACTGTACAACATGTGGATAATGTGTTTGCAATTACATATTTGCACATGTGCAACATTGGCACTTCAAGAGGCTGAGCATGCTATTTGCTGGTCGAAACACCACTGGACATTTTGAAACTGTTTTAGCAAAAAACTTAAATTCCTTCTGTTTTTTGTAGGAACAGATTATTTGGTGAGAATATGACATGAGCATTAAATGTATAAAGGACAAAACCGCCACTGCATAGACTTGATAATTTAAAGTTTTAAATTTGATAACATGCAATGTAAAGTTGTGGTGCATAATCATGATGTTGATTAAAATGTTTGTTGAGAATATATGTCTACGTTTTTCCATTCGCAAGACATTGGGTACCCAGGTAGTGAAAATGGATCCGGGTACTCGTCAAAGCTTATCTGACCCGCGGGTATCCGGGTACACTTTTAACTTAAATTGATAGTAAATCCTTGACACAATAAAATTCATGTAACAATAATCGTCGTAGTCGTCGGCATTGCCATAATTCTCAATATTGTACATAGTGCATTATAAAGTGCAAATTAATAAGTTTTATTAGTGATGTTGTATTCTTCATATATATGTATCTTTAAATGCAACTTATAAAAAAAAAACACATTTCCTTTAAATTATAATGATCATCAATTTCCACCAAATATCTTTGTTTTAATCATCAAAGTAGTGTGGCGAATCATTATGAGCCTGTGGCTAATAGTTATGAAACTGTTACAAATCAGTATTAAACTTTGGCGAATGGTTATTAAACGGTGGCGAAGCTTTACTAATTCTTCACAGGGCATAGAAATAACTAGCCCTGTCAAATATTTTTTGAAAAAACACAAGGGAAGTAATTGAAATTTCGATATATTCTGTCAAAAAAATCTATACCGCGACTTATTTTTGATTTTGTATCTGATGGTTTTTACCTATTGTTTATTTGTATGTACGTATCAATTTTGAAGCATACCACGAAGACTTGTGGACCGTGATGAGGCAGCCAAAAATTATACCACAAATGATGCATGTACCACCAGCCTGTTCTACATTATGCTACTCCAAGGTCAACTATATCCCCAACAGCTAATAATACAAAATATGGATGGATCAGCACACGTACCAAAGAAAAGAATGGTATGGGTCACTAGATTAACCGAAAGCGCATAAACTTACCGAAAGCCACCAGAAATGCAGAAAAATCAAACATTTTATATTAACAAGTTATTTACGTTTTCAAAATAAATTGCAATCAAAATTGTATGTAAAATAAATAAAACATTTACATATTGAATACATTAACAAATACCTATCACGACATTTCGTGGTGTGTTAACGCGGCCCATAAAAGCCTTTTAGATAGTTGTAAAATGTGATGTTTATGCATGCCAAAACAAAGGAAATCTTAAATAAAAAGAAATAAAAGTATTCACATCATCAAAACAGTATGAACAATATTTATTTGTTTTAAACCGATAGCGTGTTCAACTAGTCGGAAAGATACACTAGAATCTTTGAATCACTTTGATCCAAAAATAATAACCTTTGTTTCTGTAAAGTATATGTATTTTAACATGTTTATGTTTCAGTTCACAATCAACGTTTTAAATGAATAAATTATGATTTTTTCCTTAATAGCGCGAGACCTAAGAATCTTCATCATGATGGAGGTCATGGAAGATGGCTTCAAGGCTTAACACTCGACTCCTGGGCTGCAACGACAAGGCTATGGAACATTCAACAACCAAATAACAGACTAAAGCAAGGGTGGCGGGTGGAAACAAAGAAGGTCTATTATTTCCATCGTTACATAAAACAATGTGATCGGTAGTGATATACAATTGAATACGAGCATTCCAGTCTTGAGCATTCAGAGTGTTTTGCACTGACTTTGAGTTATGAAATTCGCCACATTGAAGAAAACTGTCGCCTCGTTTCACGATTGGGTGACTTTGGTGATCGACAGAAAAACCCTTAATATGTGACATTTTGTGTTAATCATTTACATTAATAGTTTATCTTCTTTTGTGAAATAACTTGGCTGCTTTATCAATTACAATAACAATAAAGTATGTCAATTTTGTGGCAATGTAATGTTTGTATGTCTTTTTAGTCTCAAGTATTCAGTAGAAAGTGTTTCTCTATATGTGTGAGATTTTATTTACTGCTTATGCTAACCATCTGCATTGCATGCAATTGTTTGTCTTTTATGTGAATATAGTCTACAATAACAAGATATGCATGCATTTATAATAAGTGAGTACATACAATAATTAATTGTGACTACTCTATATAAAGAGAAACATCATTAAAGTTGGGAATTTTATCCTTTTTTGCGTTTTAACATAATGTGTTTCATATTGTTTAATATTTTTCATGTAATAATTGACTTTCAAGTGATTTCTAATGCATCCTGTGCACATTTTTATGCCTGATAAAATTATATACCTGGTAGGTAAGCACATTTCCTGTTTTGATATTGAAGGGTTTTTTAAGCATCAGCTGTATGATGTATATATCATATCTGTGTATCTCTCCAGCTAATTTAAATATCTAAAATCAAAATACCGGTATTCTGATAATTCTTTTTGTGTGTTAAATGACGAAATATTTTGATTAAGAATAACATATTTTTATATTGAAATTTCCCTGGTTTCTTTGTTGTATTAACTAGTTTTGTACGCTTTTGTTACATGTACAACTATTAAAATATGCTGACCATGATATGATTGTCAGATTCAACTGTAAATGTTTTTGATTGATTAAAACTGTATCTTATCGATAACGTTCGTGTTTTGTTTTCCTCTGACAGGTATGACTTACAGAATATTGCAGTATACATACCATATAGGATGAAAAAAGGATCATATATAGACGCAAATACTGCCCGTATGCAGCCCATATTGAACCCATATAGGACCCATATGCAGCCAATATGGGACCCATATGGGCTGCCCATATGGGTAGTGCAACCGGGAACCATGTGGGTCCCATATGGGCAGCTCATATGGGACCCAAATAGGACCCATATTCAGCCCATATGGGCTGCCCATATGGGTCCCATATGGTTCCCGGTTGCAATACCCATGTGGGACCCATATGGGTCCCATATATTTTGCTTGCTGGGGTCATTGTATTGTTTACATTTAATAATTTTGTTAACTACAATAGTATAAAACGCACACTTACAACATCGCTCAACGAAATCAGCAATCAGGAGCTGTGCTTCTTAAGTCTTTTTTTTTAATTGCTAACAAGGCGCATTCACTGCGAAACGTTTTCCGGTTTAAATTACACAACGCAAAATTGAAGACACCTCAAAATTTATAAATGGATTTCTTTAATCGAAAGGTACTCGGAATGTCCGGAAAGACAGTACTACAAAAAGCAGTGTTAGAAAAGCATTCTTTACAGGGTCAAACCCATAAGATATATTATTAGTTTAAGAGAATAAAAACGATATATTTGAAAATTCGCCCGAAGCCTGGATTTGATGACCATATAGATAATATATTTTCCAAAAATATAGAAAAATATATTCATCTTTACAACGAACCTAATACCGTTTCAAATATTTGTGTAGGTCATACAGTATGTCCATACAAAAATCCAATATGATTGCATAAATAGGTAATTAGTAATTAATTACGAGAATTAAGTCACCGGCACCTTAATGGTCACAGTCGCCTTAAGTCTGCATTGTTATTCGCCCTATGGTCACGATTACATTTATATATATATATATATATATATATATATATATATATATATATATATATATATATATATATATATATATATATATATATATATATATATATATATATATATATATATATATATATGTATATATATATATATCGAAGCGCTTTGTCGAAACGCGTTGGCTATATTGTTAATATATCTTTATAATCCCATGTAACGTGTTTGTACTTTTCATTATATAAATTTCTCAATCTGAATATATATATATATATAATATTTATTATTTTTTGCGACAATATTCTTTTTTTTGTTTTCGCCAGAGTATTGTCTCAATGTTAGCCATATGTTTTGTAATCCTGTTTATACCTTATACACTTCTGCCATTTATTATAAAATTATGTATGTTATGATGTAAACTTGTTAAACCAGTATGACAATACTTTTTACAACAAAAGTATACATCGTCTCGTTACTAAAGCTTTATAAAAGTTACCTATTTATAAATATATGTATGCACACAAAATAATAGTCGCATTAATAGACACATATATTGATCTTATATATTTGTAACAGGAATTCAGTTACCATGTTATATCACTGGTATCTTATCTATATGTATACGAATACTTCTTACAATAGAGAACTGAATATTGTCGTATTGTCTTGAAACGCACAGTACCAGTACCTTTAAATGTTTGCCATATTTGATGTTTAAAGCTCAAATTGGTTGTTGTTTATATTTAAATTAATATTACTTAAACTTTAATTTTGGGATGCTTTGATATGCAATCAGTCAATGCTGAATAAACAAGAAAACCAAATAATAATAATGATGATAATGGTAAAAGTAATAACATTAATAATGAGAATAAAAAAAAAAAAAGAAGAATAATGATAATGATGATAACAAGAATAAATTATTTTTACTCACTTTTATTCACTTTCAGCAAAAACAGTGACTCTCCCAACACTATTATTATCAATCTAGAAAATAAATGTGCATAATGCATTGTAAGCTGACTTGCTTCTTACCTCGTGTAGGTAAGATTGAAAGGATACATCATACTAAGTATGCATTTAAGTTCATTTATTTGTGTATTTTAATGGAATGACAAAATAGTGTAGATGCTTTATTGTTCCCTACATTCTTGAATCAATATTATTCAAAATCGTATGAAATTAAATAAACGTAACAATAGTGCTAATAGTATTGCTGCTATGACTGTGTAGTTTCTCCATTGTTTATATATATATGTAATTATACTTATTTATACTTATTAACGTTTATCTGTGATTTACTAATCTTGTTTCACAACCTAGAATTCAGAAACTATGTATACTGATCACCTCGTTTCCAACTTATTATATTATATACATACTGTTTCCTCATGTGTTCATGTTTCATGAATATGAGCGAATAAAACGTTGACTTGACTTGTCTTATATAAACGGAATATCATCTTGGTAGGGATGCAATATTTATTAAAATTGAGTCATTAGAACCTAAAATCTCATGTGGCAACGAAAATATCCTATTTATATACCTCCCTGAACAATATCAGACTAAAACTATCTGACAATGTGCGCATGTCCTATTAATAGAATGCTAAAAATATCGAGTTTCATTAAATTCGAGAAATTAGTTCCTGAGATCTCGCGCGGAAACGAACATGTTCCATTAAAATGTAGAATTAACAATAAAAAAGCAATAATTCCCTGAAAAATTATTAGACGAGAACGATCTGAAAATATGCGCATGTCTTTTGGTATGAATGCGTACTACGGCGGCATAGAGGGAACATGATAAATATTTTATTTAACATGTGATACTTTCACGTGCGCACGTGTTAGCTACCACGTGCGCACGCGTTAATCATCACGTGCACGCGTGACAGTTAAAACGTGGGCACGTGGTATCTAACACGTGCGCGCGTGAAAGCATCACGTGCGCACGTGTTAAATAAAATATTTATCATGTCCCCTCTATTCCGCCGTAGTAACACGTGCGCACGTGATGCTTTCACGTGCGCACGTGTTAACTACCACGATCGCACGTGATGATTATTACGTGCGCACGTGATAATAAACACGTGCGCACGTGATGATTTACACGTGCGCACGTGATAGCTAACACGTGCGCACGTGATAGCCTACACGTGCGCACGTGAAAGCATCACGTGCGCACGTGTTAAATAAAATATTTCTCATGTCCCCTCTATGCCGCCGTAGAATGCTGCATATAGAGTTGTTTGTATATTAGTCATTAGTTCCTGAAGTCTCGCGCAGACACAAAATAACGGATAGACGGTAGGACGTAATGACAGACGGATGGACAGACAGAATGATGGATAAAATAAGCGGGGAAATGCGTTTGACACCCGGACAATTTAAATTGCAGTTGATTAAGAATTATGACGGACCGACAAAACGGTAGGTATTTCAAATGCATAAATGGGAGCATTCATGATTGTATGTCCATTATTCTACAAATGAGTAAAAGGTGTCTCTTAATCCATTGCAAGATGGCACGGCGATGAAAACGCGTTAATACGATGATGAAATTAAAGGAAACAAAATGGAAGTGCACGTTAGATCGCGACTACATCATTGAATAAAAGTGCGTTTTTATGATGACGGCGAACCATACAATTGGGATTTGATTTATTTATTATAAAAAAAATACAAAAACTACAAAAAAAAGTCGTAAAGAAAGTATAACCAATCTTACAACATAAATAATGACATAAATAATAACAAAAACTCGAAAGTTAATAAACATATATTTCAAATGAAAATGAAAGAACAGTTGTAAAAAATAACCCTACCTAAAACACATATTAGGTGCGTTTTTAACTCTTTCAATAGTTTTCACTGTGCTGTTTATATTATTATGATTATGTATATAAAATGATATTGTATGAGACTGTATGCCAATATTTCGCTTAACCGATGTGTATGTGTGGTATTTTCAGTCCTTAGGTCATACTTAAAACGACTATATTTTATCCAATAGTACATACAACCGCTTAATTTGTAACATATCTCTAAAACTAATTGTACATGCTTCAATAAAAGATACGGCTTTCGTTTTATCGTTCAATCGATATATCTGTTTTATAATAATTTTCACAATTTCATATTCCATAAAGAATGACTGACTCATGTGTCCTGTTCACCACTTCGTCTTTAGATATCCAACATCCGCGGCCCTGGTTAGCGGCTGGTCTTGCTAGCAAGTTATGGTCACCAATCTCTATTACAATGGTTATACTTTATCAGTCCAGACCGTATAAACAGAGTGTCGCCTCACGCAGAGGTAGCATTATCAGATGGCGAGCGGGCTGCTACCAGGGTCCTGTAAGCCCGCACGTCGTCGTTGCCCCAGTAGCCACGCGTACCAACTAATCTTTTGTATTATTTTTAAGAATAAAGGTTTTAACATGACTACGTGCGCAAAATGAATATGATCATTGGCATACACGTGCTTTTGGATCCCGTCTAAGCTTTCCAAGGCCAACTCTAGCAAGGTATTTTCGGAAAGTTCCCGATCGAAATATTACTTAAACTCAGGCACCTGTTGTTTACCTTTGTACAATCATAAAACACTATGATATTAAAACTTTAACAGAACAAGTATGTCAGATGTCAGTTAACCGGTACGACAAAGTTAACCATACATAGACCTATTTGTTATAACCTTTTCGTTTGGTTTAAACCTTATCGCCAAGATTTTTGTAACACCCTTCTCATTAAAGACATTTCATTTGTGTTCGTAATCTAACAAAAGGTTCATATTTAAACCCTTTGGTTGGAGACTGCCAGATGCACGCTAACAGCGCATTGAACGCCCGTGAGACGAATATAGGACACAGAAAAAATAACATACTCGTTCGCTCATGAAGCGCTTATTGCTTTAATGAATGATTTACCGCTGATGACAGCATGACAGTGAGTGAACAGTTATGTGCCCAACAATACTAATGCACAGTGTGGGTCACTTGCACATGACAGTGAGTGGACAGTTATGTGCCCATCAATACTAATGCACAGTGTGGGTCACTTGCACATGACAGTGAGTGGACAGTTATGTGCCCATCAATACTAATGCACATTGTGGAACCCTTGCACAGTGAGTGGCCAGTTATGTGTCCATCAATACTAATGCCCATTGTGGGTCCCTTGCACATGACAGTGAGTGTACAGTTATGTGTCCATCAATACCAATGCACATTGTGGGTCCATTGCACAGTGAGTGGACAGTTATGTGTCCATCAATACTAATGCACATTGTGGGTCCCTTGCACATGACAGTGAGTGGACAGTTATGTGCCCATCAATACTAATGCACATTGTGGGTCCCTTGCTTATGACAGTGAGTGGACAGTTATGTGTCCATCAATACTAATGCACATTGTGGGTCCCTTGCACAGTGAATGGTCAGTTATGTGTCCATCAATACTAATGCACATTGTGGGTCCCTTGCACAGTGAGTGGTCAGTTATGTGAACATCAATACTAATGCACATTGTGAGTCCCTTGCATATTGCGCTGACAACAAACTCGCTGACATTTTCCGCGCGCTGCCTGTGTAGGTATTAAACATTTAATAACATGTCCGCAATGCAGCGGACAGGAAAATCTGCTCATCAGTTTATTGTCGATATTTACAGGTTTATCTATTTTTACGATACGTTATAGTTCTAGCACGTGTTTGCAAAACTTAAACCAACATTATGTTAGTAATGCTTTAAAAAGTAATTAATTAAACTGTAACCCGACTCGTGTACATTGATTGTACAGACATCCCGAGGTAATGGGGCAGGTATACATTTCAGTGGTGAAGTATTGTCTGCGCTAATGAGTCATGCAATACAATGGGAACGGTAAGCTAAGCGATAAAGTCAAGCACCCGTGATTGACACCGCACGAGAGCGATGCATTAAGACTGTCGTCGATACCCACAAAGGCTCTTAAAAACACGTCAATATCTAGACGTATATATTTCTTACTGTCAAAATATCTTTTCCTGTGTGTATTTATTTTAACATTATGTGCATAGCACGCGCATAGTAAAGCGAACTATCTATCAAAGAAGGAACCGCCATTGTTATCATGATCACAGTCATCATCATCACCATCCTCATTGTCGTCGGAGTTCACGATACGATAGTTCAGTTTGTATCTGCCGGGTCACCTAGGCATTCACTCTATACAATGCGGGCGTTCCGGCGCAACGAAAGTCCTGCATTTACTTCATCTCGGCTCCCAAGAGTTTCGCGACGGCCTTCAGTGCAGCGTTCCAGGCGGCCATAGTGACGTCGTCTGGCTTCGCGACTTCCTTAATGAAAGACAGGAGCAGTGCGAACGCCGCCTGAAGAGAACCGAGCGGGAATTATATCGATTGTTTACACATGTGAATGAACACGTTTCTTAAAACTTAAAATATTAGTTTACTGCAATAAATGTTCAACATTTGTTCTATTTATTATCACCGTAGCTGTAACATTTGCTTATCTACTACATTTAATTAATTGAATGTGCTACTAACATCGAACTCTTTCATCGTGATTTTCCTGTGGATGTGGTTTTCTGCAAACTTCTTCAGGTAGATTTGCAGTGCCTCGAGGTCGTCCAGGTTTTCGATGAACGTCGACAGCCCGTGCTTGAAGTTCATCGCGTGCGCTCGGGTCTTGGGAGAGGTCTTCATCTCGTCATAGCTCATACCGTCAAACATTTTGAAGAATGCACGGATGTTGGGGTGAGTCTGAAATAACCTGTCAAACAGGATGTTGTCAATTTAATGATAACAATGTAACTACAAAATTTACAAAAGATAAATAACGCTGCCTTTTACTGACACGTGTCGAAGATAAGTTGTAATGTCATTGGTAGAACCAGACCATAAAACCTGTGTACACAAAATGCATTGAGCGATAGGTCTTTTCCGCGATTTTTGTAATTGTTTTTGCATTAGTTCATGAATAACAAATTTCGATGGTATATTGGAGTGTAAAGATAATTAACAACTTACTTGATAAAGAAGTTTACTCCGTGGGTTTTCCAGTCGGCGGAAATTGATGCCCAACTGGCCTTGACAGCGTCCTTCTGTTGCTGGGTCATGCCGGTAGCGTCAGCCATCGTGAAAATCTACAGGTCTGTAACAAGCAACCCGACGTGTTTCTGCAGACTTGAACAATGAATGTTATCGTACAACTCATGTATTATTCTGTCTTAAGTGGTATTTACAGTCCGTTCAGTGGTTGCAAGTGGTGCGTGATCTTTCCACGTAAACGAAGATAAGTGACTAAAAACTATTGATCTCTATCATTTGTGGATGTTTTACATGAGTATAATATAGTAGTCAAAACATAAACAGCTTTTTGGAGACCTGCGCACAATCTGATTTTACAAAGTGTTCCTATTGTTGTCTGGCATACCAGTCTTGGTGTGAAGTCATCACTGGTGCCAAATCAAGTGTAACCGAATCAAACCTGACAATTAATGCATTCCCTATATAGCTGGTCAGGTCCATGGTAATATTTCAGTACAAAAGAAGTACCATAGTTCCTATGTGTTGTACATAATAGTTCGGTTAAATGCGCGAATAAATTTATCTGCATTAATAACAACATTGCATCATTGTAACCTTATCATTCGCCAAGTCGCATTCAACGAGGGTTACCAACATCCTTGAGATTATTACAATTAATACATGAATGTAATTATTATGATTGTTAAATGTGTATGTTAAATTCACAAACACAAATCATAGACTGAATAACGATTTTTTGCGATAAATAACTCATGTTGATTAATTTACTTATTTTTAACTAAACAAATTCTGAAATATAGCAAACTCGCCCATTATTATCGATTGTATTTAGTAACATCCATTAAGTTTGAACGCACAGACACACCCTACCTACCTGTACAGTTGTGCAGGGCTATCCGATGTTTACAACGACTGTTTAAGTGTACGACGCCTGTCGATCTTTATATACCGTTCGGACCTACCGAGCCAAGTTCACATATACGG
This sequence comes from Congeria kusceri, assembly GCA_027627225.1. NCBI lineage: Eukaryota > Metazoa > Mollusca > Bivalvia > Myida > Dreissenidae > Congeria > Congeria kusceri. The sequence goes on from CM051035.1 coordinate 61,971,504, forward strand.
ACTGCTAACAACCACCAAAAAACGTACAGGTCGACTGTAATAGCTCGTTAACATTATATCCCATTCGTCAGACTGGGTTCGTGCTATGCGTGTGACCTTCGTGTTTCTTTAGTCCTAGTTGGTTCATCGTCAAGTTATCGTGAGAGTGGGACACGTACACGGTCACGTAGCATTTATTTTATGTGCACGTAGAGTACGGTTGTTCAGTAACCAAACTTATATTGTAGTATAATTGCACTTCATAATAATATATAATAACTCACCATTTCCAACATACGTGCGAATATTGAACTTCAAATTTGTATGAACAAGAACACGAGCTAAAATGCGTATTTACACATTTTCAAAAATTAGTGTTCTGTATTGTATAGGCACTTGCCTCAAATAAATGACCAGCGTATGTTAATAAGGTTGTTTTTTCTCCTGATGATGTTTCTGGAGTTTCATTATTATTATATTTGAACGGATACAATGTGTAACGGAATTAACACATCTCAACGGAATTAACACATCGCCTCGTTTTGGAGACGCAATGCTATTGTCGGAATGTCGCAAATGGCGATGAGTTAATTGTATTATTTATAACAATTAAGGATCACTTAATTCGGGCTATAAAATTTCATTTAGAAACTTTAATGATAGTAACTAGCACGAAGACAGATTAACGCACTTAACATTTAACTCAACGAGATTTATCCGATACACATTCATACATCTACTGCAAGATGCACAAATAGCGGTATTTAAGGCTTTTAAATTAAAAAATTAAGAAGTTGAGTGCTAAAGCTATGCACTCAGAACGCTGATCACACCCGTGACATACACCGCTCGAGGACAAAGATGAAGTAAGAATTTCGCAGGTTCTAAACAATGTCACAATGTTTCTCTCGCCAAATAATGACTTTGAGGAAGGCTAATTTAGTCTAATAGTGCATGATTTAAATACACGTGAGTAGTCCGTACATACAACGAATAGAAGTTCATTATAATAAGGCAAGAAATCTAAAGGTCTCTTACCATTTCTCAAAATAATGATCTTTCAGTTCGTATCTACCGGACCAACTAGGCATGCGTTCATTAAACACCATGCGGTCCCGGCTCACCGGAAGAATTGCATTTACTTCATCTCGGCTCCCAATAGTTTCGAGACGGCCGACAGTGCAGGTCCTAGTCCCAGGCGACAATAGTGGCGTCGCCTGTCTTCGCAGTTTCCTTAATGAACGCCAAGAGCAGTGCAAACGCCGCTGAAACAGAACTACATTAAAGTATTAACCACGTGTCATATTTATCACCATACCAGTAGTATTTGCTCACTATATTTTATTCATGCTACTCACATCGAACTATTTCATGGTAATTTTTCTCTGGATGTGGTGGATGCGAACATCTTCGGGTAGATTTGCAATGCCAAGGTCGTCCAGGTTTTCGATGAACGTCGACAGCTCGTGCTTGAAGTTCATCGTGTGCGCCCGGGTCTTGGGAGAGGTCTTCATCTCGTCGAAGATAATTGTCGGAGTTGTAAGGTGGGAATTAGTAAATACTTTGTAAATGGTTCTGCGTGTTGGGCTTCTAAAGTGTCAAAAGAACGAATGTTACGATTTTTAAGAAGTGGGTAGAGAGAGAACATTGGTCAGATTGCTGCTACGGGTTGCTGGTGCGTATGTTAGTGTTGAAAGTAATATTCTAGCGGAAATCTAAAAAGAAGTTACGTGAAATATTCTTACGTATGTGCGTTTGTATGAATGTTCAATTTGCATATCTGATCTCTCTCACTATGGAAATGTTAGAAACGTGTACGACCTTTTTTGCCAAAAACAGCATTTAAATTGTATGTTTGGACAGCTTAAAGTGTCCACATAAATCTTTGGTTTGTTGCTTCATATCATCTCAGGTGACCGGCCGTCTAAAAAATGTATGTATATGGTCAAGCCGCATGCACTAAACTACTGCACAGTTGACATGACAACACAATACCATTATCCTGTATTACTTTACAACTGTACGAATGCATATAAACAGACACATGAGTGACATTCTGTATGAAACGTCATATCGACTCTTCTTATAAAGTTATAACGTTCTCACAAAGAATTACAAGTAATCATAATATGCAAATTATGAAATGTCACGTTATTGTGAGGTTACAATTAAGCAACTTTGAAGTAATTCATATCCATACAGATGTGGAGCTAGGTTTACAGATCGCGTTTCTTTCTACCATTACTGTTCAATATAAATATATTTAATAAATAAATACAACATGCTTGGTCACTACGGCGTCATCGCGTAATGTTTCATTGCATTTAAATATGGCCTGGTGTCACTACGTAATGCCTCGATGCCGTCATTCTGCTTAGACGTCATCTTTTATCTCTTTGAGAGGCGAACTGGATATACATTTCACCAAATCAGATTCAAGTGGGTACATATTGTACAGATATAAACACATTGGTTTAATCTAGAATTATACTATTAAGACGAATTACCCATCCTAACAGTACTGGCATGCACGAGAAATAACAAAGAGGAGAGGGATGTGTTACAAACATGGGGTTAGGCGTAGTGATCTTTGGGGTGGCAGAGATAGACCGCACCATACATACCGTGTGGTAGCGCTCTATAGAACCGGATGCTCTACATAATTTATGTGATCCCCCCTCTTGAAGCCACTCACGCTTCACTCCTGACCCACTGTGCAACTGGCCAGTAAGAGGGCCTTGGTGCTAGAGACCGCCTCGCAAATTCTCACTTGTCTCTTCCAAGTAGAATCCACCTTACAAAAAAACGTGCCCGTTTGACCCGTGTTTAACAATTATCATTAAATCAGTTTATATGAATATGGATATGAAATCCACAACGAATCGGTGTTGTTCAATTAATACGACAGGCGTAAAACACACATCAAATGTAATTCAAACATTCACAAATATGTATGTTATTTATTTTCATTATGCATATGCAATTAAACATTACACACTTTAATTGGCATTTTATTATTATCCGGCAATTACCCGTAAATACACACGTAGCATGTTGGAGGGTTTAACGATTTAAATTAATCGACTTTGCTTGTCTAATAACCCTGCCAACAGGCCAAGGTTAAGTATCAGTAAAGTTACGTCACGCACAAAGGACGCCTTTGTTACGCATTCAACTACAAAATACAGTATTTTAATGAAGAAAACTAAGAGTACGTATCGAACAATAGCGTAAGACATTACAGTCTTAAGATTAATTTGCAAAAACAGTTGGCGGTTTATAGTTTTTGTTATAAATTTATAGTCAAGTCCAAAAACACGTCATGTGACATTATATTGCTAAACATTATGTTTGTGCTTAAAATCACCATATTGATTTGGCGCGGATTAAACTTAAAAAGTTATTTGCCAAAGCGCTCAAAGTTAGAGGTGATTTAAGGGGCAAGTACGTTCCATGAATCACGTACATACATTTAGATAAAATAGTTATAACTGGTAAAATTATTTTCCATCTACAACAATACAGTCGGTTTTCTGCTTTATTCAGTCATTTAAAAACGCAAACAAATTAAAAGCTTAATATCCCGTACACCAAGAACGATATGAAACTGCCAAAAGGCAATACTGAAGTTTAATAATTGTCAATACGTTTGTCAAACTGTTATCATGCTCAAACGATGTGGATTTAAGATGTATTCGCGGATAGATACTTACCTCAATTATTAATTTGACGTGTAGACATCGCGTTTATATTGACTACAAATTACCAACGCACGCAACACATTTGACGTGTATACATCGCGTTTATATTGACTACAAATTACCAACGCACGCAACACATAGTAGGAACTATATGAGACGGTGGAATAATTGTCAATGTCTTCAAAAAAAGCCGACAATTTTACTGTGCACGTGCACAACGTGCTATTTCTTGTTTTAATCGCATTGTGAGCCCATCGGCGTAGCCATTGTTTCATCTGTACATGTAAACTTCTAGCCGTACTTGTATTATTGTTTAGAATTATAAAATAATTAAATAATTCATTATGAAAATGATGATAATGATAATAATGATAATAATAATAAATTGTAATAAATAAATAAATAAATGAACATGAATTATGTGTGACATATATAGGTGTTGCTAAATGGTGTTGCTAAATGGCTAATATTTTCTACAGAAGTAATTTACTCGTTTTCTGCGCATATCTGCGAATATAAAATTATAATTCACAAGTCCCGTTGAGCATGAAAGAGAGATTACTCATGTGCAGGTTGGAGTGCACTGTCATGCCGTCTGTATTTTAATGTTGTTAACGTCTTGTAACGTTTGTTTCCTCTACTACTCTACACGTGAATACACGGGATGTGTTGAAGGAAAATTGTTGAGTTGGCGCTTTGTTTTCCACTGATAGTGTGATATTTGGGAGACGTGATGCTTACATGAAACTGTTATCATATTTATATGGCATGACCTTAGCGACTACAGGACGATGAATTACGATGGTAGAACGACCGGATCGACTAACGCCAGCAGATTACCCCCGGGTTTAGTTCCACAACACTGACGCGAGCGAATTTAATCACGTCCGTTGGTGCATGGGTAAAGCGGCCCATTCGAAAGGTTTTGTTTGTCGCAGAAATTAAATATATTTACTTATTCGTAAATTAATCCCCCACTCCCCCCAAAAAGTTCAGTTTCAGTATTAATTTAAAGCGATTGAATAATTTGGAGTATTTCTGTTGATTGTTGATTTTTTTGAAATTGTTAAAAACACAAGAATCACCTACATAAAGTAAAATATACACGGATACATATACAAATCAGACTGGCCTAGTGGTTAAAGAGTCATAGGTTCGTCTCCAACGGAGGCATTTATTATATCATTATTTTGTGTTGCTTTTTCTTCTTATATTACTTGAGCTCTTTAGTTTTATGTTTTCGTTTTCCCAGTGGTAGACGTTTAATGGCATATTTCAAAAGTAAAAAATCCGCGAAAAAGTCCGTTAGGGGATCGTTAAAAGTACTTTTATTCACCAGAAATGCTGCACAATGCGCATCATATGTTAAATAGTATGAACTACAAAATCAATTTGATTAAATCACTTCTGTAAAGTAGGATACGCTTTAGACAAGATCGAGCACTTTATTCAGCATTCTACAAATTATAACAACATATTAAATACTGCAAGCCAATGATTGACGAAAGCATGGGCATCCTTTGGAACGTCAATATATACATAATGGTATAATAAAGAGTACATCGACACACAAAAAACACATATCACCAATTAAAAATACTTCATTATGCACTGTCCTCACAACCAGTACCTGCCGAATTTGCATTAAAGAGTGTATGTACGATCTAACAACAGAGATAGTGACATAAATTATTTTAGTGTTTCCTTTGTCATGCTTATTATTATCTGTCTTCTTTCAAGTTATATTGTAACTTTCATGTGCTTATTTCAAAATATAAATGATCGTACATACCCACTTTAAAATGAAACATACATTGCACAGTATTGCATTTCCCAATTGCACATGTCATAGAAGACGTAGACTGCTCAACTACGCATGGCTCTATCATACCCCATTTTTGAGTATTTGATATTTTTGTTGCCTGTTCAAAAATGTCTAAAAAGTCATTTGAAATTGAATGAAAATATTGCGGATCTTACTTTTTCACGTGTCGAAAAAATAACTACTGTCGACATTTCTTTATATTAATCTTTGTGCTGTTTACAAACTGCAAATATTCAATGCAAATCTACATAATGTTTTACGTAAAGGTAGTGCTGAAGTAGAAGCAGTAGTAGAAGTAGTAGTAGTAGTGGTGGTGGTGGTGGTGGTGGTCGTAGTGGTAGTAGTAGTAGTAGTAGTAGTAGTAGTAGTAGTAGTAGTAGTAGTAGTAGTAGTAGTAGTAGTAGTAGTAGTGGTGGTGTTGGTAGTGTTGTTGTTGGTGGTGGTGGTGGTGGCGGTGGTAGTGGTAGTAGTAGTAGTAGTAATAGTAGTAGTAGTAGTAGTAGTAGTAGTAGTAGTAGTAGTAGTAGTAGTAGTAGTAGTGGTGGTGGTGGTAGTGGTGGTGGTGGTAGTGGTAGTAGTAGTGGTAGTAGTAGTAGCAGTAGTAGTAGTAGTAGTAGTAGTAGTAGTAGTAGTAGTAGTAGTAGTAGCAGTAGTAGTAGTAGTAGTAGTAGAAGTAGCAGTAAATGTACTACTACTACTAGTAGTAGTAGTAGTAGTAGTAGTAGTAGTAGTAGTAGTAGTAGTAGTAGTAGTAGTTCAAGTGTAGAAGTAGCAGTAGCAGTAGTAGTAGTAGTAGTAGTAGTAGTAGTAGTAGTAGTAGTAGTAGTAGTAGTAGTAGTAGTAGTAGTAGTCGTCGTCGTAGTAGTAGTAGTAGTAGTAGCAGTAGTTGGAGATTGTTGGTGGTGGTGGTGGTCGTGTTTGTGGTGGTAGTCTTGATTGTGGTGGTGGTGATTGTGGTTGTCTCGGTTGTGGTAGTTGTGGTTGTAGCGGTGGTGGTGGTTGTTGTAGTGGTGGTATTGGTGGTTGTGGCGGTTGTTGTTGAGGTGGTGGTGGTGGTGTTTGTTGTGGTGGTTGATGTGGTGGTTGATGTGATGGTTACAGTGGTGGTGGTTGTGGTGGTGGTTGTGGTGGTGGTTGTGGTGGAGGTTGTTGATGTGATGGTGGTGGTGTTTGTTGTGGTGGTTGTTGTGATGGTTATAGTGGTGATGGTGGTGGTTGTGGTGGTGGTTGTGGTGGTGGTTGTGGTGGTGGTTATGGTGGTGGTTGTGGTTGTTGTGATGGTTATAGTGGTGGTTGTGTTGGTTGTGGTGGTGGTTGTGGTGGTTGTGGTGGTTGTGGTAGTTGTGGTTGTGGTGGTGGTGGTGGTGGAGGTTGTTGTGGTGGTTTTGGTGGTGGTGGTGGTGGTTGTTGTGGTGGTTGTGGTGGTGGTTGTGGTGGTGGTGGTTGTGGTGGTGGTTGTGGTGGTGGTCGTTGTGGTGGTGGTTGTGGTGGTGGTGGTTGTGGTGGTGGTGGTGGTTATGGTTGTGGTGGTTGTAGTAGGATGAGGAGAAGCAGCAGCATCAACTGAAGCAGTTATAGTATTAGTAGTAGTAGTAGTACTGGTGGTGGTGGTGGAGGTGGTGGGTGTGGAGGGGGTAGTAGTAGTGGTAGTGGTAGCAGTTTGCATTGGTTGTTTCAAGCGGTTAAATGTACTATGTCAACCATAATGGCCGTTATTTCTTTTCAAAATCTGAAATTTGGATATTAATATTGACATATAATATCGGTTAAAGTACGGTATATATAATGGGATAGTAGTTTTCGCATTCTAAGATAAACACCAATTTATAATATGGATCGTGTTTGTTTGGCCCTTTTCATGTTTACATTTTGATGTCAGAATTGTGAGTATTTTGTAAAACCATAGCTTGCACACGTTTCCTTATAAAGCAGAATAGCACAGTTGGTAAAAGCGCTGTCTACTTTTATTTCTTCGTATAATGTTTGCTGATTTTTTAAATAAATATTTAATATCTTAATATAGCGCATTTTTATCATCTAATATCATTAACAGAGCAATAGGAAGTTTTCGTTGACATGGTCCTTTAAATCCACCGAAACAAAAATGCATTGGTTTTTGCAAGCGTTTAAAACCACCGAGACTTTTCATTGCTTTTTGCTCGGAACTACTGTAGTTGTTTAGGGAAGCGATGGAAACTCCAGACACTTTCGCCAATCCAAGGATATAAACATTCGTGATTTTACATTGACCATTCCAAGTTGTTAAAACTTTAAAGCCAAATACATGTAAGTTTCATAAAGGCTCGTATGCTATCCGTCCACACACAGACCTGTCTTGAGACGTGAACACGTGCGTACAGATCATTTAATTGCGAAAGCGTTTGATGCTGTCACGAACATCATAATGTTTAACCACATAACATCGCAGCGTCCTTTGATTTGATCAGCTTTTATGCAGATAATATGATTAAACAAGGGAAGACAAATGCCGAATGTTCTTAATTGACGTGTATTACATAATGTCAGCCTTGCAATTTCACTTCGAAACGATATTCCAAAGGATTAACACGGAAACAACTGTGTTCGACGCCACATGCGTAACGGAAGAATTGTTTCTGACTGTTAACTTGACATCGACCACATACTGATAGGCTGCACACATTAGTGCCGTGCTAAATGTCAGTACAGTGGTGGTTTTGAAATCAATCTAATTGTGAGCGCATGTGCTGGCCGTTCGTCACATTCGTTCGATCTAAATGCCGTATAATGAGGTCGCAGTAGTAACAAAATCTTAAAAGCAAGTATTATACATGTTTGAAGTACCGTAGACAGTTTCTTTACAAAACACGCATCTTATACAATAAATATTTCAAGACGTACTGTCACAATTAACCTGGCACTCGGCCAATGTGTCCGCTTTTAGGCATTGGGCGGCGTAAACAGATCGAACAAAAATCCCTCAGTATTGAACATGATCTTTACGGGGCCTGATGTGGCCGGCCGACTATCCACCGCTAGCCCAGGAAATTGTCCGATCGGCACTCGCCCCATGTTCTGACGGTGCCCCTGCTACACACATGCAGATGTCGCCCCAATCACCGGCCAGGCACTAGGGGGTTGGACATACTTATAGCGGACCCAGATTGCGACTTGCCGGAGCCAGCCCGGCCCAAGACAGATAAATAGACAAAATTTACTTGATTAAAATTGAACACGGCGCCAGGCCGATGGTGTCAGATGTCCGGGCGGACATCGGCGGGACATCGGTCGATCTGTAGGCGATGGCGAAATATCGCCGACGTCGGATCTGATTTTAATTCTGCGTTAAAACAAACCCGGAAATCATCCGATGCCCAAAAATGCTCCAGCTGTATGCTTAAAACAACTTACGATATTGTATAATCTTGAGATTGTCGGGGCTCGATATATTTAATCACGTTAATCAAATCATTTTCTAAAGGTATACAGTTGTCACTGTGTTGATACCATACATGCTTCAAGTTTTGAGTTCAAACATGGTCTGAATGAAAAAAACTGGCATGAAGAATTGTCCGCACAATGAAAGAGTTGTACGCAGTTTGCAGCTGTCATCCCGAATAAATGTCAAGTGCTGATTTCATCATAAACCAACAAACTTAAGCTAATGAAATTGGTCGTTTATTGACTTTAGCATAGCCGCAGGGAAACCAGTTATACACAGTTCGCCAACCGTTTTCTCATTCAAAAGTGCAACCGAACCCATTAACTTGCATCGCTCGAGCAGAAAGTGTCATCCTTGTAGCCATCAAGATACTGACGCCCTGGGCAGGTGTGCATCGTGTACCTTGACTGAGCGACCGTGGACCACGGCTGGCTGAAATGCAACAGCTTGTCGCACGGCGTCAGCAGTCAACTGGCAGTTATGTCGAGCATAAAATTAAACGGCAGTTATTGTATCCGATTACAGTTATACTATCAGTTCGATGAGTAAACGTTTGTTTGGTAAGTGTGATGTCTGGAGAGAATGTGGTTGGATATGTAAGGCCAGGCGAGAATGTGATGGGATATTCAAGGCCAGAAGTGAAAGTAGTGTGATATGTAAGGCCAGGAGGGAATGTGGTGAGATATTCAAGGCCAGGAGGGAATGTGGTGAGCTAAGTAAGGCAAGGAGGGATTGTGGTGGGCTATGTAAGGCCAGGCGGGAATGTGGTGGGCTATGTAAGGCCAGGCCGGAATGTGGTGGGCTATGTAAGGCCAGGAGGGAATGTGGTGGGCTATGTAAGGCCAGGCGGGAATGTGGTGGGCTATGTAAGGCCAGGAGGGAAGGTGGTGTGATATGTAGGGCCAGGAGGTAATGTGGTGGGATATTCAAGGCCAGTAGGGAATGTGGTGGGATATTCAAGGCCAGGAGGGAATGTGGGTGGTGGAATATGTAAGGCCAGGGCTGGGAGATGTTAGGATATATGTAATGTCAGGATGAATTGTGGCAGGATATGTAAGGCCAGGAGGTAAGGTGGTGGAATATGCAACGCCAGCAGGGAAGGCGTTAGGATATATGTAAAATCAGGAGGGAATTTGGCAGGATATGTAAGGCCAGGTGGGAATGTGGTGGAATATATAAGGCCAGGAGGGAAGGCGGCGGGATTTGTAAGGCCAGGAGGGAAGGTGGTGGAATATGTAAGGCCAGAAGGGAAGGTGTTAGGATATATGTAAGGTCAGGAGGAAATGTGGCAGGAAATGTAAGGCCAGGACGGAAGGTGGTGGAAATGTAAGGCCAGGAGGGAAGGTGTTAGGATATATGTAAGGTCAGGAGGACATGTGGCAGGATATGTAAGGCCAGGAGGGAAGGTGGTGGAATATGTAAGGCCAGGAGGGAAGGTGGCGGGATTTGTAAGGCCAGTAGGGAAGGTGGCGGTATATGTAAGGCCAGGAGGGAAGGTGTTAGGATATATGTAAGGTCAGGAGAGAATGTGGCGGGTTATGTAAGGCCAGGAGGGAAGGTGGTGGAATATGTAAGACCAGGAGGGAATGTGGTGGTATATGTAAGGCCAGGAGGGAAGGTGGTGGAATATGTAAGGCCAGGAGGGAAGGTGGCGGGATTTATAAGGCCAGGAGGGAAGGTGGAGGAATATGTAAGGCCAGGAGGGAAGGTGGCGGGTTATGTAAGGCCAGGAGGGAAGGTGGCGGGATTTGTAAGACCAGGAGGGAAGGTGGAGGAATATGTAAGACCAGGAGGGAAGGTGTTAGGATATATGTAAGGTCAGTAGGAAATGTGGCAGGATATGTAAGGCCAGGAGGGACGGTGGTAGAATATGTAAGGCCAGGAGGGAAGGTGTTAGGATATTAATAAGGTCAGGAGGACATGTGGCAGGATATGTAAGGCTAGGAGGGAAGGTGATGGAATATGTAAGGCCAGGAGGGAAGGTGGCAGGATTTGTAAGGCCAGTAGGGAAGATGGTGGTATATGAAAGGCCAGGAGGGAAGGTGTTAGGATATATGTAAGGTCAGGAGAGAATGTGGCGGGTTATGTAAGGCCAGGAGGGAAGGTGGTGGAATATGTAAGGCCAGGAGGGAAGGTGGTGGTATATGTAAGGCCAGGAGGAAAGGTGGTGGAATATGTAAGGCCAGGAGGGAAGGTGGCGGGATTTGTAAGGCCAGGAGGGAAGGTGAAGGAATATGTAAGGCCAGGATGGAAGGTTGCGGGTTATGTAAGGCCAGGAGGGAAGGTGGCGGGATTTGTAAGGCCAGGAGGGAAGGTGGAGGAATATGTAAGGCCAGAAGGGAAGGTGTTAGGATATATGTAAGGTCAGGAGGAAATGTGGCAGGAAATGTAAGGCCAGGACGGAAGGTGGTGGAAATGTAAGGCCAGGAGGGAAGGTGTTAGGATATATGCAAGGTCAGAAGGACATGTGGCAGAATATGTAAGGCCAGGAGGGAAGGTGGTGGAATATGTAAGGCCAGGAGGGAAGGTGGCGGGTTTGTAAGGCCAGTAGGGAAGGTGGCGGTATATGTAAGGCCAGGAGGGAAGGTGTTAGGATATATGTAAGGTCAGGAGAGAATGTGGCGGGTTATGTAAGGCCAGGAGGGAAGGTGGTGGAATATGTAAGACCAGGAGGGAATGTGGTGGTATATGTAAGGCCAGGAGGGAACGTGGTGGAATATGTAAGGCCAGGAGGGAAGGTGGCGGGATTTGTAAGGCCAGGAGGGAAGGTGGAGGAATATGTAAGGCCAGGAGGGAAGGTGGCGGGTTATATAAGGCCAGGAGGGAAGGTGGCGGGATTTGTAAGGCCAGGAGGGAAGGTGGAGGAATATGTAAGGCCAGGAGGGAAGGTGTTAGGATATATGTAAGGTCAGGAGGAAATGTGGCAGGATATGTAAGGCCAGGAGGGAAGGTGGTAGAATATGTAAGGCCAGGAGGGAAGGTGTTAGGATATTAATAAGGTCAGGAGGACATGTGGCAGGATATGTAAGGCTAGGAGGGAAGGTGATGGAATATGTAAGGCCAGGAGGGAAGGTGGCGGGATTTGTAAGGCCAGTAGGGAAGGTGGTGGTATATGTAAGGCCAGGAGGGAAGGTGTTAGGATATATGTAAGGTCAGGAGAGAATGTGGCGGGTTATGTAAGGCCAGGAGGGAAGGTGGTGGAATATGTAAGGCCAGGAGGGAAGGTGGTGGTATATGTAAGGCCAGGAGGGAAGGTGGTGGAATATGTAAGGCCAGGAGGGAAGGTGGCGGGATTTGTAAGGCCAGGAGGGACGGTGAAGGAATATGTAAGGCCAGGAGGGAAGGCTGCGGGTTATTTAAAGCCAGGAGGGAAGGTGGCGGGATTTGTAAGGCCAGGAGGGAAGGTGGTGGAATATGTAAGACCAGGAGGGAAGGTGTTAGGATATATGTAAGGTCAGGAGGAAATGTGGCAGGATATGTAAGGCCAGGAGGAAAGGTGGTGGAATATGTAAGGCCAGGAGGGAAGGTGTTAGGATATTAATAAGTTCAGGAGGACATGTGTCAGGATGTAAGGCTAGGAGGGAAGGTGGTGGTATATGTAAGGCCAGGAGGGAAGGTGGCGGGATTTGTAAGGCCAGTAGGGAAGGTGGTGGTATATGTAAGGCCAGGAGGGAAGGTGGTGGAATATGTAAGGCCAGGAGGGAAGGTGGTGGTATATGTAAGGCCAGGAGGGAAGGTGGTGGAATATGTAAGGCCAGGAGGGAAGGTGGCGGGATTTGTAAGGCCAAGAGGGAAGGTGGAGGAATATGTAAGGCCAGGAGGGAAGGTGGCGGGTTATGTAAGGCCAGGAGGGAAGGTGGCGGGATATGTAAGGCCAGGAAGGAAGGTGGAGGAATATGTAAGGCCAGGAGGGAAGGTGTTAGGATATATGTAAGGTCAGGAGGAAATGTGGCAGGATATGTAAGGCCAGGAGGGAAGGTGGTGGAATATGTAAGGCCAGGAGGGAAGGTGTTAGGATATTAATAAGGTCAGGAGGACATGTGGCAGGATATGTAAGGCTAGGAGGGAAGGTGATGGAATATGTAAGGCCAGGAGGGAAGGTGGCAGGATTTGTAAGGCCAGTAGGGAAGGTGGTGGTATATGTAAGGCCAGGAGGGAAGGTGTTAGGATATATGCAATGTCAGGAGGGAATGTGGCGGGTTATGTAAAGCCAGGAGGGAACGTGGTGGAATATGTAAGGCCAGGAGGGAAGATGGTGGTATATGTAAGGCCAGGAGGGAAGGTGTTAGGATATATGTAAGGTCAGGTGGGAATGTGGCGGGTTATGTAAGGCCAGGAGGGAAGGTGGTGTAATAGGTAAGGCCTGGAGGGAATGTGTTAGGATATATGTAAGGCCAATAGGGAAGGTGGTAGAATATGTAAGGCAAAGAGGGAATGTGGTGGAACATGTAAGGCGAGGAGGGGAGGTGCTAGGATATATTTAAGGCCAGAAGTGAAGGTGTTACGATGTATGAAAGGCTAAGAGGGAAAGTGGTGGGTGTATATGAAGCCGGTGGAATGTATGGAAGGTCAGGGGGAGGTGACGGGATGTAAAGGAGATCAAGCGGGAGGGTTGTGGGATGAATGGAAGGTCATGTGGAAGGTGGTGGGATGTGTAAAAGGTTAGAGGAATAGTGGGGTGTATAGAAAGTCAAATGGGAAAGTGGTGGAAATGTATAGAAGATCAGGAGAGAGAAGGTGGGATGTATGGAGGGTTAGGATGTAAGGTGGTTGGCTGTAAATAAGGCCAGGTGGGAAGGTGGTAGGATATACGGAATGCTACGTGGGAATGTTGTGGGATGTATGGAAGGTTAGGATGTAAGGTGGCGGAATGTAAAGAAGGCCAGTTGGGTAAGTTCTTGGATGTATAGAAGGTAAGGCAGGTAGGTGGTGGGATCTTTAGAAGTCTAGGGGGATTGATGAGATGTATGGAAGTCCAAGAGGTAAGGTGGTGGCATGTATAGATGTTTAGGAGGTAAAGTGGTTGCATATGTGTGGCCATAAGGAAGGTGGTGAGATGTATGGATGTTCAGGAGGTTTGGTGGTGGGATGTACTGGAGATCAAGAAGAAGGTGGTGAGAAGAATGGGTGGCCATAAGGGAAGATGGTGAGATGTATGTACGTTTAGGAGTAAATGTAGTGACTGGTGAAATGTTTGTGAGGTCAGGAGGGAAGGTGGAGAGATGTATGTAAGAACAGGAGTGAAAGAGTGGTAGGATTTATTGTAAGTCAGAATGAAGAAGTGGTGAGATTTATAGGTGGCCAGGAGAAAAGGTGGTGGGAATAAGATTTATGGGAGACCAGGAGGGAAGATGGTGGGATATATGTGAGGTCATTAGGGAAGGTGATGGGATGAATTGAAAGACAGGAGGAAAGGTGGTGGGATTTAAGGCATTGGGATGTATTGAAGTCCAGGTGGGAAGGTGGTGAGATGTTTGAAAGTCCGTGAGAGAAGGTGGTGAGATGTATGCATGGTCAGGAGGCCGAGGGAAGATTGCGGGACGTATAAGAGGCCAGGAGGGAAGGTAGTGGGATTTATAGGAGGCCGGGAATGAAGGTGGTGTGATGTGTGTCCAGAAGGAAAAGAAGCGATATGTATGGAATGCCAGGAAGGAAAGTGGAGGGATGTGTAGGTGGCCGGGAGGGAAGGTGGTGGGATGTTTAGGAGGCCAGGAAGGAAGGTGGTAGAATCTATAGGAGGCAAGGAGTGAAGGTGGTGGGATGTATGGGAAGCCATGAGGGAAGATAGTGGAATGTATGGATGATCAGGAAGGATGAGGCCAGGATGAAAGGTGGTGGGATGTATGTAAGGCCAGGAGGGAAGGCGATGATATTTATAGGAGGGAATGTGGTTGGGCATATGGGAAGCTATGGGGGAATATTGTGGAATGTGTGTAGATCTAAGGCCAGGATGTATGGAAAACCAGCACAGAAGAGAGTGAGATGTATGTAAGGCCAGGATGTAAGGTGGTGGAATGAATAGGTGGTCAGAATACAAGGTGGCGGGATCTAATTTATTACATGGATAACGTTGAATAATGAACCGAGTTAGTAAGGCATGCAATATGCATATAGATGTTATTAGCGAGAACATTGCGCAGCGCCTTGGTATCTTTTAGACGTAATACAGGTATACGTATGTGCTCACGAATCGAACATTTTGAAAGGACACTGTGGTATGTACTCACTTCTGTGTCATGGGAGGACACTGTGGCGTGTACTGACATCTGTGTCATTGAAGGACAATATGGCATGTACTCACATCTGTGTCATGGGAGGACACTGTGGCATGTACTCACACCTGTGTCATGGGAGGAAACTGAGGCATGTACTCACATCTGTGTCATAGGAGGACACTGTGGCATGTACTCACATCTGTGTCATGGGAGGACACTGTGGCATGTACTCACATCTGTGTCATGGGAGGACACTGTGTAATGTACTCACATCTGTGTCATGCGAGAACACTGTGGCATGTACTCACATCTGTGTCATGGGAGGACACTGTGGCATGTACTCACTTCTGTGTCATGGGAGGACACTGTGGCATGTACTCACAGCAATCGATTGAGGACATGCGTTGATGTCGATTTAAGCCATTTATATTTGACATGGATAAATAAACAAAACAGTATTTTTAGACACATATATTTGATGTCACATTTCGTGAAATCGACGGCCTACTTGATACTTGTATCGCGTTCGTCCACCACTGCCTCTTTCCTGGTTCCTGGTGACCTGGTTTCCGGCCGGCCTGGTCGCCGTACCGCGCCGGGATGAACATCAAGTGCTTCCTGGATCAGAACCAGACATGTCTACCCAATGACCGTTGACACTCCTGTCGAATAAATACCCCTGGCCAATATTGCAACCATTGCATCTAAACGGTTTTTCAAACTTAAATAGACATGCCGGATTCGTTAAATGTAATAACTTATAATATGACTTGTGAATAAACGTTATTTCATTGGCTCAGCGACACACCCTGGAAATAAAATAATACATGATGTTGCACAATATTTACCGTACCCGTGCATACACCAGATGATACAAACTCCATGCACAGGTTACTTCCCCATTGGTACTCTTCTCAGTTAACACTGTAACCACGAGTTAAAAACTTACCATTCTATACACAGAGGATGACGTCACACGCCAAACCTCTGTACTTAACCGCATTATTTCGCCCCAAACGGCGAAATGTGCTTACTCATGAAGTAATCCCGCGTATGAAAGTTGTTCCATGAAATGACTTCATTGATACCATTAATCAGTCTAATGTTAGTTAATACTGATAGTAGAATACATTTCTGTTAAATAAAATACCAGTAGTTCGTGTTTAACGCTGTTAAGCGTGTTAATTATAAAAAGCTACTTTCACTTTCGTTTTGTGTAAAAAGTCAAGGTTAGATGCCAGTAAATTCAATTCCCATAGGGTCCCATTATAAAACGGCGGACTTTCAGATTTCAGTTTGTGCAAGCTTGCTGTCAGTTTAAAGATGATTCTTTCCTTTTCCAAAAATATATGGCATGTTACTTCTAAGAAAATGCGTCTCACCTGAAAGCAGAAACCGGATGAAACTAGGGTTTCGGCAGTCATATTTCGACAAAAGCCCCATGCCACAGTAAACACACCCCAAAGCTCATCTTTCAAGTTAGCGTCCAAAGAAATGCACACAAATGTTCTAAACACACAGAGGATATTAGAAATAACCACAAAAGGCATGTCTGACATTGTTAAATGCTTTTCATAGCAGAAGAAAAAAGGAACTATAGTAAAAGGCGATATTTCGAATGTAACACGGAGGATAACACATTGATTTAATGGTATCTAACCTCAATGCGATGTTAAATCAACCATTGCGAGCTAAGCTGCAAAGTAGCGCATATCCATAATGCTTAGAGCGTGAGTACACAGGTTTGTTAACCGTTGTAGACGCAACGAAACCTTTCAGATTTGGAAGTTTTCAGGGGAGACTATTATGAGGAGATTGAAGATTTATTTTGTTCAAAAGTTTAATTTTATCGTTGCTTTTTATTACAATGGCACAGACATGTTGCATTATTGGTCCAGGTATATATATATTAAGAGATACAATGAAACTCAAAAAATAAATACATAAAAAAGTAAACATAACAACGCAATGATTTAACGTTGTCCACTTTTTTTATCATGAGCTTGTCCACGATTTCATTTCGCGCCAAATGTTTGCCTATGGTCACGTGGAACTTCGTGTCGGCAGGGATTCACACCAGCTATGCTGGCATTGCTGGGACACATTTAAATCTCTGCGCGGAGGTCGCAGATGATATTGCACAGTAACTAAAAATAGTTTATTTAGAATCCCAACAAAAGTGCGAATTTTGCCGAGAAGTACTAGTCTGTAATACTCGTGCAGCGAAACAGTCATCTCCCTTTAAAATTAAAACAAGGGAAGTAATCGAAATATATATTTTTGTTTTGATATTATGATTGAAATAAATAATTGTGTGGTGATATTTTTGTTTTCTTAAAACGTCACCAGCTGTCATTCATTTTATAAGGCATATAATCAAACAAGTATGGACTTTTTATCTGTGCAATATCATGTGATGGTGTACAGCAAAATGCATATTGAACTCGGCTGTCGCCTCGTTCAATATGGATTTAGCTGTGCACCAGCACATGATATTGCAAAGTTAAAAAGTCCATATTTTTATAATATTTGTCAGTTATATACACTAGCGTATCCAGGGGGATCCGGCGTCCCCCCTCCCCCCCCCCCAAAAAAAAATTAATCACGGACCATAGATATATGAGCATATATAAAACGGTCAAAACTGGATAAATATGCTAAAAAAATGTTCATTGAAAGTGATAAACTATACGCAAGGGTATCTTTATTTTTGGATGATATTGTTATCTTTGTTTTTTAATTCATATATTATCTAAAGATGTCAGATGCAATACACCGTCGGCACAGGATACCAGATAAAATATTTATACTTTCGAATAAATATGATTTAAAGTCAAAATTCAAGTCAAATCAATTACTACTTTCGAGTTTAAACAGTTTTGTCTCGATCAAAAGTTTAGTACACCGTAGTACCGGCGCCAAAGTTCATTGAAAACGATAAACTATAGACAAAGGGTATATATACCTTTATTTTTAGATGATATTGTGTTCTTTTTCTTAATTCATATATTATATAAAAATGTCAGATGCAATAAATTGTTGGTATAGGATACCACATAAAAGACATTGATACTGTTACAATAAATATGATTTAAAGTCGACATTCAAATCGAATCAATGACTACCTTCGAGATGAAACAGTTTTGTCTCAATCAATAGTTTAGTTCCGCAAAATCTCTATCTGCAAACTTTTGTTTCATGTTCCATAAGCAATCACGCCAAATTTTATTTGTTTTATGTATTCATAAAAAAGAGATAAAGTGATAAAACAGAGGGGTGACCACAACGTTGGCTCCGATTCCTGGCGATTTGATTCTTTTTCCGGCACCATTTGTCAGCGAAATTAACATAACGTCGGCATCACTAGCCGTATAATTTCTCAACGCATTCATATACGAGTATTTTGTCACAATATTTCGTGTAAAACATGTTCGTCTGTCTGTCCGTTAGTTCGGTTCAATGAAAAACAAACACAGTGCATAGCACATTTGAAGACAATGAGCGTGACTGTGAACTTGTCAGTTATTTAATGACATTCACTTCGAAAGAGATTATTTCACTTCGGTAAATGAATAATATAAATAATTATCGATGCGTGTGCGTTTGAATTTAGTCAGCTACGGTTTTTACATGTTTAAAAATGTTCCTGATATAATAACATTGAATATCAAATACGTATCTAGTGGACAGGCACACCAAACAAGGGCAATTTACTGCCTAAACAGATGCATGACATACAGATGAACCAACATGGCTTTCTAGGATAATACGGTGCAGTATTTATTTGTTCAGTGAAACAAAGTGCATTAGTTTTTTTTATCAAAGTTGTACAATACGATCGGTTGAAGGTTAAATTACTTGTTGTTATAAAACAATGACAAATAATAAAACAACAACCAAAGTTACTGATATGTGTCGTATTGGTTTCGTTTGATTTGATTCCTGATAATTGAAATAGCACGAGAACCAAAGTCACAGACTCGGGTCTAAATCTAGATGGAGAAAGGAACAGGGGGATACACGTACATCTAAGTTGCATAGTGGCGTGTAGACACGATGTTTATCTTTGATTACTGAAAAGCGTTATTTATACAAATGTTATGCTCCACATTATATTGATCGGTTTTCAAATCGATTTAAAATGTATACAGCGTGTGTCTTTTTTGCCGTCTGCTTCAATAATCATGCTTAGCAAAAGCTACAGGAAAAGTGCTTCAATTTCAAGGTTCAGTGAGGAGAAACTTTTTATTTTTGCAGCGAAAATTAATGAATCCCGCATCATCGATATTCTAGTGAAATTGAATTCACTACAAATGTAGCAAAGCAATGGTTTACTGGAAAGTTTATTCGATTGTGTTTTCCTGTTCCAAACGTATCAAATGAGCCAGCATCATCAGGATCCAGACCGTGAAAATCAAATTACTTAAACTACTAAGAGACACTTCTATAGTACCAGTTTGTAGTTTAAAGCTGATATATTCCCTTCATCGCATAATAATCATTACGTAGACAATGGCGCCATTTCGACATTTCAAATACAGATTCAGTGTGCATCATACTCCAAGTGATCAATGTCTTTTCACGCCTTTAAAATTAGTTAATTACAGCGACCTCTACATTGGGAATCAAACGCACGCATAACACGTGCAAACATAATTATTTGCAACATCATTTGTGCCAAGAGTTCGATCGGTAATTTAGAAGTTTTTGAAATTACTCAGGGCACGTATGTTGTCGCTCTTCCGGCTGTGAGAAAACCGCCTTACATCAATAATAGATGCATCTTTCAGGCGCACATTTTGTTTATTGAAATTGCTGGCAAAACAATTACAATTTGAAGTGAAAACGATTAATTTTAACTGGAGATTACGCAGTTAGATCCAGACGTTAAGAGATAGGACCGGAGTTATTTACACGTGCTAGCACGAGTATGTACGCGCTGCTGATTGATCAGGCTCAGATCCGGTCTCTGTGACGTCAGAAGCCTGCAGATTTGCTTGCTACAGATAAAAGGCCAGTTGAAATATTGCCTCAGTATGCTGAAAATAAATGTAAGCTGCTAACCGCAGAAACATGTGATAAAGCTGGGGGAAAACAAATGTTGAAAAATCAAACTATGCGGACGATATTGTATACCTCTCTTTAGCCAAAACGACATAACTTTCACACGTTAAATGTGCATATCAGCGCATTACATACATTGATAAACGGATAGGGTGTTTAAAAAGCGTAAAATAATTGTGTGTAGAAATGGTGTTAACGACGAACTTGGTATCATAATATATAACAATAGATGTCATTATGTTTGGAAAAATGTTGTTATTTTGTACCTAAATTTTTTTGGGAAAAAAATTAGCAAAACTCTTTTTTATCAAGTTATTATCAAAATAAGCGCGTTTTCCAAGAATTATTTATATTGAATATTATAAGCAAGCTCATCAGTGTATTTGTTCACAGACCAGACTGCGGGGCCTATAGCGTGTTCACAGGTCAGACTGCGGGGCCTATATCGTGTTCACAGGCCAGACTGCGGGACCTATATCGTGTCTACAGGCCAGACTGCGGGGCCTATATCGTGTCTACAGGTCAGACTGCGGGGCCTATAGCGTTTTCACAGACCAGACTGCAGGGCCTATATCGTGTTCACAGGCCAGACTGCGGGACCTATATCGTGTCCACAGACTGCGGGGCCTATAGCGTTTTCACAGACCAGACTGCAGGGCCTATATCTTGTTCACAGGCCAGACTGCGGGACCTATATCGTGTCTACAGGCCAGACTGCGGGGCCTATAGCGTTTTCACAGACCAGACTGCAGGACCTATATCGTTTTCACAGGCCAGACTGCGGGACCTATATCGTGTCCACAGGCCAGACTGCGGGGCCTATAGCGTTTTCACAGACCAGACTGCAGGACCTATATCGTGTTCACAGGTCAGACTGCGGGGCCTATATCGTGTTCACAGACCAGACTGCGGGACCTATATCGTGTCCACAGGCCAGACTGCGGGACCTATATCGTGTCTACAGGCCAGACTGCGGGGCCTATAGCATTTTTACAGACCAGACTGCGGGACCTATATCGTGTTCACAGGCCAGACTGCGGGGCCTATAGCGTGTTCACAGACCAGATTGCAGGGCCTATATGTGTTCACAGGCCAGACTGCAGGGCCTATATCGTGTTCACAGGTCAGACTGCGGGGCCTATATCTTGTTCACAGGCCAGACTGCGGGACCTATATCGTGTTCACAGACCAGACTGCGGGACCTATATCGTGTTCACAGACCAGACTGCGGGACCTATATCGTGTTCACAGACCAGACTGCGGGGCCTATATCGAGTTCACAGGTCAGATTGCAGGGCCTATATCGTGTTCACAGGTCAGACTGCGGGACCTATATCGTGTTCACAGGCCAGACTGCGGGGCCTAAATCGTGTCCACAGACCAGACTGCGGGACCTATATCGTGTTCACAGACCAGACTGCGGGACCTATATCGTGTTCACAGGCCAGACTGCGGGACCTATATCGTGTCTACAGGCCAGACTGCGGGGCCTATAGCGTTTTCACAGACCAGACTGCGGGATCTATATCGTGTTCACAGGCCATACTGCGAGGCCTATAGCGTGTTCACAGACCAGATTGCAGGGCATATATGTGTTCACAGGCCAGACTGCACGGCCTATATCGTGTTCACAGGTCAGACTGCGGGGCCTATATCGTGTTCACAGGCCAGACTGCGGGACTTATATCGTGTTCACAGGCCAGACTGAGGGGCATATAGCGTGTTCACAGGCCAGACTGCGGGGCCTATATCGTGTTCACAGGCCAGACTGCGGGGCCTATATCGTGTTCACATGCCAGACTGCGGGGCCTATATTGTGTTCACAGGCCATACGGCGGGACGTATATCGTGTTCACAGACTAGACTGCAGGACCGGCACCGTGTTCACAGACCAAACTGCGGACCGACCTCGTGTTCCCAGACCAGACTGCGGGACCTATATCGTGTTCACCAATAGTGGAGGACACCGTGTTTACAGACCAGACTGCAGACTGACATTGTGTTCACAGGCAAGATAGTGGAGCGACACCTTGTTCACAGATCAGACATCTCACTGACACCGTATTCACAGACAAATAGAGGAGCGACACAATGTTACAGACCATTCACCTCACTGACAACGTGTTCACAGGCCTGACTGCGGTACCGATACTATGTTAAGTGATGCATGTAGCAACCTCCATGTGTCTCCACCGAATGAGAAAATGACCTTTAAGAAAGGGTCCAATTGCTTTAATGGTCTTTATTTGCGGGCATCCTAAATATCAGACCACTTCCTTCTGACACATTTCACACATACAGTCGATCTAGTTTATTGTGTAATTGGATAGTTATTGTACAAATTTACTGTATGCTACGACCTCGGCCGACAGACCCCCTTACATGGCAATTCAATACTTGCGAATACACTTGCAATGTGTCCTTTAACAGTTCCGTTGTATCAATTCAATAGTGAATGTGGGAAGCGACACATCAGTACACAGATGATGCTGACACAACTGTACAGAGCAAATTAGGCCCGTCAACATTCGCAAAATAGCTTGTTTCGCACTTTTCATCGTTAATACAATCGCGCAATTGCATCTCGTCCAACTGCAAGTAAGTTGACAACTAAAACTGCGTTTTAATTTGAAGAGTTGCAATACTGTTTCAGTCGTTGAATGTGTAATTAAACTGTACATACAATATTCATTTTATATAATAGGAATCCGCAGTGATAGTTATGTATGGACTGTATGGATACTGTAAACTAACGGTTTGCAAAGTGAATGATTGCGTCATACAGTCAGGCCAATTCGTTAAGAAAGGGCGGTGAGCTCTCACCTTCTGTCAGGGGAAGCAGCGTCGAGAAGCCTACGTAGCGTATTTTACATCGTCTAGTTGATTAACAGATGTCAGCTCCTTCTTGTAATCAAGGCACGTGTTAAACCAGACTTTCCATTAAACATGTTGACAGCCTTCATAAACAACACGGTTTATTTCCAATGCTTAATATGTGCCAGAGAAGCTATTTCTCTGAAATCTGGATTCAAAAATAACAACCCTTCATGAACTTCAATGATTACAAATAACAGACACCAACAAACAACTATAAACCAAGAATCATTTTATACTCCGTTGTTTTCTTGGTTAAAATATTTATTAAGGGACACCCGTGTATGTAGGACTATTTTCTCATTTTTTCAAACATGCAATCACATTCGGCGCATATCTGAGATGCAATAGAAACCGGGCTCATTTGAAACTCATTAAACACGTCTTGTTTTGAAACGTTTGCAGGCCCTACTTTTACAGAGTTCTAAACTGTCGTAGGTGTCATTGTTTTGTGTTCCCACTTGTTTACATAAACTACAAGGTAATAAATTATGGGCATTATTTCTATGATTTGAAATGGCTCTCATCTCATCCCAACATGATACTTAGCAAAACGACATGATAACTATACTATGATAAAATATTTTTAATTTAAGTATTTACGGAGTAGATATTCCAACGCCTCTTAATGGAAGCAAATAAATCACAAGGCTTACGAGTATATGCACGTGGACTTGCTGTATTTTTATGTTAATATGTAGATCCAAACGTTAATATAACGATGACGTTTCAGTACTGAGAACCATTTAATACTGATGCAGGCAACATTCCTAATGAACATAATTGTAAAACTAAACTAAAATGCAGCGATACATATTTTATTTTCTTCACATGTGGAAAATGAATGAGTTATTAACGTTACTTTCATAGTTTTCAATACATACATAAGCGACACATCCGCTCTTTAATGTTTGCTATGTGATACTGCTAAGATTGTCACGGTATTCAAATAGCCATCTTTATGATACGGTCATTAAATCTTATCGGATTAAGTTGGCCGCTTAAGTGAGGCCACACATGAAGTCAAGCTATCCATTAAGGGCAGCTGAGGTGAATTGGATGCTTACATGTATATGAAACAATGCAAACCCTGCACCCTGCGTAGCTGGCAATGTTAATAGATACCATTTGCGTTTATATATGAGTATTAATGCTTATTTGTTATAATGTAATAATATTATAATGTAATTGGAAAATTAAAAAAGAAGTAATAACATTGGTATATATATATTCCTATATAAAGACATGTTATGACATGACATGTTAGCACCGATCACAAGTAAATACAATACGGAAATATAGTGAAACTTAATTTGAACAAAAGGATCACAAGGTTTAAAAATAACAACATTGATTTGCACTGATGAAAGCACAGTTAATTACAGTAGAAAACGCACACCAGGCGTCTTAGTGTACAACATTCACAGACAGCGATAAGCAACGTTCCTGTGTTTTCCTGTGAACGCTCGGTCAGGGTTGACGATATCTGGATATGTGACTGGGATTTAAGGCGTCAGCTGCGACACCGCCTCAACATGTAACACGCAGAATAGACTCGATGACATGCAAACACAGAACATTAACAACATAGAGAGATTCATATAATAACAGAATAATAAACTCAAAGAAGACTACAGGAGTAGCATCTGGCCATTATAATAGGGACAAATACAAACATATACATATGTAAATCTAATGTCCCAAATAATGACACACATATAGCCACAGAATAACACTAATGAAAGAAAACAAACACAGAAGAACACTAATGAAAGAAAACAAAAAAAAAACACCACCAACGAATCACTCAATTAATGAATACACAGCCGTGATAACAATCTCATTTAAATCATCTCCAGTCTGACGCTACTATAATGTCCGCTGACTGGATCTGATGACTTCGCATTAGGGGTCACGTTCAGATGACCTTTTCAGGAGCCAATCAAATTGTTGCCTTCAAAATGTTGTGCATAACTTCATATATAAACTACAAATACTATGCACGAAATTAACGTGAACTTTGGATGTTTACTCGCCTAAGGTACCACTATATCCATGGTTATCCGCGTGAAAATTAACTGTAAATGATTTATGCCCGAGGATCATCTGGAAATACATCACATTTCAAAAAGGGAATTTCACTGGGCGCAGCAGAGCTGATACTTTATTGTTCGGAAGGTCATTTGAACGTGACCTGTTATACGATGTCTTCAGATCCTAACAATCTTAGGATTTGATTTTAATGAGATTGCCGTGATAACAGATAAATGTATTTATTTTTTTTAAATATTATCAAATAAAAATTTAAAAGCATCCTTTCACTGCAATATGTGAGGCCTGTTTGACAATGTGTTACTGCTGCATGTTGTTGATAAGGTTGGGCAGGGTGGTGGCGGTGTGCAGGAAGCCCTTGCGCTGCTTCTGTTTCCGCTGCTCCGTCATCTGCTCCTTGAGCTCACTGAGCTGCTGTAAGAGCAGCTGTACCAGCTGGTCGGTGCTGTTCAGGTGCGTCTGCAGCGTGCGCATATCGTTCTGCTCCCCGTCGTTCTCCTCGGCCGCAAGGGACATCGCACGCATGCGCGGGAACCAGTCCAGGTTCTTCTCCTGCAGAACGGGAATACACACTATGGATACTGCTGACATAGCAGAATTATTTGTTACAGAATTACCTTGCAGTTATCTGCACTGAATATGACTGCAATTAAGTATGCATGTATATCCAAATTTACTAACCAAAGTTACTCTCATACAAAGCTCTAATAGTTAGAGAACTATGTGCTTACCTCGACCATTTCCGACAAATAAAGAACTCTGCTTATGAAGACCATCTCAGACACTCTTATACCTAGTGAACTCTGCTTATGATGACCATCTGAGACACTGGCTCGTATACCTAGTGCACTCTGTGCTTATGATGACCATCTTAAGACACTGGCTCGCATACCTGGTGCACTCTGCGCTTATGATGACCATCTTATGACACTGGCTCGTATACTAGTACCTGGTGCACTCTGTGCTTATGATGACCACCTTAAGACACTGGCTCGTATACCTGGTGCACTCTGTGCTTATGATGACCACTTTAAGAAACCAGCTCGTATACTAGTACCTGGTGAACTCTGTGCTTATGATGACCACCTGAAAACACTGGCTCGTATACCTGGTGCACTCTGTGCTTATGATGACCATCTCAGACACTAGCTCTTAAACCTAGTGAACTCTGTGCTTATGATGACCATCTTAGACACTGGCTTGTATACCTGGTGAACTCTGTGCTTATGATCACCATCTGAGACACTGGCTCTTATACCTAGTGAACTCTGTGCTTATGATGACCACCTTAAGACACTGGCTCGTATACCTGGTGCACTCTGTGCTTATGATGACCATTTCAGACACTGGCTCATATACCTAGTGAACTTGCTCGTATACCTAGTGAACTCTGTACTTATGATTACTATCTCAGACACTGGCTCTTATACTTAGTGAACTCTGTGCTAATGATGACCATCTCAGACAGATCTTGTACCTAGTGAACTCTGTGCTAATGATTACTATCTCAGACACTAGCTCTTATACCTAGTGAACTCTGTGCTTATGATGACCATCTTAGACACTGGCTCTTATACCTAGTGAACTCTGTGCTTATGATGACCATCTCAGACACTGGCTCATACCTAGTGAACTCTGTGCTTATGATGACCATCTTAGACACTAGCTCTTATACCTAGTGAACTCTGTGCTAATGATGACCATCTTAGACACTGCCTCTTATACCTAGAAAACTCTGTGCTTATGATGACCATCTTAGACTCTAGCTCATATACCTAGTGAACTCTGAGCTTATGATGACCACCTTAAGACACTGGCTCTTATACCTAGTGAACTCTGTGCTTATGATGACTATCTTAGAGACAAGCTCTTATACCTAGTGAACTCTGTGCTTATGATTACTATCTTAGACACTAGCTCTTATACCTAGTAAACTCTGTGCTTATGATGACTATCTTAGACACTAGCTCTTATACCTAGTAAACTCTGTGCTTATGATTACTATCTTAGACACTGGCTCGTATACCTAGTGAACTTTGTGCTTATAATGACCATCTTAGACACTAGCTCTTATACCTAGTGAACTCTGTGCTTATGATGACCACCTCAGAAACTGGCTCTTATACCTAGTGAACTCTGTGCTTATGATGACCATCTTAGACACTGGCTCTTATACCTAGTGAACTCTGTGCTTATGATGACTATCTTAGACACTGGCTATAATAACTATTGAACTCTGTGCTAATGATGACCATCTTAGACACTGCCTCTTAGACCTAGTGAACTCTGTGCTTAAGATGACCATCTTAGACACTGGCTCTTATACCTAGTGAACTCTGTGCTTATGATGACCATCTTAGATACTGCCTCTTATACCTAGTGAACTCTGTGCTTATGATGACCATCTTAGACACTGCCTCTTATACCTAGTGAACTCTGTGCTTATGATGACCATCTTAGACACTAGCTCATATACCTAGTGAGCTCTGTGCTTATGATAACCACCTTAAGACACTTGCTCTTATACCTAGTGAACTCTGTGCTTATGATGACCATCTCAGACACTGGCACTTATACCTAGTGAACTGTGTGTTATTGATGACCATCTCAGACAATGGCTCGTATACCTAGTGAACTGTGAGTTTATGATGACCATCTTAGACACGTAGCTCTTATACCTAGTAAGCTCTCTGCTTACCTTGACCATCTCTGACACATAGCTCTTTTACTTAGTGAATTCAGTGCTTACGTTGACTATCTCTGACACGTAGCTCTCAGGTCCAGTGAGCTCAGTGCTTACCTTGACCATCGCTGACACGTAGCTCTCAGGTCCAGTGAACTCAGTGCTTATCTTGACCATCTCTGACATGTAGCTCTTATACCTGGTGAACTCAGTGCTTATCTTGACCCTCTCTGACACGTAGCTCTTTTACCTAGTGAACTCTGCGCTTACCTTGACCATCTTTGACACGTAGCTCACTGGTCCAGTGAACTCAGCGCTTACGTTGACCATCTCTGACACGTAGCTCTCAGGTCTAGTGAACTCTGTGCTTACCTTGACCATCTCTGACATGCAGCTCTCAGGTCCAGTGAACTCAGTGCTTACCTTGACCATCTCTGACACGTAGCTCTCAGGTCCAGTGAACTCGGTAGACTTCTTCACCTTCACCAGCACTATGAAGTTCAAATAATGCCACATGTTGTGCTCAAACTTCACATGTTCCTCGAAAGACACAGTCTTGTTATCAAAGGCACTGCGTGACAATCCTGGAAAAATGTTGATGAATAATTATTTATCAGATATTTAAATTTCCTTTATACAAGAGATTATCATGGATGTCATTAAACTTTGAACAAAACTTTTTAATTCCGTTTCTCAAGAGGACACAAAAAGTAGTATTAAAATCACATTTGAACACATTTAGTTACCTACCACAGATGAAGCAAGTGTTGCGTAGAATTTCATCCTTAGTCTGTTTCTCACTCCTCAGGTCAGCAAACGTGTCGATAATGACACCGAAGATCAAGTTCAGGATGATAATGATGATGAGGAAGAAGAAAAGAAGGTCATACACAACCCTCGCCACATACAGCGGCTCCTGAAACACAGCCCGCATCACTTTAGAGCTGCCGTAACATATACAGTGGAACACAGCCAATATCACGATAGAGCTGCCGTAACATATACAGGGGAACACAGCCAATATCAAGATAGAGCTGCCGTAACATATACAGGGGAACACAGCGAATATCAAGATAGAGCTGCCGTAACATATACAGGGGAACACAGCCAATATCAAGATAGAGCTGCCGTAACATATACAGTGAAACACAGCCAATATCAAGATAGAGCTGCCGTAACATATACAGGGGAACACAGCCAATATCACGATAGAGCTGCCGTAACATATACAGTGGAACACAGCCAATATCAAGATAGAGCTGCCGTAACATATACAGGGGAACACAGCGAATATCAAGATAGAGCTGCCGTAACATATACAGGGGAACACAGCCAATATCAAGATAGAGCTGCCATAACATTTACAGTGAAACACAGCCAATATCAAGATAGAGCTGCCATAACATATACAGTGAAACACAGCCAATATCAAGATAGAGCTGCCGTAACATATACAGTGAAACACAGCCAATATCAAGATAGAGTTGCCGTAACATATACAGGGGAACACAGCCAATATCAAGATAGAGCTGCCGTAACATATACAGTGAAACACAGCCAATATCAAGATAGAGCTGCCATAACATATACAGGGGAACACAGCCAATATCAAGATAGAGCTGCCGTAACATATACAGTGAAACACAGCCAATATCAAGATAGAGCTGCCGTAACATATACAGGGGAACACAGCCAATATCAAGATAGAGCTGCCGTAACATATACAGGGGAACACAGCCAATATCAAGATAGAGCTGCCATAACATATACAGTGAAACACAGCCAATATCAAGATAGAGCTGCCGTAACATATACAGGGGAACACAGCCAATATCACGATAGAGCTGCCGTAACATATACAGGGGAACACAGCCAATATCAAGATAGAGCTGCCGTAACATATACAGGGGAACACAGCCAATATCAAGATAGAGCTGCCGTAACATATACAGGGGAACACAGCCAATATCAAGATAGAGCTGCCGTAACATATACAGGGGAACACAGCCAATATCAAGATAGAGCTGCTATATGATGTACAGTGGAACACAGCCGATATCACCATAGAGCTGCTATA
This sequence comes from Congeria kusceri, assembly GCA_027627225.1. NCBI lineage: Eukaryota > Metazoa > Mollusca > Bivalvia > Myida > Dreissenidae > Congeria > Congeria kusceri. The sequence continues at coordinate 62,001,395 of CM051035.1, forward strand.
TGATGTACAGTGGAACATAGCCATGATCACGATAGAGCTGCTGTAACAAATACAGTGGAACACAGCCGATATCACGATAGAGCTGCTATATGATGTACAGTGCAACACTTCCCTTATGACAGAGCACCCATGTAATATACAGCCCAACATCCAGTTTTATGTTACCCAGAACATAGAAATTTCAAATTATTTTCTACCTACACTTTAAACATCAATAATGAAATCCACAAACTGTGTGGATGTGATAATATGATCCTAACCCATGTGCAGAAAATTATATGCATAACTACATATTGCCTACAATGTAATACTAAACATTACTACTATTACGATAATTTAGCAGAAATGAATGAAACTCAAAGAAAGCATTAAACTTTTAATTTCAATGGGAATTGTGGAGAATACCAAAATCAAAATAATTGCGATTTCAAATTATTGCGTTAATGTGGACACCATTCATACCCCAGCGCTGGGTTTCCTCAGCACGTCTCCGATACCTCCGCCATTACGCAGACCGTGGTTGAGGGTGGTGAGGATACACATCACCAGCGAGTCACATGCCCTCTGCTTGTCACCTTCCTGATCTCCATCTGTGAACGCAAATTTACTTGTAATTCAGGGGTAAGACTGATGTCATCAGCAACAACTGCATACATCCTATACACATGAACTAAATATATATTGTCTAATAACAACAGTTTACAATTATGAATAACACTTAACAATTTAAAGATTCTGATGTGATTGTAAATGGTACAGCAGCAGTTATATCAACATTGATGACAGGTCTTATGGCTCCCAGGCTATTATTTATGAAGCGTTAAAGCTTACCCCCACTGGTCCATATATATTTCCATACTGTAAATGTTACATATCTACTGACATATGGGTACAACGAAACTACAGAACTGTATACATGTATCCAACACTGTCAGTCTAAACACAACAAACTGACAGTCAATTATTTTAATAAGAACATATTTAATTGATGCCAAAACCAGCCAATAAAGCCTGTCATTTACCATCCTTGCATCTGAAATGTCGATGTTGACTACCAACCCAGTGCTATACACATGTTACTTTACAAGCAAGTGAAGGCAGACATACTACCTGCAGGGTCCTGGTAGTCTGCGGTCTCTGAACATCGATCAGCACTGCACATCTCATTCTCAACTAAACATGCAGAAACACAGGCTCAAAGACATATGACAGTAGCATATACAGTTCTTTAGCAATTGAAATTACGGTACTTGAAAAATATTTACACTTTAAAAGAAGCTATATAATGATCTGCAGTTTAAGAACATGCCACTAATGTCAAGATGGATTCCGTGCTGTGATGTCCTACCATTGACATGTGAAGCGACTGCAGACAGTGGCTCTACCTCCAGCAGGAAGTCATTCTGGAAGAAGATGTAGCCCAGGATTGAGAACAGGTAGATGAGAATGACAGCGAGGAAGGCCGTGAGCAAGATGGAGCGGTGGTTCCGAGTCACCGACTTCATCACGTTGATCAGCGTCTCCTCACGGTATATCACATCCAACATCTGCAAAGACAAGCTTGAATTCATGTTAAAGGACAACAACACAGAGAAGTTCGTTTGTATAGTACAAAAAGAACAACTTCGGGCTTTCTATCATTGGTGAAGTGAAAATATAATGTAAACAATAATAATATCTTTCGAATTGTACAGTGGACTATTTAATCACAAGTCAGAACGGACATCCAGTGTGACATCTGCTCACCAAGAGACTGTAGAAAAACTCGTGGACACAAAGACCCAGTATGCACAAGATCAGGTACGCCGTGTGGTACGCAAACCCGAAGTCTGTGATCACATGCCGCCATGGCTTGTTGAATGTCCCTCGATTACCCATCATACTAATCAGGAAGATGCCTTTATTGATCACCTGCAGTCAAAAACGTTTTTTTTTCAGAATTCAAAACATTAAAATCTTATTATCATTATCAATCATGTTTTCAGTTATTTACAGTCATATTACTGACTTATTAACACATAAATGTGATAATGATAACCTCAACAAATATATTCAAACTAAGGTTGATTCTCTGAAATAATTGTTTATATTTAGAACATCGCCAACTTTAATCACTTTAATCTAACAGACTATGCGGATATCAGTGTAAGATCCTGTTACCTTAACAATGTCAAACTCATTAAATAAAACATTATCATAAACAGAAATCAACATTTTTGTCACTGGTCTCACATTTAGCATTCCTAACAGCCCTAGGGTCGGTTCCACTCCAACACTGAATATCATACGAAGAATGATGGAACCAATCAGTGTGATGATGCTGGATGGGGTTGCTATGGTGATCACCAGTGCCAGGGAGACCAGGGTCAGTGTCCACACCAGACCAGATAGGCGCGAGTCCAGCTCTGAAATATACCAAACAAACTGACTGATGTGACGTGGTGTGTGATTCCTATATTGACTTACAAATAAATTATATTCTGAAATGAAAATTATTCATTCAGTCAATAAAGAGTTTAAAATTCTAAACATGAAAATGTGCCTAAAATATTGTGAAATACACATTTTGGGAAAAAAAGACTAACATCATAATAATTCCTATAAGTAATTGGACATGTTATTAGCTGGATGTATTTGATTTCTTTAATATGAAATATTTCATTGAGGTAATGTGTTAGTGTTTTAGATATTTTATGGATGATCAGAGAGGGCATGTGTTACCAGTCTTGCTGTCCTGGAATGGGTAGAAGAAGGCCACCAGGAGGTTGAGCAGAACAGCAAAGTTGAATGCGATGTTTCCCCAGAACGACATGTGACTGCTGAACCAGGACAGGTAGGGGTTGGCTGGAACATGTACGGAATTACATCTATAAACAAATAGCAGGTATAACACAAACTGTACCTGTTGTTGAAATACATGTAAATGAAGGGAAGTAACTCCAATAACATACAACTAACAATATTTATGTAACAAAATTCAATAAAATTTAAAGAAACATTACATAGTACTAATTAATTAGTCACATCCACAAATCACAGTTTATTTCTACCGTGTTCAACCAGATAATTTTGATGTTAAGAAGCAGTAAATGTAATCTTTTCAGACCATATTTTAATAATGAATGCACTTTATCCAAGAATTTGAAATGGACTCATACGGAAACATACGGTATAAACAAACAAAACACCAATGACTTAAATGCTGACAACTTATGTTTAAGACTGAACTGAAACTTGCCGCACCACTGGTTCTTTTCTGTTATCAATGTCTGCCATTGGGTCTATAAGTGCCTACCTCGAAGGTCCCTCTGCCAGATCATCTCACTGTAAATGTCGTCCACGCGCTCAAAGAAGTCAGCCACCTTGCTGCCCTGCTCGTCACGCTCGGCCGTGTTGAACACGTGCAGCTTCGTCTCCTCTGTCAGGAACCCACATATCTCCGGGATTGGAAACACTATCTTCTCCATGGTTCTGTCATGTCGCACAATCTGCAATAGATAACTGGGCCTCTTATATTCAATGAACATTTGTTATATAAACAAGGCTTTGATAGTATTGCAAGCAATACAGGAGTCCCCTACTGGTGAAAACCCCTACTAATTAAACATTGTGCAATACCGTCAAATCGCCCTTTATTTGTAGATGTACAAAGTTTCATATTCAAATCCAATTTGTCACTGCAGTATTAAGTTTTAATTTATTTTTATTTTACTAACATTGACCAGACATTCAAGTTACTTTTTGAGTTATTGCAGTACTAAACTGACAGAGGGAAATCATTTAGTCCATTCTGTGTACCAAGTTTCATTATCATATGTTACGTTCTTTTCGAATTATTACAGTATTAAGTTCATTTCTATTTTAAGTAAGAGTCACGTGACCTTTGAACTCTGGTGAAAAATAAAGGGTCGTGTACAATCCTCACCTTGCTCTTTCTATGTATACAAAGTTTCATCAAAGTATCTTCAGTACTTTTTGAGTTATCGCAGGATCCAGGTTTTGGGGACAGGACAGACAGAGTGAGACCGATGGAGGAACAGACAGACAGACGCACACAGACGGAGGGCTAACCCATAGTCCAATCTGTGTACCAAGTTTCATGAAGTCTCATGATCATATCGTTGCACTTTTCAAAATATTTCAGTATTAAGTTTATTTCTATTTTAAGTCACATGACCTTTGACCTCTGGTGAAAAATAAAAGATCGTGCATAATTCTCACATTGCTGTTGCTATGTATACAAAGTTTCATCAAAGTGTCTTCAGTACTTTCCGAATTATCACAGGATCCAGGTTTTGGGGACGGACGGACAGACAGACATACCGACGAACAGACAGAACGACACACAGACAGATGGCAAACCTATAGTTCAATCTCTGTACCACGTTTTATGGTCATATCTGATGTCCATTTCGAATTATTACAGTATTTAGTTTATTTCTATTTTTAGTAACAGTCATATGACCTTTGACCTTCTGGTGAAAAAAAAGGTTGTGCATAATCCTCACATTGCCACATTGCCATTTATATGTATACCCAGTTTCATAGAAATAAGTTCAGTACTTTTTTAGTTATTGCAGGAACCAGGTTTTGGGGACGGACAGACAGACCGACGGACAAACATATAGAGAGACACACAGATGGATGGCAAACTTATAGTTCAATATTTGTACAAAGTTTCATGGTCTATCTTAAGTACTTTTCGAATTATAACAGTATTTAGTTTATTTCTATTTTTAGTAACAGTCATGTGACCTTTGACCTCTAGTGAAAAATAAAAGGTCCTGCATAATCCTCACATTGCCGTTTATATGAATACCAAGTTTCATCGAAATATTTTTAGTACTTTTTGAGTTATCGCAGGATCCAGTTTACCAAGTTTCATCGATGTATCTTCAGTACTTTTTGAGTTATTGCAGGAACAATATTTTGCGGATAGTCTGACTGACGGACTGACGGACGGAGGGCAAACCTATAGTCCCCTCTGGTGAAACACTGGTAGGGGACTAATAACTTGAACTGCTTAAGCAAAACAACTTTAAAGTTCAGTGTACTTACATATTACTCAGTAATGAATATTTTCAGTGTATAAAAGTGTCAGTGTTAAGCATCAACCACACCATAATATAAAATTAAAGAATTTAACAAACAAGAGCTGTCAGAAGACAGCACGCTCACATATTCGAAGTATTTCAGTTCGTACACATTTTGGTTAGTGAAAGGGGCATACATTTGTTATAATACAAAACTTTTAAGTGAAGCCTTGTATAGTTCATAAATTTTTGGAACAAAAACTTTAACCAGAAAGTCTATGTAAATGTGGGCTAACTCTGTCAAAATACAAAACAGAGTTATGGGTAATGTTGCCCCTGATACTAGAGTTGATGACAAAGGTTAGTTCCAAGTTTCAATTGAATAACTTATGTAGTTTTTAAGTTACAAAACTTTTGAATATAAACTTTAACCAGAAAATCTACGTGAAAAAGGGGCATAACTCGGTCAAAATACAAAATAGAGTTATGGGGGATGTTCACCCTGATACTGGTGTTGATGACAAAGGTATATTTCAAGTGAATAGCTTTTGTAAAGTTGAAGTTACAAAACTTTTGAATATAAACTTTAACCAGGAAATCTATGTGAAAAAGGGGCATAACTCTATCAAAATACAAAACAGAGTTATAGGGAATGTTGCCCTTGATACTGGAATTGATGACAAAGGTTAGTTCCAAGTTTCAAGTGAATAACTTATGTAGTTTTGAAGTTACAAAACTTTTGAATATAAACTTTAACCAGAACATTTACGTGAAAAGTGGGGCATAACTCTGTCAAAATACAAAACAGAGTTATGGGGAATGTTGCCTCGGACACTGGAGTTTATAACAAAGGTATATTCCAAGTTTCAAGTGAACTTATGTAGTTTTGAAGTTACAAGACTTTTGAATAAAAACTTTAACCAAATGCAGACGCGGACGCCGACGCCGGGTGTAGAAGGAAAGCTCACCTATTCTTCGAATAGTCGAGCTAAAAAAGAATCATGTATTTACATAACAACTAAAACAAGGTCCTGTCTGTTATGTACCTCAATCTGTGCAGTGTGTTTAGCATAGAACTCGAGTGCCTGGTCCCCATACAGGTCCCCACATGGTTTCAGCAGAGCCGCCAGATCCTTATTGTGCTGTGACAGCTGCAAGAAATACAATCAAAGCATTGCTGGTGTCCATTAGGATTTTACATGTATTATCTTTTTTGGACAAGCCCAGAAAATGGAAATAATATTTTATATACTACAAAAAAAGTTAAGTTGTGACACCAAAATATCTATAACCTTTTTAATTAATAAAAAAATGGTAGCCTATGTCGTTTCTCCAATACCCAACTCTTTTATACAAATATTACCAATACACTAAATAATTTTTTGTGAACCATTCCGGAATTAGAAAAATTAGCTACCTTTTAACATTTGAGATGCTGAGCAAAAATATCATTAAGTTCAAGTCTTTTATAAACATGTGTACATACCTGCTTGAAAAGGATGACGATGTGACCGACTTCCTATAGTGAGTACATACCTGTTTGCAAGGATAAAGATGTTGTGACCCACTGCCCACTGTGTGTACATACCTACCAGTATTTGGCAAGGATAAAAGATGTGTCTGACTGACTGCTCTCTGAGTGTACATACCTGTTTAGCCAGGATGAAGATGTTGTGACCGACTGCCTTTGGTGTGTACATACCCGTTTGGCAAGGATGAAGATGTTGTGACCGACTGCCTTTGGTGTGTACATACCTGTTTGGCCAGGATGACGATGTTGTGACCGACTGCCCACTGTGTGTACATACCTGTTTGGTCAGGATGAAGATGTTGTAACCTACAGCCTTTGGTGTGTACATACCTGTTTAGCCGGGATGAAGATGTTGTGACTGACTGCCTTTGGTGAGTACATACCTGTTTAGTCAAGATGAAGATGTTGTGACCGACTGCCCACTGTGTGTACATACCTACCGGTATTTGGCAAGGATAAAAGATGTGTGTGACTGACTGCTCTCTGAGTTTATATACCTATTTAGCCAGGACTGACGATGTTGTGACCGACAGCCTTTTTTGTGTACATACCTGTTTAGCCAGGATGAAGATGTTGTGACCGACTGCCTTTGGTGAGTACATACCTGCTTGACCAGGATGAAGATGTTGTGACCGACTGCCTTTGGTGAGTACATACCTGCTTGACCAGGATGAAGATGTTGTGACCGACTGCCCACTGTGTGTACATACCTGTTTAGCCAGGATGAAGATGTTGTTACCGAATGCCGACTGTGTGTACATACCTGCTTGGCCAGGATGAAGATGTTGTGACCGACTGCCTTTGGTGTGTACATACCTGTTTGGCCAGGATGAAGATGTTGTGACCGACTGCCTTTGGTGTGTACATACCTGTTTAACCAGGATGAAGATGTTGTTACCAACTGCCCACTGTGTGTACATACCTGCTTGGCCAGGATAAAGATATTGTGACCGACTGCCTTTGGTGAGTACATACCTGCTTGGCCAGGATGAAGATGTTGTGACCGACTGCCTTTGGTGAGTACATACCTGTTTGGCCAGGATGAAGATGTTGTGACCGACTACCTTTGGTGTGTACATACTTGTTTAGCCAGGATGATGATGTTGTGACCGACTGCCTTTGATGAGTACATACCTGTTTAGCCAAGATGAAGATGTTGTGACCGACTGCCCACTGTGTGTACATACCTGCTTGGCCAGGATGAAGATGTTGTGACCGACAGCCTTTGGTGAGGCTTCCTTGTCCTCATCCTCATCCTCCACTGCGTCCTCAGACTGGAACGCCCCCTTGGCCACGTCCACCTGGCACACACAACACAGGACTCAGTCTTACAACCAGCAGAAAAGGTCAAAAATTGTTCTATTGCACCAGCAGGATCCACTTTGTACTAGTATATATATTACTAGGCCTCCGTTAATGTTGTTCATTTTAACATAATAGGTGTTCACACATTTCACATTATCAAACTTAACAAAAATGTGATGTGTTGGTTCTGTAAAGGGTTATTGACTAAACAAGTGTCACACACATTTACTTGCAATATGTTTTGTTTTACATTTTTTACTTATTACACACATTAATAAATCGTACCTGACCAACTAATGTCTAAATTTAAGTAAGATATTTATGCAAATCAAATTTAATAGTTTGGATTGAGGATGTATGTAAATAAAATATTCAAGTGACTGTTACAGAACACTTGAAGTTGAATACTAATATAAACCATTGTCAATGTTGCAGATTGATCCTATAAAGTTGTCTTACTTCATGTCGAGAACCTTTTATTGACATTTAGACAGGCATGCATCATGAAGTTGGACACACATTCTGTCTAGAGAGACAAAGAATTATACAAATCAAACATAATGCTAAATGGAAATTAATAATATTCTATTACAATTAAAACAAAACTACAAAAACTGCGAAAAAAAACTTCAGACATGAAACGTCATAACACATCCACAGCTAGACTAACAGTTCACACAATAAATTGAGCTTGAGGTATAAACAAAAGCCAAAAACATCAAAACTCTCTGCATACTGACAGTTGTGATTCACTTTCAGTGACTTAAGCATTATTTATTATGATGGTTTCTTGTGTGAAAACCAAGGCATTTTGCGATTGTATTGACCTGACACACATGAATATTCCATTTACTTTGGTAAATCTATTTTAAGCTTCTAACTCAGATAGGAGACTAAGGCGAGAATATGTCTTGATTAAATCTATACTCCGTTGTAGTTGATACAGTAGAGCAGTGGCAAGCTTGTAAAGTTTGTAAGTGTTAATGAGGCTACAGAGTGTAGATGTGTGAGACACAACAGCCACATGCAGTGGAGGGCAGACCTGCTGCAGACGGACGGACTCCTCGGTAAGCGCCTGTCTGAACACCGTTGTCATCATTTCTACCTTCAAACACACGATGACATAGCAGTCACAGGGACCCAGACTTAACCAATACATGTGAAATGTGTTCTGTATAAGAAATGCGAAGAAAATTTATGGAATGTGCAAAGCACCTTTCTGCAGGCCATTGTTTGGGAATTTCATAATAGAATCTCTGAAAATGGGAACAAATGGCTATAAATTACAAAAATGTGTTCTACAAAATGATTATGTGGATAAGAATACCAATAAAAGATTGACCAGTAGATACCTGTCAATCAAGGACTGAGTTGACCAATTATGGGTTTATATTTCAGTGGTAAACAATAGCACATGGTTGCATAATCCAATCAATTTACTTCAAATATATGGACAAACAACCTTCGACAAACATAAAGGCGGAATGTGCTACTACAGCATTAGTACTTTTGTGTATGTTCTGTACTTATGGGGCTTTTCGCTGTTTAGTGAATCAAGTCATTATTATTTGTCTCCCTTGGTATATTTTCGACATTTGCAGAGGAATTGTTTGGGCTCTTTTTGGCTAGAAATTCATTCGTAACTGCCTCCCCTCACGATGTAAGTGATTTTGACATGTTCTGTATTGAGTAGAAATCGTTTCTGTGTAATGCTTATTTAGTATTTCGAAAAAATAAGTGTTAAACCAATCCTCGCTGTTTTGTTCTTAAACACTACGGAAGAGCATTTCTGCCACACCTGTAAATGTTAAAATGTACAATGACTTTTTCAAGGTGTTTTATTAGTGTTATGATTCTACCATGATGTTTAAAATGTGCCTGTCATTATGTTGAAATCATCTTTTAGTCATACCAAGTTTCTGAATGCCTCTTGTTTCTTTGTGGCTTTTTACCCATCTGTTATGATGTGGAAAGACACAACCCAATCGACTTGAGTGTTTTGTCTACTTCGTGACTGGGTTTGCTAGACCGCACTGCGGCAGTACACGGAATGTTTTTGCTACTGGTTAATTAAATTATATTGATTGCATATTAACTACATTACATTGTGAAGATTTCAATCATTAACTAGAATTGTCACATGAGTGACGGATATACCCCCACAATATGGCCTTGTCACAAAACTATGGCATCCATTCGAAAGAAATTTAAAGAGAGAATGCTTTAATTTGTGAATGGTCAACAGTGTATTTGGAAAAATTTAATTTCAATAGGAGCCATAACTGTCAACATTTAGTGGTTAGTAACCAAAGATGAGCTTGATCTGTATTTTATGATGTTACACCTATGTACCAGAAATATGTTAAATATGTGAAGCCTTTCACGAGTTATTGTCCATGTTTTTCGGGAATTTAAGTCAAAAAGGGGGGCCATAACTGTGTCAAAATTGACACTGTAACCAAAGTCGAACTTGACCTGTATTTAATGATTCTACACATGTGTACCAATAATTATTTAAATATGTCAAGCCATTGTTGAGTTATCATTAGGAAACCATGTTTTTAGGGAATTTAAGTCAAATAAAGGGCTATAACTCCGTCAAAATTTAGTGGTTTGTAACCAAAGTCGAACTTGATCTGTATTTTATGATGCTACACATGTATACCAAGAAGTATTTGAATACGTCAAGCTATTCTTGAGTTATCATCCGAAAATCAAGTTTTTAGGGAATTGTAAGTCGAAAAGGGGCCATAACTCTGTCAAAATTTAGTGGTTTGTAACCAACATCGACCTGTATTCTATGAAGTTACACATGTGTACCAAAAATTATTTGAATATGTCAAGCCTTTCTTGAGTTATCATCTGGAAACCATGTTTTGGGGGAAATATAAGTCGAAAAGGGGCCATAACTCTGTCAAAATTTAGTGGTTTGTAACCAACATCGAACTTGACCTGTATTCTATGATGTTACACATTATTTGAATATTTTAAGCCTTTCTTGAGTTATCATTCGGAAACCAAAAACCAACAGACCGACGGACCACCAAGCTCACTCCTATATACCCCCCCTAAACTTCGTTTGTGGGGGTATAATAATTATGCTGTTGTTGTTTTTTTGCAATTGTGAAAAACTGCTTAGGCGAGACTTTTTTTATTTCTTGGTTCTCGGATCCGCCGACCCGATTTTTTTCCAAAAAGCAAAAAATTTTGAAAAATTTAGAATGTAACCGATATCGTTAAAATGACCTTGTAAAAGGGTTTCAACCTGTTACACGGAACGCAAAAAAATATTAATGTCATGGTTATCATGAAGTGATTAAGTTAATGTTGTGTAATATGATTTTTGTAAGTAATAAAGCATTAAATTGTTAATATCACTACCAATTTTCATTTGTGAAATTCTAGTCGTTAATTTACTCAATTCTGTGTTGTTGTTTTATTTATTTATTTTTTTCCCTCCTCCAACTGGAAACTTTTCCAAGTATGTCCGAGAACCAAGAAATAACAAAACTCTGGCCTTATATTTGTGATTGAGTATAGGGCTCCTATTCGGCCATCTGAGGTATAGATAAAAAGGTCTGTCCTGGAATATCAGCATGGAACACTGCGTAGATGAAACAGTTACCATTATTGAACATGGATTCATCAGGACTTCTACTGAACATAGAGCAGTAAAACAATGGTACCAAAAATAATGATTTTCTCAATATTTTATAAGGATATTTCATGTAAACTGACAATACATCCTCTTTGTATTTAACAAAATACAGTGTATCTGAGATCTTCAGGACTGTCTTCTATATTGCACCACAGTACTGATTTTGTCATAGCAATATATGAAATGGGAGAAGATGTGACTGTCTCCCTACATATAAGTATTATGTGATACAGAACAGTATTACACTGGTTACATTGGTTCCCTTTAGGGATGTGCCGAAAGGGGGACCGGCCTTACCAGCTGCTGGGGACTCATGCTGACCAGGATTCTCTCCGCGTTCTCGCTGTCGTGACGACTCTCCATGATCGCCAACAGCAACTTGGAGGCATTGTTCTGCAAAACACACACTCACTCAGAAATCATAGCCAAAATACCAGGCAAGTCACAAACTGCTATTTTGTTAAGCTCCATATGATTGAAGCAGAGAAACAGTTTAGCAAAATACCTTTTGTTTATCCAACATATCAATTATGAAGCTTTTCATTTGTTGTAAAATAATGCTTAACTGACAATGTTTTATTTGTTGTAAAATAATGCTTAACTGACAATGTTTATTTATAAGGATAACGATAGTTTTTGCAGTGTTAAAACATATATGGTCCATGTTAATTTATGAGTTATCCACTTTCATGCAACAGACAAACTGGTTCTTGTCAAAGAGCATAAAGCAAGGTTGTCGAAACAAACAAATCTTTGCCTGCATGAATACCTTCAGTTCTAGAACCAGGTCCATGCTGATCTCACTGAGTACCAGGGCAATGATGATGTCGATTCCGTTGCTTTCGTGCATGGCAATAGCATTCTGAATAATATACAAACAGCACTAATGAAACAGAGACTACAAAACTTGTCCAATTATTGTATGTAAACCCTGGAGAAAATATCCAAGTTATTTAGTTATACATCTCATATGAAAAATATATCCAAATCCCCAAGAATGTCAATACTGCAATCGTGATAACCACCGGTTCCCAACCCAGTTGTGAAGTGAGTCAAGAAGACAGACCTGGTTCTCGTGGCAGGGACCCTGACAGTACTCAGTGAGTGTGGCCAGGGTCTGGTTGATGAGCTCCACGTTGGACTCGTTGATGTAGAGTCCCAGAAGGCCCAGCTTGCCTGTGGTGCTGCCACAGATGCAGTCCAGGAACTGCAAGGTCTGAGTCACCAGGTTGTACTTAGTCTTGTACTCAGGCTGCTCCCTCAGGTAGTTCTACAATACACAGGTTACCAATACAATACATGGTCACCATTAGTTTGCTGAACAGACAAGCAAAAAAACATTGGCAAACTAACACTGCTGAAAGATCTTGGTTGTACTCAAGTGTATTCTAACCCTAACTAAACATGCCTAGCAATTATGGAGTTAAATTGTTTCAACTCAGCAAGGCTTACATGGATGGAAGAAAATGTTTCAACTCAGAAAGGCTAACAAGGATGGGAGACCATGTTTCAACTCAACAAGGCTTACAATGATGGGAGGTTGCTGCGTACCTGAAGGTCCCTGTTGTGGTTCTCACAGAGCAGCTGCAGGAAGCGCAGTATGGGCTGCATGATGTCGATCTGCGGGACCAGCTTCTTCTCATCTTTCTCCCGAGCCATGCGGTCTGTGAGGGCATCCTCCAAGGACAAGTGTCCCGACCCAGATCCTCCGTCCACATCCTCCACAGCACGAAATGGGTCGTCATCTGCTGTGTCGTCTAATGGAAGATTGGCAGCATTTAGTTCACGCTACAGACATGATTTGAAATGTGGGCCATAAACATCAATTTACACACTAATTAATAAAGAAAGAAGCAGGAGCAGGCACTACCTTGAGTTCTATTTCCCAGACCGAGTTGGTGAGGCTTGTCGTCTGCTTTCTTCTCAGAAAGGACCTCGGCTGTGCTCACCATGATGGTGTTCTTGATCTCGGACTGAGCCTCGAACATGTACTGGTAGAACACACGGAAGAACACCTCCGAGTCCTTGTCACGCTTAAGTCGGTTCAACAAGGAATGCTGCAATATATAACATCCAATAGCTAATAACAACATCCAAGGAGAACTATAGTGAACTATAGAAAAGAATCCATGCACAGCAATGTGTCGTGTGAAAACAGCTATTTGCACAACAATGCTTAGGCATACTGTAAAGACTATTGAAATGAAAAACAGTGTTGCATATATAATAGACAATATTTATCTGAACAACAATCAGTGGGCAGTGTCTATCTGAAAATAGTGTTTTTCCTCTACAGCTACCCTGCCAATGGGACCCACCTGTATAACAGTGTTTTTCTTCTACAGCTACCCTGCCAATGGGACCCACCTGTATAACAGTGTTTTTCTTCTACAGCTACCCTGCCAAGGGGACCCACCTGTATAACAGTGTTTTTCTTCTACAGCTACCCTGCCAATGGGACCCACCTGTATAACAGTGTTTTTCCTCCACAGCTACCCTGCCAATAGGACCCACCTGTATAACAGTGTTTTCCCTCTACAGCTACCCTGCCAATGGGACCCACCTGTATAACAGTGTTTCCCCCCTCTAGCAGGGCAATGCCGAGCTCCAGAGTTTCTCTGAAGATCTTGTAGTTGGTGTTCTTAATGATGAGGTCCACAATCAGGTCGGAGGCTCCCGCCTGGTCCAGGTGGCACTGCAAGGCACAGTTACAAAGTAAAGTAATAAACATGTACCCTTACCATTTATACACGTTAATATTTTTATCTGTAAATTTCATGAAAAGGTTTTGTTATCAAATCATTACTTTCTCTTTATCCCACAGACATAGTTGTAGTTACTTTATATTAATCAAATTAATTTACAAAAGAAAATGGTATTGCTATTCCTAAAATATGGATAACAATTACCATTATTCCAAGGTAAAATGTCAGGCTGAGGGTTGTTAATATTATAAAAGCAAGTCAGACACAATATCTAATGGCTATTCCTGTTACAAGTCATGTACCTGAACATCGTGGATCTTCATCTCGGACCTCTGTGGAATGGTCTCCGTGCTGCGGTCATCCCTGGACCCTCGAAGGGAGCGTGAGGTGTCTTGTTTCGGACTCAGGTTGTGTTTGCCATAGTAACGAGTCAACAGACTCTGCCTCAACGCTTCACCCTAGACATTAAGATGTTCATATCAGTGAGGTCAACAAGAGGGACATTTATACTCCATGTCAACTTCTTTACAACATGGGACAAATCGGATCAATCTATAAAGATTATTTTTCTTATTCTTACAGGGTTCAAGTCCAAACAAAAATCGAGACGTTAAGAAGTTATCTGAAAATATCAGAGTGAGTACAGTCACCACGTGAGAGTAAGAGCAAGGTATAGACATCATGCCAGAATGCTATAGTGATACATCTTATACATGGTATACGCCGCCTAAGTGTTGGTTACAGGGAAGCAGTCAGATTCCCCTAATACCTTGCAAGCCTAGCTATAATGAGTTCATTTGTCCTCCAAACATCCAACAAACACTGTATACTTTTATTTAAAGTATACCATATGCATGAAAGGCTTTACAAAGATTGTATAAGATGTTTTTTTATTCACTTCACACTATCCCAAAACGCAACAATATGCAAGAGGTGATCGTAAGTAAAGATTACTCATAAGTCAAACATTTCAACAATCATCAATGAACTGAGAGGAGATGTAAATGTTTGAAGGAATTCCAACCATTAAACTCATATAATTTA
Organism: Congeria kusceri; assembly: GCA_027627225.1. Taxonomy (NCBI): domain Eukaryota; kingdom Metazoa; phylum Mollusca; class Bivalvia; order Myida; family Dreissenidae; genus Congeria; species Congeria kusceri. The sequence goes on from CM051035.1 coordinate 62,016,671, forward strand.
AACATATTAGTGTAACTGTGCATTTTCTTTGACAACATAAAATAATACATGTGCCCTGATAGAAAACACATTTAATTGTGAAAGGACAGTCAAATACTTTTTTGACTCAGGATTTACAACTATTTTGATCAGATAAAATTAAAATTATTACAATTACCAGCAACATTTTCTGACACCATGGGGATTGTTCCAATTCACTAACATTTTTTCTTAAAATTGTTTATGTCAAATAGTAACATTGTGATATAGTATGCTTTAAAACACCAACATGACTTAAACTTTGACATGACATAGTAGGAAGTCATGACCAGCCTACGGTACAGGATCTGAGCTTGAGTCCACAAATGCATTCATATGTGTGTAATAAGAAACAATGTAAGACAAAACATAGAGGAAGCTGGGTTTAACAAAAAGGCAACATTTAACGAAGAAGATAATTTAACTAATAACTATGAAAGCTTTATTCAAGCCTTTTTATGAACCAGGTCCACCAAAAATGTGTTCTATAAGTTTCAGACCATCACATACTCTAGTCACCAAAACAACACAAACAATCAAAAGGCAAAATGTTACATGCTTTTTAAAATTCACAAAAAATGAAAAGGAAATTATGACTATGTTTTCATTCATTCAGAGGTGACTTCTTTTTACAATACAAATACCAACTGAACTGACAACTACTAGGTGTAAGAAAAAATGTTAGAACTACACATACAAATGTGGATGCAGAAATATATGCTATCAATTTCAATCATTCTTGGAACTACTTGGAAAAACCTTCTTTCGTCATACAGTATGACTCGCTCTATCATCATGTCAATAATAATTAATTCAAACTGGCAAGACATGAACAGTGTAACTGATAAGACGTTTTAAAGATAATTAATTTGTTATTTATTTGTCACATCAGTATTTCAATCTAAGAGAACCGATAAAACACTTCACATAATTCCACCATGTGTTGTCAGTCTGACATCATCAAATTTAAAAGTTACCTACCAGATTACTGGTTTCAAATCAGCCAATTTCTTTTGCAACTTATCAATTCCGCATAGTGAGTCTCGCGTCAAATGGCATATCTTTGCCAAGTCTCAGAAAATCTGACTTTGCATCAATTAATGAAGTCTGTTTTGCACGAGCCATACTGTGTGAATAGCCTGCTCATTTTGTACCTTTCTATTCAAAATAAGGACTTACTAAAGTGCTACAATCGCAAGTGTGTGGTAAATTCAAATTGGTCACTAAAGCTTCGCTGAAGCATTAACAACAATTACTTAACAAATCTAAGCAGAATTTGTTAAAGCAAAACAAAGTCTGTATGTGGTGACCCCATGGTACCACAAAATTAACAAATAAATAAAACCAAATATAATACAAATATTGCAACTATTTTCCATACAACCAAGAAAGAACAGAACAGTGACTTTATAGCAACAATATAGAGTGATCAAAAGTAAACGTTTGAATAAGAAGACAGAAGATACAAACTCCACTTAAGCATACTACAAATATTCAGTTAAGCTGACCTGTGGAGAGATGGTAGACATAGTATGACAGTGTTATTTGAACATGCAATTTCCATTCCCTAACTACATCTAGGCTTTTCAGTCACCAGTTCACAAAGCAGGAACACTGCATACACTGAGAAGGAATATAAACAACTGTTACCCCTGTTCATGTGTGCAGAGTTCCTGCAAAGTGATGACAGGTCTGACTGGACAGATCTTGCACTTAGTGGTATAGATACATGTGGATGCAACAGCAATCTTACCCTGTGATGATCATCTAACTCCTTTTTTGTCAGTGACTTAGTTTCCACCTTGCAAGCAAGTATAGGAGAGATACATTCTTATTAAAGATACAAGAAATCAAAGTTACTAGTTGCACCAATTGTTATATTGAATATCAATGCATATGCAATATGAAGACAATGCTTGCCTGTCATGGTACACCATGATAGCATTTACAGCAATACAATATGTCAGAGATACACATGTAGCAGAGTACCTTCAGCACGCTAGGATAACTTGGTGACAAGTTCAATCATATATAGAACCAAAAGACATGCGAACAATTACACTCAGATTAACTGCTTAAAATGCAATGTAATTAGAATGGGTTATACTAACAAATTGACGATGGGTTATTTTTGTTAGACACAATTCACAATCAGATCATGGTTGCAGTTAAGGGCTCTCTTAATTAGTTTTTTTATAAGATAAGTTTTATTGTTCACAACTTTTTGATTAACCAATTGAGGTGGATGAAAAAATATGCAAGATAATTGACATCTATGTATATCTGAACAGGTCAAGTCCTTCCTATTGGTTTTACAGTGAATATTATGTCCACACCATAGGAAATAAACAAACAAGCTAAAAGAACCTGAACCTCTTTGTCCCGTTCAAAACTACACTATGCTACATGTATAACTGGTACTGTATATCACCTAGAGAATCTTTTACCCAAAGTCCTAGCCATGAGACTGTGCTTGAATGATACTGGTTTGTCTACTTAAGGTAAGAAATAATTTTCGATTTAGCCTAGTTTATCGATTAATAAACAACAATATAGAGTTCCGCTGTGTAGGAACTAAACCTTGCGGGCCTAGCATAGACAAACAAAGCTAAATTGAAAATTAATTTAATTGTAACACAATCTAACAAATAAATTTTTGCAACAACAATTAGAACTACATTTTACTATGCACCACCTATCTTCCAAGTGAACGTTGGAACATACGTTACCGCGGTTAACAGTGACGTCATTCACTGATACAAATTCACAGTGACATCACTTGATAATAATGAACGAATGACATCAGTGTCAGAACTAATTTTTTGAGTTGTTTATTAGGGGTTTAAAAACTGTAATTTTGTTCTTTGTCTATATAAAAATGTGCGAGCATCAGGTTAGAATTATAAATACTTATGTATATTAAATTCTATGACTAAATTGTTGAGCAGACAGTGTAGATCTTGGCATATAAAACTGAATTAAAACACAAAGCAAGCGTGTTATAGAAATGTCATAACGTACAACAGTAAACTCTGCCTCACCCTATCTCTAGCAACAGTTTGAATCATGTTCTCTTTCTTACTGGACTGAAATTTAGTGTCACATTTACACACAGTAGATCCAGCAATACATTTTACAGTTCTACAATAACGCAATAACAGTGTACACAGTATCACATGGGCAATAAAGGTGACATCGACACTAGAACATAGATCTCGTGAACATTGAATACTGTTGTTTGTTCTTTGTGCTCTCAACTTTCTTCTTATTTTGACCCCTGGTGTGTCATAGAGGCACTTAAAAACATCAAACCAGTTTCCTATACCACTGATGGCATTGTTTTTTGTTGACAAAAACATAAAACAGACATGGCTGATCACCACATACCATTTTTATTCATAGTTCACTTGTACAGACAATTCATTGTTATTATTAGTGACCTTGATATGAAACTGGAATGATTTGCTTTAATCAGAAAATATCTAGACATAATCCCGTAGTTGTGATGAATCAGTACACTTTACAACAAGCAAAATGGCAATGATTGTATCATACATATCATATACAAAACAAAGTCCAAAGCACTTCTCCTGTACACATCAGAAATATTGCAAGGCCAGGTTTCTGACACATGCAGAGAGTCGATGGAAATAGGTCCAGACCAGTCTGGTTTCTTAATCTGGGCACAACATGTACGCTAAGTGTTGAACAGTATGCAAATATATGTTTTATTACATAATGGTACATGTAGATGAAGTGAAACTAAATGGCTTTAAAACAGTAAAGCTGTTCCACTTGTCTGAACCTCAGTACACGAGTATGTGGTCTGTGAACATTCCAGGTCCAACCTGCACACTGACAGACCAGTCTGAGTGCTGTAAGACCATGCTCACCTTGTCCCCAAAGTCGTTCTCAAGCTTCATCATCTTCTTGAGCGTGCCGAGGACCTGGATGCACAGCTTCTCCTGCCGCTCCTCAAGCAGCTTCTCTGTGTGTCGGATCAACCTGCACGTGCACAATGGGGCAACATTAAACAGAGACTGGCACCCAGATACACATCTTATACACCATTTGGGCAACAATAGACATCGACAGGCAACAACAGACATAGACTGGCTCCCAGATTTATATATCATACACAATGGGGAAATGCTAGACTGAGAATGGCTCCCTGATTCAAATCTTTTACACAATGGGGCAACACTAGACTGAGACTGGCATCCAGATCAAGATTAATAATCAACTAGAAATGTGTCCACAGACACGGATGCCCCCACCTATGCAGCCATTTCTACATGGCGCCTCTTTTTCTGTATGCATACTAATATTTTTGCAAAAAGATAATTGTCCATTTATATTTTACTTTCTGCTAATGTATTCTCTTATTGTGTGAAGTAATTTGGATATCACAAAATAGTTTTCGGGAAGTAATTCACTAACTTCACAAGTCAGGTTCGTGCATACAACACATCATCTGGTGATTGCGATCATTTCTGCCAATTTATCTGAAAATCCCTGCATGCATGACAATATAAGGCTCTGGAAAATTATTTGATCTTTGACCTTGATTAATGACCTTGACCTTTCAGCTACAGACCTGGTTCTTGAACGCCACATGCTGTCACATAATGCTTACCACTTCTGCCAAGTTATTTTAAAAAAAATTCATGCCAGACAAAATTATGCTCCACACAGAATCCATGGGCTTAATTCTAATCCTTGACTTTTGACCTTTAAGTGACCTTGACCTTAGACCTAGTTTTGGCGGGCGACACATCGTCTTATAATGGTTATCACTTCTGACAAATTATTTGAAAATCCTCCAATGCTGGACAGAGTTATTGCCTGGACAAGAATCTTAACATATATACATATACTTGACCTTAAAGTGTGACCTTGACCTTGGACCTAGGGATCTGGTTCTTGCGCACGACACACCGTCTCACCATGCTTAACACTTGTGCTAAGTTACTTGAAATTCCTTCAATGCTGGACAATATTATTCTTCAGACAGGGTCTATGGCTTAAATTCTAAAATTTGACCTTTGTCCTTTAAGTTTGACCTTGACCTTGGACCTAGGGAGCTGGTTCTTGCACGCGACACACCGTCTCACCATGCTCAACACTTGTGCCAAGTTATTTGAAATTCCTTCCATGCTGGACAAAATTATTCTCTGGACTGGGATAGAAGGCTTAAATTCTTATATTTGACCTTTGACCTTTAAGTGTGACCTTGACCTTGGACCTAGGAAACTGGTTCCTGCAAGCAACACACCGTCTCATTATGCTTAACATTTTTGCCAAGTTATTTGAAAATCCTCCAATGCTGGACAAAGTTATTGTCCGGACAAGAATCCAAACATACGTACATACCACTGACAGGATAAACTCTATATGACCCCCCCATCATTGATGGCGGGGGCATAAAAATGAATATCCATTTGACTTCAAAGACAGCACTACATATCCACAGAAAGATCCATAGAAAGAATCAACCCACCTTGAGATAAAGCCTCCGCTCTCACACTTCTTGCGTTCCTCAGTGCCTGATGGAAACAGCAGGTCAGGCTGGTGTAGAACATCCACCAGGACAGACAACTCTGCTTGCACCAAGGGAGCTAACTGGTCCTCCAGGAGTTCTACTATACCCTGAGGAACAAAACATTTAACATATTCAAAGAATAATACTCCACTACAAATAAACTGTTTCAAACTCTCACTATATTTCATTGAACATTAAAGAATATGAAACACAGATACGAATGTGCATTTTACTTTTATTACTTATATTTTTTACTTTTACTTCTTAGGAATTTACTAATAAAAGTCTTTGCCTTACAATTATGTACAATAATAATCACAAATTTGCAAATGTTTCTTACCAGAATAAACAGGTTCATGTAAGCTTTCATACTGTTTCTGAGATAACATTATGTAATATTTGCAGATATTTCAAACTCTTTATGAGCCTCAACCTGGCACAACACAGGTGTAACCAAGATAAGCACAACTCCAGTCAGTGCCTACCTGCAGTCCCTCGATGATGTTTCTGTTCTCCCCGGGGCGGGACTGCATGGATATGGACTCCCGCTTGCGACTGATGCCTTGCCACTTGGCCACCTTGCTCTTGATCAGCTGTGACTTCTCAAACATAGACACGACCTGGCTATCAAGGTCCGAGGGGATGGCAATGCCTCTGTTCTTGGCTGAAACAGCACAGAGGGCTAACAGAGACCAGGCTACGTGTTCTCTATTGTGGTAATGAATGCTTTTTGTAAGGTGTATATTAAGATAGAAGTTAAATAGAAACACAAGGTAATAGTATCAACAAGAAAATGTTTGGATTATATAATTATTTTAAAAATATACTGGACTTCAAGCTGATTGAATGAATAACAAAAATTACAAATAATAATTACATACAATTATGTTTGAATAACTTAGCAGCATTAATGTTAATCAGCATACACAATTCATTTCAATAAAAACTTATAAATGGCATGCATAACAGTTCAATGCAGATGCGGTATCAGTAGCCGAGCAGGACCGGTCAATCCTGGTACTTGGACATTCATACAGTGCAAACAGCTATGCCCATGTTGGTCATGTTGTGTGTGATGTGCAGGTGTGATGCTGGTGTTGGTGCTACAGTCAGAATCATTTGAGACAAATATGGGACAGGGCTTACCACCCAGGGGACTGGTAAGAACTGAACATACTTACTGACATCATCATCTGTTAATATATACAACAAATTACAATCAATGATTATTAAAACGCAATCATAAGTATTATATTTTATAACATCTTAAACAACATAATATTATGTTTGCATAAAATTCCAAACGTCTGTAGTAAAACAATGGACCCTAAGCAAGGTCAAAGTATGCTGAAGGTTACATATAACAATAGGAAAGTGGAGATGAAAGCAAAAAATAAATGGCATTTCGTTATAAATAATTTATAGAAATAAAAAAAAAAATGTGTTTAAAAATATGTAGTGAAGATGTTTTCTAATTTTTTCCACCCAAAACAGAAACTCATCACTAAAGTGTCTTCTAAATTATGACCTACACTGCCTTTATTGTGCCATTGTTTAGATATATTTATAGTCATTTTACTTTCAATTTAAAAGTAAGTAAATCAAATAAAATTTGCATATTTTTGTGTTATTATAAAAAAGGCAAATCTGTTTTATTTAAAAGACATATAATTAAGTTAATGGGCCTTTAAATTATTTACACCATAGTGACACACTTTATTATTTAATACTCTTGTTTTGATGCACCTTAACTTCCTTTTTATCTCCACTTCATTATATTAAGCACGAAAACATTTAAATTCTTTCAATGAAACACAATTCTTTAACTGAAAGACTCATGTGAGACTATCTGTTCACAGTGAAGCCAGTGTGCAGTCTGAGTACATGTGGGCAACACCAATTCTAGCAGCGTCTGAGTAGCAGTTGAGTAGTAGAACCTGAAACCCACCCACCCCCAAACCTGGCCCACAAGTGGTGCGGTAAGACTGGCTGAAACCCCCCCAAACTCAGCCCACAAGTGGTGCGGTGAGACTGGGCATGTGCCCCATCTTCCCCCTTAACCTGGCCCACAAGTGGTGCAGTGAGACTGGGTATGTACCCATCTTCCCCTTAAACCTGGCCCACAAGTGGTGCAGTGAGACTGGGTATGTACCCCATCTCCCCCCCCAAACCTGGCCCACAAGTGGTGCGGTGAGACTGGGCATGTACCCCATCTAGTAGAACGTAACCACCCCCCCCAACCTGGCCCACAAGGGGTGCGGTGAGACTGGGCATGTACCCTATCTCCCCTGCAAACCTGGCCCACAAGTGTTGCAATGAGACTGGGCATGTACCCAATCTCCCCCCCAAACCTGGCCCACAAGTGGTGCGGTGAGACTGGGCATGTCCCCCATCTAGTAGAACCTAAACCCCCCCAAACCTGGCCCACAAGGAGTGCGGTTAGACTGGGCATGTACCCCATCCCCCCCCCTAATCTGGCCCACAAGAGGTGCGGTGAGACTGGGCATGTACCCCATCTCCCCCCCATACCTGGCCCACAAGTGGTGCGGTGAGACTGGGCATGTACCCCATCTAGTAGAACCTAAACCCCCCCAAACCTGACCCACAAGGAGTGCGGTTAGACTGGGCATGTACCCCATCCCCCCCCTAATCTGGCCCACAAGAGGTGCGGTGAGACTGGGCATGTACCCCATCTCCCCCCCATACCTGGCCCACAAGTGGTGCGGTGAGACTGGGCATGTACCCCATCTAGTAGAACCTAAACCCCCCCAAAACTGGCCCACAAGAGGTGCATTGAGACTGGGCATGTACCCCATCTAGTAGAACCTAACCCCCCCCCCCAAACCTGGCCCACAAGTGGTGCGGTGAGACTGGGCATGTACCCCATCTAGTAGAACGTAAACCCCCCCCCCCCCAAACCTGGCCCACAAGAGGTGCATTGAGACTGGGCAGGTACCCCCATCTCCCCCCCCAAACCCGGCCCACAAGTGGTGCGGTAAGACTGGCATGTACACCATCTCCCCCCCAAACCTGGCCCAAAAGTGGTCCAGTGAGACAGTGCATTTACCCCATCTTCCCCCTAAACCTGGCCCACAAGTGGTGCGGCGAGACTGGGTATGTACCCCATCTCCCCCCCCCCAAACCTGGCCGACAAGTGGTGCGGTGAGACTGGGCATGTACCCCATCTAGTAGAACCTAAACCCGCCCCCCCCCCCAAACCTGGCCCACAAGGGGTGTGGTGAGACTGGGCATGTACCCCACCTCCCCCGTAAACCTGGCCCACAAGTGTTGAGACTGGGCATGTACCCAATCTCCCCCCCAAACCTGGCCCACAAGTGGTGCGGTGAGACTGGGCATGTCCCCCATCTAGTAGAACCTAAACCCCCCCAAACCTGGCCCACAAGGATGCGGTTAGACTGGGCATGTACACCATCTCCCCCCCATACCTGGCCCAAAACTGGTGCGGTGAGACTGCGCATGTACCCCATCTAGTAGGACCTAAACCCCCCCCAAACCTGGCCCACAAGAGGTGCATTGAGACTGGGCATGTACCCCATCTAGTAGAACCTAAACCGCCCCCAAACCTGGCCCACAACAAGTGGTGCGGTGAGACTGGGCATGTACCCCATCTAGTAGAACCCCCCCCCCAAACCTGGCCCACAAGAGGTGCATTGAGACTGGGCAGGTACCCCATCTCCCCCCAAACACGGCCCACAAGTGGTGCAGTGAGACTGGGCATGTACCCCATCCGCCCCGCAAACCTGGCCCAAATGTGGTGCGGTGAGACTGGGCAGGTACCCCATCTCCCCCCCCCCAAACCCGGCCCACAAGTGGTGCGGTGAGACTGGGCATGTACACCACCTCCCCCCAAGCCTGGCCCAAAAGTGGTCCAGTGAGACTGGGCATTTACCCCATCTTCCCCCTAAACCTGGCCCACAAGTGGTGCGGCGAGACTGGGTATGTACCCCATCTCCCCCCCCCAAACCTGGCCCACAAGTGGTGCGGTGAGACTGGGCATGTACCCCATCTCCCCCGTAAACCTGGCCGACAAGTGTTGAGACTGGGCATGTACCCAATCTCCCCCCCAAACCTGGCCCACAAGTGGTGCGGTGAGACTGGGCATGTCCCACATCTAGTAGAATCTAAACCCCCCCAAACCTGGCCCACAAGGAGTGCGGTTAGGAGACTGGGCATGTACCCCATCTCCCCCCCAAACCTGGCCCACAAGTGGTGCGGTGAGACTGGGCATGTACCCAATCTGCCCCGCAAACCTGGCCCAAAACTGGTGCTGTGAGACTGGGCAGGTACCCCATCTCCCCCCCCCCCCCAAACCTGGCCCACAAGTGGTGCAGTGAGACTGGGCATGTACCCCATCCCCCCCCAAACCTGGCCCACAAGTGGTGCGGTGAGACTGGGCATGTACCCAATCTGCCCCGCAAACCTGGCCCAAAACTGGTGCGGTGAGACTGGGCAGGTACCCCATCTCCCCCCCCAAACCCGGCGCACAAGTGGTGCGGTGAGACTGGGCATGTACACCATCTCCCCCCCAAACCTGGCCCAAAAGTGGTCCAGAGAGACTGGGCATTTACCCCATCTTCCCCCTAAACCTGGCCCACAAGTGGTGCGGTGAGACTGGGTATGTACCCTATCTCCCCCCCCAAACCTGGCCCACAAGTGGTGCGTTGAGACCGGGCATGTACCCCATGTAGTAGAACCTAATCCCCCCCCCCCCCCAAACCTGGCCCACAAGGGGTGCGGTGAGACTGGGCATGTACCCCATCTCCCCCGCAAACCTGGCCCACAAGTGTTGCAATGAGACTGGGCATGCACCTAATCTCCCCCTCAAACCTGGCCCACAAGTGGTGCGGTGAGACTGGGCATGTCCCCCATCTAGTACAACCTAAACCCCCCCAAACCTGGCCCACATGGAGTGCGGTTAGACTGGGCATGTACCCCATCCCCCCCACCCCAAACCTGGCCCACAAGTGGTGCGGTGAGACTGGGCATGTACCCCATCTCCCCCCAAACCTGACCCACAAGTGGTGTGGTGAGACTGGGCATGTACCCCATCTCCCCCCCAAAACTGGCCCACAAGTGGTGCGGTGAGACTGGGCAGGTACCCCATCTCCCCCCCAAACCTGGCCCACAAGTGGAAGTCAAGAGAGGCTGGGCATCTCTCTCATGAGAAATGGTTGCAATTGAGGTAGCAAATATCTTTAGTGCAATAAATTTATCATTTCTTACAATTCAGCCCCATATTAAAAATCTAAACTATAATATTTCTTCATTAACTAAAGTGCAAAAATGTGCATTTTATTTTCAGTACAATAATATAAAGGCAAGACATGTCAATACAATTTAGCCTTCCTTATAATGCTTTAAGACATGACGATGCAAGTGAATGTATGTTTGAATAGAATGGTAATTAATGAAAGTGTGCAAATATTCCTAATGCCCTGGCTAAGTGGACACTGAAGCCTTATATCAATACGCTTGAAAACAGCGAAAAATCAGTGAATGTAAATAGCTCGTTAAAGAGCTTCAATGTCCATATAAGCAATAACAAAACAGAATCTAAGACAAAATACAAATACCAAACAAAACAGAAACAGCGATCATTGCTCACCATCAAATTGCATAGCTGTGAATATACATAAAGGCATGCATGAGTAAATATACACGATGCCGGGATACAACATCAGTGTTGCTGTAAGTCCTCTATCGCCACATCCAGAACAAACACTGAATGCAAACCTTAATGCAGCATATCTATCAGTCAGCATTCAATTACTATTAACGTGACGATCCTCTATATAATCAAAATTCGGCACCTTGATATACTTTCAAATGTTTAGCCTGCAGTAGGTTTGATGTTTCAGTTCCTGCAAATAGCTGTAACCAGCTGTCAAAAATATTTTCTGTTCATAATTATAATATCCAATATAACGATCTTACTGCTTGAATTATACAAGTACAAAATCTTGTAAGTGAAACAATTTAATTTAACAACTACAGATTCAACAAAAATGTTACATAAAGTATTTATTAAGATTGGTTACACATGTCAGCATGGTTATCCGAAATTAATTACATAATATCAGTAAGACATACATCATGAACATTTTTCTTTTATTTTTGGGACCAACATATGCCAATATTTGAGACAACAATCTATAGGGTGATTGCATATTTTAGATCGCATTTTTTCACAGTTTCACTATCACATTCTGTTCACCAAATTGCGAAGGGATAAACCACAACAATTCAGTAAATAATTACTTTTTTGCATTTATAATGTCATCATTTTCTTCATCAACAAAAGTGCTGGGTTTATCTTACAACAATCCTTTGCAAAATACAATTTTCAAATGACTTAAGAAAACAAACAATTAAATTTGGAATTTGTGTTAAATAATGACAAGTCCAAGCAATTAATTGGTGACCCTTCATCTCTCTCTTAACTCTTATATATGACCAAAATGGCAAATTGCTGTTAAGTGGGATGGCAAACCATGATTGAATGGAGCCTGTATGTACTCATTGTTTGGCAAGGTGTTAGTAGCAGTGGCAAACATGTAGGCAACATAGACAAAAGTGACAGCAGAATGTTAGTTATACGGGCTTATATATCTCGCGTATGTCCCAACCATAATACAAAAGCTTATTAGAAGTGAGGTGGGTATATTCTTTACACATGATTAACAGACAGGTATAATAACGCACACATGGTTGTGGAGACATATATGAAGCCTACATACCCTTTGCTACAATGTACACAACAGTCATATTGTTAACATCATCTCAGATTGTCTTAAACTCTGTACTTAGTATAATTGTTAATTGTGGGGCATGCAAGTCAATGCACGAGCCATGCTGAAAGCAGTACTGTGGTTCACAAAATCTAGCATGTTGAACAAACTTAACGGAGCTGCAAATAAAACTGCAAATCAGCCGTGTCAAATGGCAACAAATGTAGGTTGAATGTTAGCAGAGAAACGGGAGAACAGATGACAATAACTGGGGGAAACCTTCACTCCCCAACTCACTAGACAGTTCAAAGAGATGGGTCACTGGAAAATTACAAAATAGAACACATGTAGTCCATGTAGTCCAACATCTGCTGCTACATGGCAGCTAAGTCTAACAGTGACGGACGGCTCCTGCCATGTTTACCTGGTCAGGCAGCTCCAAGCAGAACTAAGTACATATCTGGTGTCAAAAACAAGGGTTACATGTCTTGAGCAAGAGCAGCAAATAAGCTGGCAAATGAAATTCTTCATTCCCTAAAACCAGCATTTCATGGCCAAACCTAAGCGCCAGTTCATGATGAGCACAACATATCCATTCCTTGCCGAGTATTTATGGAGTGTGTCAGTTTCAAATTAACCTGAAATCCTAAAACCATATTCCACTGTTTGTAATGTCACTACTTCATTTAAAAACATCACAACAATGTTGTCCACTGATTACCACATGATTACAAATAACAATTGAAAAATGCTTGACAACAATAAAATATCACCATATGAATCTGAAAACAGTTGCAGCCAGTGCATACATACCGATGTTGGAGAGGGTTTTGATGCAGTCCTGCACGTAGTAGTTCTGATTGGCATCCCAGTTCTTGTTGGACAGCCGAAAGGCTCCCTGCAGTAACTTCACAAACGTGGGCTGACGTGACTGAAATCACATGGTTGTTTAGTACCGGATCACAGAAATATTAAATTATAACAAAATATATAACAATATTTGTAGATACTGATTGCAATGCGTCAGTGCTTACTCAAGACCATGATAAATGAAGAATGTTTCAACTTCCCAAAGAAGAGCTGCTCTGCGTACCTGAATGGTCGTGCTCTGATCGGAGAACGGCGAGTTGAAGAACGTGGAGATGACACTCATCACTGTGATGGTCACATAGTTCTCCAGGGCAACATCAGCATGGCGACGGTCGTTGGGCGAGTTGGACACCTGAAAGTACATACATGTGTGTCTTCTACAGAACTCAGTCTAGAGCAGTGACATCAGATGTGGTTTGAAAAGGCAGAGAATAGTTTTTATTTCATGCTTTGCGGTGAATGAGTGGAGAATACCAGTGAAAAATAACCTGATCATTTCACTATAGGTCGAGTGAAATGATAATGTTTGATCATTTCACTCTTGGTCATATGGAACTACTTTTAACTTTGTTTTTATGGTTATGTTTTGAAAGAATGTGAATACCCTAATTATCAGTGTAAACATCGGCCTTTTTAAACAACAGAAAACAAATAATAAAATTCAATACAAATATAATTAAGCGACAACGACGCAGTAAGAGTGGCACTATTTTCCCACCAAAACAGTGATCGCCAATTCTGGAATCATGACGTCATATTTATGATGTCATAATACACAAAACTTGTGACGCTTCAGCATATCTCGCGCATTTTTTTATTTATCTTACAAAAGCATGAAATAAAGAGAAATAATTGACAGCAGTAATCGCACATTTAGGCAAGACAATAGATACAATATACCACGTTATGTCAAACTGACACCTTGTTGTTAATTAAGTGCCGATTGAAATACTCTTTTCGGCTCCACATCGCTGGCGCTAATTCTTTACTCAAAAGATCAACTTGCGAAAAGTAACATCTTCATGTTCCTTATACTCATTGTATTACGCGTGTTCAAAATCACGCCTTTGCATAACTGTGTTATAGAAATACAATTTTGTTGTTAATGCGTTACGAAATTTTATACAAAGGTAAAGATCTCAATGTACTCTGCGCTACACAGGTTTTTTTGATTGCAATCAATGCACCCACGCTTTCCATGCGGTTGACGTGGCATTGTTCACGTCAGCATAATTTTTGTAGCAGAACAAAGGATTAACATGAAATACACATGCAGCTTAATTGTAAAATAAATTCATGTTTATATCACGTGAACAGTAATATTCGGAAAGGCGTTTCGGATTTCGAATTTGATTATACGCGATTTGAAATTAATTACAAGGAATAATATTACTAGTAGATCTCTATATTTTTATATAGAAAGTGAACATTAATCATATGGATATAACACATTAAGGATATTAACAACAATGAAAAAGGCAAGTTAATTATGTTTATGTCTTACAGTCAAGAAAATGGGCTATAGTGTATACATGCATATTTATATATGTGGACCCCGCGAGACGTGATATAGCTGATCTGCAGTGTATGACCGCATGTACAACGCTCACAATTCAAACGAAAAAAAGGCATTAATTACTCAAAATGAAGCCTATGAATAAAACCTTCAAAAACGTCCTTAAAAACATTCGCATCGTAACATATAGGCCTATCTGCGTATGTTTACAAACGATTATCAACGTACATTTGAACGAACGTGTAAGCTCCCAAGGTGTTGCTACACTATGAAATCGGTAAATATTCACGGTGGTCATAAATTCGCGCAATGGCCGGGAGCACGAAAAAAGTATGAACATTGGTCTGAAACCTATGCACTGCATGTCAATGTGAAGCTATACATACAATGGCCATATCTAGAAGGAAGTTGTCAAAGAGTGTCCACATGTGGTTGCCTGTATAGATCTCCTTCATCTCCACCTCAGTGTCAATGTAGCAGTGGTTCAGGAAGTTGATATAGGCAGTCTTCACCTGCAATACATACCATGAAATAGTCATAGTTAGTGTGTTCTGTGGCATATATAGACTATGAAAGGGGTTAATGTCTCATGCATTCTTCACCTATCCTTCACATTGTTAATAAATTACTATCATTGAGGTATATACATGTACCAATACTTCACAGTTAAAAAATTACTTCTCCTCAACCCTTCATATTGATGAAGTATTATGTCTTTCAATGCTCTGTCAAGTACATCTCATGCTATGAGAAAAGTATGTTAACATAGTTGACGTCAACGCATAATGCAAGTACTACATTTTCGGACAGTTCCACCTGAAATGTCCGTAGTATGTGTGGATACACCGGTACCCATTGTCTAGTCCTGTATTCAGGTCACACGTACCTCTGGAATGCAGTCCTTGTGAGTTACAACCCTGACAATGTCGTCTAGTGGCAGCAGGGAGTGGCACTTGATCTCCGTGTACACGTTCTTGCCCTCTGTGCACAGGGCCAGCAGCTGTACCAGGTTGATGTGGTAGTTGAGCATGCTGTTCTCATCGTTCCTCATCTGCTCTGACTGCATCAGCGAGACCAGGGTCTGGAATGAGCCCCGGTCGTTGTAGAACAGCAGCACCTCCTCCCCGACATTCACCAGCTGTCAACAGACGGCAAACACAAAGTATTCTATACTGTCAAACAGATGAATCCATCATTTCAAATCATGGATAACCAACTCAGTAATGAAAAAAAAAAATGTCCATTAGTTTAGTTAAAACCTATTTTTATAAGCTTGATTATGCCGAAAGACAGAGACTACTTGTCACATTTTGGAGTCTGTTTCCTGGGCAGAGCCAGGACTTGGTGTCTTTGAGAAAGATTGGTTTGAGCACTCACAACCTCCCGATAGCAGGGCGGACCCAATGTACAATACCGCAACGCTAGTTTAATTCTCAGTCACCGTTAGAGGCATTATATAACAATGCACATCTCAGTTTATTTTCAAGGTGTTGTACCTCTGCCATGACCATGTCCTGAGTTTTCCTGATGTACTGGTTCTCTGCCTTCACAACAGTCTGCAGGAACTTCAGGTACTGAACGTGGCGCCCGTTGGACTCAATGGCCCGTACAAAGTGCTGGATCACGTTGTCTGTGATCTCATTGGCCAGCAAGACATTGTCCTTGAATATTGCTGTGCAAGTCTGCGTCTCCAACACCTGAACGCTCACATAATAATATAATTGTCTCATCAAGCTTGATTCTATATCACTGTTAATGACAATTATGTTTTTCAGCTGTTTGCATGTACTACTACAACACTTTATTATTAATTTAAACCTATTTATTTTAGCTTGATTTTGTTAAAAGCCTGAGGTTTACTGAGATATTTACGCGTGTGTTTCCTGGGTAGAACCTGTACTCGGTGTCTTTTTAGAAAGATAATTCAAATGCTTCCCAAGGAAGTATCAAACTCACTATCTTTGGTTCGCAACCCAGGCAACATACCAACTTTGTCATTAATCTACAAAACATAAACTGTTCAATAATTTTTAAAACATGGCAACATGTGTTACCAGCCAGGCTGACTCACCCCTGATGCCAGGAACAGATCAAGACTCTGATGCAGGAGGACCTGGTTCTGCTGGTTCTCCATACAGAAGCACTGCAGGAACTCGTGGGCAAGCTTCATCAACTCATGCATCCGGATGTCAGACACCTGCAACATGGGCACAACAAACCATATAAGAATTATGTCTTTAAGCTACGCGATAATTCTTTTATGTAAGGAATAATACAAATTAATGATTATTTTATTTGATTATCAAACAGGGTTTTGTTAATAAAGATGCTGAGTCAAAGTAGTCTGGTTTAGAACTTGTGACAGAAGGCAGTGGGTACAATAGCACATGGTTGACCTTATCTTAGAAGATACTAAATCTTGCAGGCCAGTTTTAACTTACCATAGGTGATAATCATGTAAATAAGAGTCTAATTACCTTTTTACAGGGGATACTAAGTCTATAGTACAAAGTTTACTTATGACAGAGTATACCGAGTCATATACTCCAGGTTACCTTATCATATGGAATCTGTAGGAGCTCCAGCACCACAGAGTACGCACTCATGTTCCGCAGAAGTCTCTGCTCATGTTTACGAGCTTCCTTCTTTATTGGATCAATGCACAGTTGAGTTAGACGGATCAAAATCTACAAAAAAAGGACCAAACAAGTATTTATTTTGCATAGAAAACTTTAATAAATATTCAATATCATTAAATTTCTTGAACAATGTTTCACCTGCAAAACTTCTACTGACAGCCGGTTTTGGTACATTACCTTCTTGATGATACGGTAGTTATTTGCTGCATCACTTTTGATGGGTGGACCAAGGTCAAGGTCAATTGGAGAACCTTTTTCTGCTGAGAACGCCAGTGCCTAAAACATTGGAATAACGAGTCAAACACCAGTATGACACAAGCTTACCATGTTTTGTGGTATTCTCCTTCTGTTCCTTGACAAATATTACTAATATACCAGTATAATAATCTACTACATAAGCCGCCACCTACATCTGTCTTGCCCGTGCTGGCAGTCTTTTTCTTCTTCCTCGTCTCGTCCCCCTTCTTCTCCTTGTAGACCCAGAGCTCTGACTTCTCCACCAGGTTCCTCAACTCGTCCAGGTCAGACTTGATCTGCTTGTAGTTCTCCACATCGCTGTCCGTCACCAGCAACTGCACCTGCAGGCAGCACACAAACAAGGCCGGTAAGCGTCGGCTCAGCACACAAACAAGGCTGGTGAGCGTTGGCTCAGCACACAAACAAGGCTGGTGAGCATTGGCTCAGAAGGGTAGTACAGAATGTATACACAAGGACAGATTTGGGAAAAGTACCAGCATATGAACGGAACACTCATAACATACATACATACAAGCATGTAACTGCACTGACCTGTTTGAAGGCCTGTAGGACCTCGCGTCTCTGACTGAAGTGTCTGAAGAGCAGCTGCAGGGCGCCGGACACGAGGGTGGGGTAGTTGTGCATGACGAGGTTGAGCAGTACACGCAGGAACATTTTGCCTCCCTGGTCGTCCAGGTCCAGCTCTGCAGTCTCCGCACTGTCAACATACACCACACACACTGCCTTAGTACAAAACTGTCCTTATACAAACAAAACTGTAATGTGTTTTGGACCAAGTAATCAAATATTTTCTAAATCACTTTTTAAACTTAAGTTAAATCTGTGCAAAATGAATCCTGCTCACCATCTCTAGGATAATGAATGTCGATCTTTCAAATCATAAACTATTCATGAACAGCATATAAATATTGAAACTGTAAAATAGAATAAAACACATGTACTATTAAATAATTTATTTTCATCAGAAATCACCGAGCCTAGTAGGACTGACTGACCTTCCACCAAAGATGTCCTCAGCTTGCTGTCCAATGGTCTCCAAGTCCAGGCCTGACAATGAGAGTGATCAGCCATTATGAACATGAACCCTGGCTCAACAACAGACATACACATAAATATGCTTTTATTAAATATGTATAAGAGAAATTTATTTTTACTAGGAATATGTTGGTACAAGATTTATTTTGTTATTTCAGTGTTTAGGGTTATAATGCCTTATTTAAAATATAGTGAATATATATATTGAATAATTTTTTCTATCTACCTAGTGCATAAACATTAAAATGATATACACAGTATACATAACATCCACATCTCATCAACGTTCACCTCGAAAACAAAATGGGATATTTTGGCTTGGTGTACTTTAAAACAACAGGTGACAAACATCTAAACAGACTCAGGATAAAATGAATCTGAACAACAAAGGATCTACCAAGACATTCCAAAACTATATGGCCTCACATTTCTGGTTGCCAAGGTTACTAAGTTCAGCCTTAAACAAACTTAGTATCACAGATATTTGGAAATCCATTCGCACACTCATGATGAACTGAAAGATTTCAATGAAGGTATTTTATATATGAGATACCAAATAACTCATGATCATTGTATATGTAGGATGCAGAAATGCTTGCACTGCAGTAAACGATCCACTACTGTATGGACTACTTTTCTGTTAGTATTGATAAGCAATGATGAATTCTACAACTTTAAAGCTTGCCGGTTTTGAATGCAAACCAAAATTGGACAGATGCCTAAATCAGAACCTGGCATACACAATAAGGTGCCATACAGTGTGGAGTTTTACTACAGTGCAGTAAATTTCTGCACCTTGATTAAGTGGTTAGCAATGAGTCACATGACCAACTTCACATAATCAGCGGTATTACCCTGCGTGTCCCTAAGCGTGTTATTTTCATCAAATTCCCGCTTGAAGATTGAGAGTAAACATGTGATGCGATAATCAAGCCGTACGTCAGAAATAAACTGAAAATTTCAAACAAGCAAAAACAAAATATATCAAATAGTACAAAATAATTAATGTTTGATAATGTAACAGTCAGTCAATAATCCTATTTTCCAAATCTATATAACAAACACTTCTGTTCAACATAATGCAATGAAGAAGTTATGCAGAAGCTTGTGTACAATTATCCCCACCTAGCAAGTATGTAGCAGAGAAAGGAACACCAATATTATCCCCACCTAGCAAGTATGTAGCAGAGAAAGGAACACCAATATTATCCCCACCTAGCAAGTATGTAGCAGATAAAGGAACACCAATATTATCCCCACCTAGCAAGTATGTAGCAGAGAAAGGAACACCAATATTATCCCCACCTAGCAAGTATGTAGCAGAGAAAGGAACACCAATATTATCCCCACCTAGCAAGTATGTACCAGAGAAAGGAACACCAATATTATCCCCACCTAGCAAGTATGTAGCAGAGAAAGGAACACCAATATTATCCCCACCTAGCAAGTATGTAGCAGAGAAAGGAACACCAATAAGCGAATATCCAGTTTTAGAGAACATTCAGCTTGTAAATTATCTGTTAAAATATATAACTAAAATAAGACAAAGAAATAAAAGAAAACATATCTACATTGAACCTTCAATATTTCAATGATTTTCAGCTTAGTGTCCATGACAATATTGTTGGTTTCCTCCTGTCGCTTCTTGGTGGTAAGCACATCAGTTCCGTCTGTGTACGTAAGAACACATACCAGTGTAAAATAAACAACAGACATTTAAACCAAGATCTATATGTGGACAAAATGTAGTTTGAAATAATAAACATATACAAAATGTATATATTGTTATGATATGTCACTCATCATGGTCCCACGTGTCCTATTTATACACTGGTTTGGATGAGGACTCCATAACACATGTATGTGGTATGAAAACCAAAAGGGACAGTATTTGTGAAGGGAATTAAATAGTGTACATAGATTAAAAATTTGGAAATGAAAAATAGGGAATTTTTAAATTTGAGGAGAATAGTACAAATGACCATATAAGTACCAGTATAAATAAATAACAAACCTAATGAAACCCTTCATCAATCAATTCAAAATGTTGCCTATACAAGTTATCTACATGTGAGATTTAGACCCCTTGCTAGCGTGTACCATTGGTCTGAGATTTAGACCCCTTGCTAGCGTGTACCGTTGGTCTGCCCTGGCCCTATACAAGTTATCCACATATGAGATTTAGACCCCTTGCTAGCGTGTACCGTTGGTCTACACTGGCCCTATACAAGTTATCCACATATGAGATTTAGACCCCTTGCTAGCTTTTACCGGTAGTCTGCACTGGCCTTATACAAGTTATCTACATGTGAGATTTAGACCCCTTGCTAGCATGTACCGTTGGTCTGCACTGGCCTTATACAAGTTATCTACATATGAGATTTAGACCCCTTACTAGCGTGTACCGTTGGTCTGCACTGGCCCTATACAAGTTATCCACATATGAGATTTAGACCCCCTTGCTAGCGTGTACCGTTGGTCTGCACTGGCCCTATACAAGTTATCTACATATGAGATTTAGACCCCTTGCTAGCACGTACCGTTGGTCTGCACTGGCCCTATACAAGTTATCTACATGTGAGATTTAGACCCCTTGCTAGCATGTACCGTTGGTCTGCACTGGCCCTATACAAGTTATCTACATATGAGATTTAGACCCCTTGCTAGCGTGTACCGTTGGTCTGCACTGGCATCCTGTTCATGGTGTGAGCCATGTGCTCCGGCACACAGTCCAGTATGGTCAGCAAGGTCTTGGTCAGGCGCAGCAGGTTACGGAACATGTAGAACCCAAAGTAAATCAGCTGTCGTGCCAGGTTCACAACCTGAAATTTGTGTGCAAACATATCTGAACACATGTGTGCTGTGCATTACAAACTAAAGCAACCACCTCATGTAAGTTTCAAGTATTGTTCGCAATATGTTTGTTTGGATTTTTTACCGTTTTTAACAGTATTTCAGTCATATCATGGCGGTCGATTAACATACTCACATTTTTCCTGGGCAAGCTTAGCCAATCTAAGCGGGTTACCAGTACTAAGTGCACATACTTATGCCAGTAACTGACAACTACTTGAATCAGAGGTAGGGGGAGAATGGTCGTAGAAATAATTAATGACCAATGCCCACACAAGTTATGTGGCCCGGCTGGGGAGTGAACTCACAAACCCCGGATAGACAGTCCAGAGCTCTACCAACCGAGCTAGTCGGGCCCAGCTGTTTGCAATTGTTCAGTGAGGTAAAACATGCTCTTATTTTAAATGATAAAGTGATACATTCACAAATCATTTTGAATTTATCTGATATTATATAACCTGCTTCATGAGCAATAGTTTAATGGTGATGTTAATGAGGTTGACAATTTAAGAAATAGTACAGACAACTGAGGGCCTCCTCGCATTATAGTGACCGACCAGTCAGCCCAAAAACCTTGAACGGACCTAAGCCGAAGGCTGAGGTCCATTCAACGTTTGCGGGCTGACTGGGAGGTCACTATAATGCGAGGAGGTCCGAAGTGGTCTGTGCTATTTCTTATATTATACAGTTCATATTTAGTACAGAAGTTTTAGATAAAATGATAAAATATCACAATCATAACACAAAGCACTAAACATTTCTTTAGATTGTACTGAGATGAACAACACTTTTTTGAAAGACAAACGAGAATTTTAAGTGCACGTCCTTGATATCACGCTATTTTCGGTAAACCATAATTTATGTAGTCACATATTTATGTATAGTGCATTTGTAAAACTTTCGTTGATGAAATGCAATTTATGTAATTATATAATCGTTAACAACTACATAAATCTCCATACGCAATCTACGATCGTAGAAAAATCTTAAATACGAGGGATGATCAAAATTAATGTAGATTTTTTATATATTTTTAGACATATAATTATTTCATCGAAAAACAGTACATTAAAATAAACTGGAATATATATTGCATCAATTTACAAAATTTCAGCGATTTTACTCTTCTCAATTAAAAATGGCAGGCATTTAAAATAAGTCACTATAGGCAACCCGGAGCACGTCAATTGGAATTAAATGACGCCGTTAACGTCATTTGTTCAGGGAAGATTTGGCGCGAAGGAAATGTTCTTGTTTCATTATTATTATTTCACTATTATTGAACATTTTTGGATATTTTAATTACGCTATCTTATCAATAATTCTTGTGTTGGGATCAGTATTTACACTGAAAATTAAAATAATGATGTAATTTGGCATTGTCATTTTCTACTTATTTCTTACTTATCAACATGCATTAATCATGGAGAAATAAACCAAGCGATACATTTCGAATAGCTACCTGACCATTGACTGTCCGTGCTGATCAAGCTAATTTAAGGTGATTGACGTCGTCATTGTCACGTCTTTTTTTCCTTATCCATTCATGTCCCAATGCTTACAATCCCATCTCAAAATTCTATGGCACTATTTGAAAACACGTGCCCTACTCAAAAACTGTATTCTATGCCTCTAGATAAAATCAAATGTCTGAAAAGATGATTTACAAATATCTTTACTCGATTTCATTACCACTCGAATTTAGAGTTGATCTCATAATTACATTTTTTCTCAATTGACGTTGTGCATCACCGTCATATCAATATTGTTTTTATTAATAGGCAATCTTAAAAATGAAGCCAACGTTTGTTATGATGTCAATGGATGTTTGTCTTACATTATACAAAACTTGTTTGAAGTAAGTATACTTATTTCGTACAGAATTTACGATCTATTTACTTGTTATAATGCAAATAAATGGCGAGCTCCGCTTAACGGTTACCATGGTTATATTATCAAATGGATAAGATGCGAAACAAATTAATTTCACAATATTTCTTATTAAACATGTTCCATTTGAATTCCGATTCATTTTGATATAGGTTTTATTCAATTAAATTTATTTTGTTGTAAAGAATATAAAAAGTCTACGTTATGTTTGAACATCCCTCGTATTGATGATGAAACGCCGCCCAGAACTGCAGTTACACACAACTAGAGCTGAGCAGGCACCCACACGAAATAGTGCCCGCTGGCTCATGGCACTATAATATTTTATCGGCCTGCTAATTGGCATTTTGAAATTAACCTAAATAACGGACTGTTGACTTTTAAATACGCAAAGAAGAAACATCTTATGCATGGTATAATATTCAAGAATGTTGTTGTGGTGAGAGATGAAGACTAAACCTCGAAAGTGAGTTTGTTCTGCTCCTTGTCTGCGAAGGATCCGGCCGAGCTGACCTCCTCCAAGTACTTCTCCACGAACTGTATCGTCCCCTGGAAGTCTTCCTTCACCTTCTCCTTGTCTGGGTCGCGCCCAATGTTTGACTCGTAACTGAAAGCACGATACACCCATCATACACTGATGCACAGCTTGGTTAACATTTACAGCAGGCAGACCATTTAAACACAACTGGATGCAAATGTATAACGGTCTAATGAATTTCAATACACTATAATAATAAATTTCACAATATACAAATTTACCATATCTTAAGTACAATACTTTTATAGTGGATACAAGTCGAACCAGGGAGTAAATGTGTTTGTTTACTATCAGATAGCTTGTACAATGAAGTGGCACTCTTACTAATCGATGGATATCTGTGCTGGGATCTCCTTCCAGAGGCGGGCATACTTGACAGGCTTCACCGTCTCCTGGGGCTCCCGGTCCACGTGCATGTGCAGCATCAGCCGGCAGAAAGAGGCCCGCAGGTCAAATGGGAGACTCTCATCTGACATGCACCTGCACACAACGTATACTTGAATAAGATACTCTTCATACTGATGAAAACCATTAATAAACTCCAAAAATAGGTAAACAATACATGATAAACAACATCTGTAGGCATTGTGAGCTCCTACCTGAGAATAAGGTTGATGTCCAGGTCCGTGGACAACCAGTTGATGGCCAAGTACTGTCGGTCCAGGCACATGTCCGAAAACAGGTTCAACTGATGTCTGCAATCAGACAATGGTGTAACTTAAGCACATAATATTTCCATATCCAAATGAGTGGTTTATATTAAATTACAATATAAACAAAATACAATTGTAAATAATGTGTCGCAACAGCTTAGCTGCCAGTAATGGTTGATATGAAATTGTAAGACCAATATTTATGACAACTGAAGTGCACTGAACAAGCTAGCCGTAATGACAGTGATACCTGTAGAATTCGAGACTATACAGTTGTAAGACCAACATATGTAAAACCTGACAATGTGCACTCAGCAATCTAGCTGATATGACAGTGATACCTGTAGTAGTCAAGACCAATATTTATGACAACTTCAGTGCACTGAACAAGCTAGCCAGCATGACAGTGATACCTGTAGTAGTCGAGACTATACAGCTGTAAGACCAACGTATCTGACAACTGACTAGTAGTCTCAGCAATCTAGCTGCTATGACAGTGGTACCTGTAGTAGTCGAGACTATACAGTTGTAAGACCAACATACGTGACAACTGACTAGTAGTCTCAGCAATCTAGCTGCTATGACAATGATACCTGTAGTAGTCGAGACTATACAGCTGTAAGACCAACGTATGTGACAACTGACTAGTAGTCTCAGCAATCTAGCTGCGATGACAATGATACCTGTAGTAGTCGAGACTATACAGTTGTAAGACCAACATACGTGACAACTGACTAGTAGTCTCAGCAATCTAGCTGCTATGACAGTGGTACCTGTAGTAGTCGAGACTATACAGTTGTAAGACCAACATACGTGACAACTGACTAGTAGTCTCAGCAATCTAGCTGCTATGACAATGATACCTGTAGTAGTCGAGACTATACAGTTGTAAGACCAACATATGTGACAACTGACTAGTAGTCTCAGCAATCTAGCTGCTATGACAGTGGTACCTGTAGTAGTCGAGACTATACAGTTGTAAGACCAACATATGTGACAACTGACTAGTAGTCTCAGCAATCTAGCTGCTATGACAGTGGTACCTGTAGTAGTCGAGACTATACAGTTGTAAGACCAACATATGTGACAACTGACTAGTAGTCTCAGCAATCTAGCTGCTATGACAATGATACCTGTAGTAGTCGAGACTATACAATTGTAAGACCAACGTATGTGACAACTGACTAGTAGTCTCAGCAATCTAGCTGCTATGACAGTGGTACCTGTAGTAATCGAGACTATACAGTTGTAAGACCAACATATGTGACAACTGACTAGTAGTCTCAGCAATCTAGCTGCTATGACAATGATACCTGTAGTAGTTGAGACTATACAGCTGTAAGACCAACGTATGTGACAACTGACTAGTAGTCTCAGCAATCTAGCTGCTATGACAATGATACCTGTAGTAGTTGAGACTATACAGCTGTAAGACCAACGTATGTGACAACTGACTAGTAGTCTCAGCAATCTAGCTGCTATGACAATGATACCTGTAGTAGTCGAGACTATACAGCTGTAAGACCAACGTATGTGACAACTGACTAGTAGTCTCAGCAATCTAGCTGCTATGACAATGATACCTGTAGTAGTCGAGACTATACAGTTGTAAGACCAACATACGTGACAACTGACTAGTAGTCTCAGCAATCTAGCTGCTATGACAATGATACCTGTAGTAGTCGAGACTATACAGTTGTAAGACCAACGTATCTGACAACTGACTAGTAGTCTCAGCAATCTAGCTGCTATGACAGTGGTACCTGTAGTAGTCGAGACTATACAGTTGTAAGACCAACATACGTGACAACTGACTAGTAGACTCAGCAATCTAGCTGCTATGACAATGATACCTGTAGTAGTCGAGACTATACAGTTGTAAGACCAACATATGTAACAACTGACTAGTAGTCTCAGCAATCTAGCTGCTATGACAATGATACCTGTAGTAGTCGAGACTATACAATTGTAAGACCAACGTATGTGACAACTGACTAGTAGTCTCAGCAATCTAGCTGCTATGACAATGATACCTGTAGTAGTCGAGACTATACAGTTGTAAGACCAACGTATGTGACAACTGACTAGTAGTCTCAGCAATCTAGCTGCTATGACAGTGGTACCTGTAGTAGTCGAGACTATATAATTGTAAGACCAACGTATGTGACAACTGACTAGTAGTCTCAGCAATCTAGCTGCGATGACAGTGGTACCTGTAGTAGTTGAGACTATACAATTGTAAGACCAACGTATGTGACAACTGACTAGTAGTCTCAGCAATCTAGCTGCTATGACAATGATACCTGTAGTAGTCGAGACTATACAATTGTAAGACCAACGTATGTGACAACTGACTAGTAGTCTCAGCAATCTAGCTCCTATGACAGTGGTACCTGTAGTAGTCGAGACTATACAATTGTAAGACCAACGTATGTGACAACTGACTAGTAGTCTCAGCAATCTAGCTGCTATGACAATGATACCTGTAGTAGTCGAGACTATACAGTTGTAAGACCAACATATGTGACAACTGACTAGTAGTCTCAGCAATCTAGCTGCTATGACAGTGGTACCTGTAGTAGTCGAGGACAGCCTTGTCCTTGGTGTCATTCTCTGAGCTCTTAGCCAGGGTCTGCAACTCCACCTGCACGCTGGAGCCGTCTACATCTTTCCAGATCACCACCACGTCCTCCTCCTCATCATTGGAGTAGATTGTCTCTCCTAACCCACCATCCTGACTCTCGTCTATCATCTCCACCTCGTACTGGGTCTTCACAACCCTGGGACAGCAAATACAGCATGGCATGCACCAGGGATCACAAGACTCAAGGCATTACTTATGTTTCTAGTTTCAGGAATGGTTGCAGTATATATACTAAAAAGATTGTGTTTCTGGTTTCATCAGACTGGGCTGGAACATGTTATCTTTTGCGAAATCATTCTTTATCTGGTTTCCAAAGTTCAATTTTGGAAAAGGTAGGACAGTGGTCTGGGATTTATTAGATGGAGGTGACATACAGGCGAGTGGTTGAGTACCTGGTTTCAATGAGAATGTCCTTGTTCTCCTCACTGAGCAGACACTTGCAGATGAGCTCCTGGGTCACTGGGATGGCCTCGTTGTTGGACACACACAAGTCAGACAGATAGTCCAGAAACCTGCAGCCAGCAAAGGCACCATCAATACATAGTTTACACACAACATGAAAACACAAAAATAATAATGCACCATTGCAATCAAAACGCAAGACAACATTTTGGTTCAGTATAGCTATTTACAGTAACAGTGAGTGTCAATACAGCAGTTACCTGGGCTCCCGGTTCTTACGGACCAGTTTCACAAACGTCTCAATCTCGGAAGCCGTGATGTGTTTCTCCAGCAGCTTTCTGTTGTTGTGCAGCAGGGCCGTGATTGTGTCCTCCGCCAACACATCGTACCCTATTTGTCGCTGCATGAATGGGAAATTCTTGGCAATGTACTCCTGAAATGACAATATGCAACAAATATTAACCACTTCACATGTAAATAATTAGTAAAATTTTAGTTATAACATGTGATGTACTAAAGCCCCATCTTGACTATTGCAAAGCTAACCTGGTTTTTCCTGTAGTCTTGCTGGGAGAGTTTCAGGATTCTGTAGCAGAGCCTGCAGATCTGTCGGTAGGGAGCGTGTCTCTGATCCACGATGTCCTCCATACGGAGGGCCGGCCCCTCTCCGTCATCCTTGAAGGGGGCCTGAAGGATCTTGAACACCTGCAAGTATACAGGTAGCATATACAGTCTTTAACTAGGCCCATGTTCACCAACCCATTCTTAGACTTAAGACAAGACTAGACTTAGACTTGAAAATATGCTGATACATATGTCTTGCATTAACAAATCGTTCTAAACTAGAATTGTCACATGAGTGATGGATATATCCCCACAATATGGCCTTGTCACAAACTATGGCATCCATTCAAAAGAAATGGACAGAGAGAATGCTTTAATTTGTGAATGGTCAACAGTGTATTTGGAAAAATCTAATTTCAATAGGAGCCATAACTCTGTCAACATTTAGAGGTGTGTAACTTGATCTGTATTTTATGATGTTACACCTATTTACCAAAAAAAAGTTCAATATGCGAAGCCTTTCATGAGTTATTGTCCATGCTTTTCGAAAATTTAAGTAAACAAGGGGGGCCATAACTGTGTAAAAATTTAGTGGTTTGTAACCAAAGTCGAACTTGACCTGTATTTTATGATGCTACACATGTGTACCAATAATTATTTAAATATGTCAAGCCATTGTTGAGTAATCTATAGGAAACCATGTTTTTAGTGATTTTAAGTCAAATAAACGGTCATAACTCTGTCAAAATTTAGTGGTTTGTAACCAACATCGAACTTGACCTGTACTCTATGATGTTACACATGTGTCCCAAAAGTTATTTGAATATGTCAAGCCTTTCTTGAGTTATCATCCGGAAACCAAAAACCAACAGACTGACAGACAGACAGACCGGCAAGCTCACTCCTATATACCCCCCCTAAACTTCGTTTGTGGGGGTATAATAAAGAATGCTATAATTAGAGATAGTGAATACCACGTTTCAAGTTAACAGCATATTTAGAATATTAAACAGTTTTAAGATTTTCTGTATTCTTACTTATTAAGTTGAAGAATGGGTAAGTGAATATGGGCCCTGGTAAAAGATTATAAGCTGGAAAAGTCATGAGTAAATATATTAAATTAAATCGTTCTATGAAGTTTAAGCGGCCAAACACTAAAATTATTTAAAACTTTGTAAATCAAATGATCTAAGTTTACCCATAGTTTTTGCTAACCTGTTTGACTATATTTTGTTCACGGAGGAGTTTCTGTCTCTCACGGCAGTCGTTGACCATCTCCACCTCCAGTGGGTCCCGGCCCGTGTCTGTCGCCTCCTGGCTGCACACAAAGTAGATCAGGTCTGACAGCAGCTTAGTGATGTACCTGCAAAAATACTTACAGCTGTAACTAAATTACACAAGAAATCTTAGCAATGTGTTTGTATGAAAGTTAGTTAGTAACATACCACAAAAATTGTTTGAGAACAATGTACCAATTAAGTCATAAATTCAGATATACACTTTGTTGAATATAGTAGTCTACAAATATCCCTGAAGACATATTAAAAGGGCCACCTTTTCTCATTCTGAGTGATGGAGCCTTTCTCCAGTTTGTTTGCAATCTCTCCCGCCAGTTTGCTGGCATCATTAGCAAAGTCAAGATCCCTGACCTCCCCCGGGGACACAGGCACGATGTTGAAGGCCTCCTTGTCCTCCTTGATCTGTGCACAGCCAACCTGGCAACAGGACATAGCATTAGCATGGCACTCTGAACTGGCATTAATAATATACACTGTACAATGAATATAAACAACCTGGCAACAGGACATAGCATTAGCATGGCACTCTAAACTTGCATTCATAATATACATTGTCAAATAAATATTAACAACCTGGAAACAGGAGTAGCATTCTGAACTGACATTTATAATATACACTGTACAATGAATAGCAACTAGGTCTTAACAAAACTGCTAAACAGGAGTACATAATGAAGAGAACATTTTAGTAAACACCGGGCCAATATCATTAATCCGATCCAACGGTATGATGTGATGAAACCTGATTTGAATGTGACCTATATTTATTATGAACCCATTTCGGATATAAGAATTATTTGTTTCTTCAATTTTTGTTGCACATTATATAATATATCCCAACCGCCATAAACAATAAAGCAATTACTTAATAATAAAGTTACAAGACAGCTGTGTCACCTTGTTCATGACAGGTCTGTCATTATCCTTGTCAATCGCGAGAGCTGATGTGCTGTGCACCCAGGTGCTGGTACAGAGATGGTGCAGGCGGACGTACGAGTTCCTGAATCACGCCACAATATGCTGAACTCAGCAGTGATGCTTGCAAAACTGCACATTCATTATCAGGGATCATATTATTTTCAGTTTTGCCGGTCTGAGACCAATTGGGTTTAAAAACGACTGATTTAAATGACTGGTAATCAGTCTGACCAGTTTTCTTGATTTATCCATTCACTATAAAATTGTGATAATCCCCTGATTTCAATACGCAATACACACATTTTATGGCGATAAGCCCCAATGCTCTGTAGGTGCAAACACCGGTGGATCAGTGATGCATGAATGACCCCAGTCGTGTCACTATCGATCGATAATTGGAGTGCTTTTGGTGTAGTTTATTGACTGTGTTATTTTACTGACACCGATCAGTCTGTACTACTCCACGATCTGGTTACTAGAGTATAGATAATAGCAGCTGCACGTAATCCTCGTGGAAAACGTGCATTGCCTGCATAATAATTTTATGTACTGTGCTGCATTCATAATGATATAAAATATTAATGTGAAATCTATCTAAACATTGTAGTAAAAACATAGTTCAATACAATTAGTTCATTTGTTAGTTTGCTTAATTGACGTACATGACGTCGTGTAGTTAATTTTAAAGTGCAAAGAGACTATATTGTATTAGATGATATTTTAACTTCACTTCAGCAAAACTCGTATAACAGACATATATATTTTTAAAAAGATGAAGAATAAGGCATGGAAAAATTGTAGTTTATATTAATAATTAAAATACACAGTTTTGGACATACCTTATTTTTCGGATACACATAATTCAGATACACCAGCCCGGTCACATAACTTGTGTGGGGATTGGTCACAGAACTCCAGATAAGGTTTTAGCCTAAAGGGTATTTTACCCCCTGATTTTTTTGTTAAAGGGTATTTTACCCCCAGTCCGTCAGCTAAAAAGGGTATTTGAGAAATTTAAAGGGTATTTTCATTTTTTATACAAGATCAAAAGAGTATTGCATGTGCTTGTTATATATGAACACATTAATATTTGCAAATGGAATAAATTGAATGAATACAATAATCTGTAGGTCTATCAAAACATAACATTTACTTAGCAAAGTAGTAGTAATTTGCCCAGAGACTTTGTACTTTTAAAATTGCTTGTGTTTCTTGTCCGATTTTTCAACTGCTGTGACAAAGACATTGCCACTTATCCTCTTTTAAACAGTAGAAGCATCATAAGACTCATTCTGATCAACATTTTTCAAGATATTGCCTACTGGAACTAGCTGATCGAGCTTGATTCCGTTTTTGACCCACATACACAATGCAAAGCCATTTTGAGTAGAAATATTTGCTTGATTCACTTTTAATTGATTCAAAGGCTAACTTACACCATTAGCTGAAACGGATAAATGGTAAAACCAGTTACGCAGTTTAAGCGATTAAAAATACGTACCGAGATAAACGTTACGCACTGGGCAGATTTTCAATGCGTTTTTCTTTAATTTCAATGCGTAAATATGCAGATACGCATCTTATCTGGAGCTCTGATTGGTCATGAAATTATTTCTACGGCCATTCTCCCCCTACCTCTGATTCAAATAGGGCAGTTGTCAGTTACTGGCATAAGTATGTGCACTTAATACTGGTAAACCAGCTTACCCAGGAAAAGTGTGAGTAGGTTAACTGACCGCCGTTATATGACTGAAATACTGTTGAATACGGCGAAAAATCCAAAACAAACAAACAAACAGATACAGAATGGGCGTTTTTGTGTACTTACTGAATTGCATTATCTTTAAATTTTTGTGAACTTAAAATTCACAAAAGACATAGAAATGAAAATGTATTGAAGTTTGAGGCATGACAACTTTTAAGATAATAGTTATACTTTAAAATACATGCACCATTTTCGGATATACAAAATTCGGATACATCATGAGCGTGATCGGTGGACCTCAAGACCGATTGACTTTCTAGAAAAATATGATCCCTGTTCATTAGTGATACATTATACTAGCAGTTAAAAACTGGGAATATGTGGCATGTTCATAAAGTATTCCAGGAAATTAGGCAAGGCATTAGCAATGCTAAAGGTGAGAAATTATACTTTTGTATTTTTCCAAAAACAGGGGTGGGATTTTTAAAATTCCTCAGAGGAGGAAATTACTAAATCCCATCAAAGGGTTCACAACAACTCATTATTTCCAAGACGACCCACCAATTTAACTGCAAAATATTTTTCAATGCAAAAGAGTGGTACCTGGGTACAAGGGTGTCAGTGCGGGTCATAGTGGTGGGGTCCAACTCCCAGAGCGTGGCAATGTCGTGCCCATGAGGTACAGACACCAGGCAATACACCTGGGACGTGCCCCGCAGTTTGTTCCTGGTGGGGTCCTCTGTCGGGTCATTGTCAATCTGAAACACACATGCCAAACAAGTCAGATGTCATTCTGAGGAACAGTTTCACCTTGAATGATACACTGCAAATATGAGTCACACTGGTAAGGTTGACACATAACCCTAGGTTGACACATAATACAGACTGACTTTTGATGGGTTATCCAAAATTAACAAGACTAGTGCTATAGCTTTCAAACCATAAGTTGTAACCATGCACAATTTTCTTCTTAATGAGGATGATATATACAAGAGCCACAGCCAATCATTCTTATAGGCACTGTAATTTTCACTTTTTCACAACATAAAACCACATTATTATCACCCTAACCATCTTAATAATTATTTGCCATTGTGTGACTCGTGGAATGACGCTGCATAAATTCACTCTACCGTAATCGTTCGAATATAATACGCACTTTTTTACCCGAAAATTTTTATCAAAAGTAGGGGGTACGTTTTATACTTGAATGTAAAGAGTTTACCTGAAAATTTTCTGTCCAAATATTTGCTTAACCCTTTTCCTTATTGATACGTGTAAACCCGACCGTACCAATTACTGGATACATACAACGTCTCTATCCATTACCCGATAATCCCGTATATTCGCGACTTTTATATTTATTCTGGCCAATATTGACGATAAATGTGTTTAAGAATTACATAAACACAAAAACGTTCGCCATATTTCTAAAAGTATCAAGTGCATTTTGGGATTGTTTCTATTTAAAGATATGCTGTAATTGATGTCTAATCGGGACGAGGTATTCCTATTGAACATGCGTAAATCATGTACTGCAATGTGCGCCCATCGGGTAAAGGTCATATTTTAAAAATAGTGACCAATCAAGTAATAAATTAAATTAAGATGTATAAACCATTTTCTGAAAATATGGTGAATTTTCTGTGTAAATACAAAGGGGGACCACTGTGCATTATCTGTGAATTATCTTAAAAATTGTCAAATATCAACTGCACAACACCAAGCCTATTAACGGCAACAAATTGCCCACGATAGAATTATCAATGAGTGTCAAATACCCAATAATTACCGGTAACAATATATCGACTGGGTACGAAAGTGAATGATAACGATATTACGTTTTGCATTTTCCACAAGACGTAAATATATTGACACAAAAATATCAATGGCGTCGTTTTTTTGTTGATTGTAGATTAGGACACAACCTTTGGATTTTAAATGCGTATTATACTCGGAATTTCAATTTTTACCGAAAAATTCGGGCCAAAGTCAGGGGTGCGTATTATACACGAGTGCATATTATATTCGAACAATTATGGTATATTGACAGAATGATATCTGCATACTCTGACTGCTGTGTAAGCTATGTACTCACCTCTGCTGCCAGGTACGCTCCGGAGGCCAGGTGCTTGAACCTGAACAGGCTGTTCCAGTGACCAGCTCCACCCCTGCAAGGGTCGTGTTGTACAACCTGCAATGTTACCCATAATTTTGTACTGGCTGCCTTGCAGTCATTGCCAATAGTGGCTGAGCAAGTCAATTGTCTTTTAAAATCGCTACTAACATGATTATTGTAATTAGACTACATGAAAGCTATTAGTGTTAAATAATTAGTTCCATCTTATAAAGGCTAAAATAAGGCCATTCAAAACATATCTTCCATATAGACTGGAGATGCATCTATGCCTGCTAGTATTCACCTCTATTTCCCAGAGGGCCTTGGAGCTAGTGGCACTGGTGACCACAGAGCGGGCCGTCGTTCTCAGGAACACATGCTGCTGCTTCTTGTACTCGTCTGCCGTGAGAAACTTCTGCTCCTCTGCATGAAACAGTCTCACCACATCACCCTACCATAGACAACATTGGTTATTATATTACATGTGCACAGTGCATGCATAGTGATATACAATAATGAATAAGCAGCGTGAAATCCATGTTAGATAGCTTTCCTCAAAAACAAAAAAAAACAACGCCATTATCACAACAGTAATATTTAGCAATGTACACATTTATATCAGGGTTTCCCGCAGGATTTCTTGAAGGCATGTCGGCATTCCGGACACCACCACCCGCAACTAAAAATGTCTCGACCCCCCGCCCCTCGGAGATCATTGCAATCAGACCCCTTAACCCCCCCGCAAAATCGGCAGCATCGCCCGACCCAGCTCCCTGAAATAGTCTACAACGATCGACCTTTCCCAAATCGGCTACGACATTCAAAATCCCGGCGGCGATCAAATCGGCAGTATTGCTTTAACTACTCCCCTTTATTGCTTAAACTACCTAGCCTATTACTCGACCAGCAAGTCTCTTTAAATTATCTTTAATTTGGGAATTCTACCTTTATAAAACTGAAACTATTAAAAATATTTCTCCAACAAAAATCGCTACTACCGCGGTTTTCTTAATTGAATTAAAACGTGTTGACCTAACTCCATTGGAGGCAGTGTACATTAAAATACTACATCTTTTATGGAATTAATTTTCAATCATACGTGGTATTCAGATTCGTTGAAAACCCTAGCAATTTTGCTGCCTTGAAATTCTCGCATGACCGCTCATTTTTCTCAAAAACTGTTTTTTCTTTCATTAATTGTTTTCGGATGCAAAAGAAATCATCAATTAATATCAGTTATACTACATACGGACATCAAAAGCCAAAAATAAATACCGTTGTTTTTAAATACTTTAATATACGGTTCCTAATCGACATAAAATACGGACTAGTATCTCCATGTAAAAAGCAAGTTTGGCTACAAAAGCGCGCAAAAATTGACATGCACAAGGTCACGGATACCTCATGAAAAACGTATGTGTACTAGTCACGTGCTTAATTGCAGTGTTTATGAGAACAAAATTACGTTTGACGACATTTGTTTTAAAATGAGGCGCCATATTACATTATTTGTTTCTATAATTTTGATTGTCAATTTGTGAAATGGATAAGGAGATTTCCGGGATAAAATAAGATGTTAAATATAACAATGAAACGCTATAAAATACCTGTTCACTTTTCCCGTCAACATTAGTATTTGTTGTCAAACACGTTTTTAGTTGTTAGTAAGGTATAAACTCCGCCCTAAAAAGCAAAGATTTTGATTGGCTAATGAGATCGTTTTGGGCGGGACTACAGAGTTCAGTCACTAGTCAATAACACTGTTGGAAGTTAGACCTTATCGATCAATACGGCGTTTGTTTATGGCTCTAAGATTAAGATCGGTGTAATAGATAAAGGGATTAAGGGTTGTCGCTGTGAAAATTAAAGCATGTCGGCGTTATTTAAGCATGACGGCAAATGACTAACTGCTTTGAAGGCATGTCGGGCCCGACAAGCGAAACAGGCCTGCGGGAAACCCTGTTTATATATAGCATATCTGATCGTATGCATGGGTTTATAGCAGATGGAACTTTACTTAAACTTGGAAAACAATTATTCTGTCCTGAAGACTGACCCCCTTAAGGACATGGTCCATGTTTTCCCTGTAGTCCATGAAGAGGACCATCTTCCAGCTGGTGTTGCAGCCGACAGAGTTCACCTCCTTACAGCCGGGGTTGTCTGGCAGCTCGTAGTTGCTGGCATGCAGGGGCTGCTCGGCATTCACAGGGTTCAGTATCACCTTGTCACCAACAACCACCTGCGACATTCACAGGCATGGTCTCATAACCATACCACTTAGGCCAGTGCAATGAGGTAATCAAGGAAACACCATCATAATTGTACTTTTTCCACGCATTTTTAAAATTTATACCAAATTTCAAATAATATGTATATAAACACTGGTTAAAATTCTCTTTTTATACATCTTTACAATTACATAATTATATGCTAATACAAATATTAGATATAAATACCAAGAAAAATTACTAACCAAATATGGACAAAATGCCTACCTTATCACCTGACTGCCTCAACTTGTAGAAGGGGCTGATGTAGTACCAGGAGCCCTCATTGCCAGATGCATCCAGGTACACACGCATTGCATTCCTCTCCAGCTGGGCTGGCAGGCGCTTATTCACTGTCATGTACTTGTTACTCTTCAAGTGCAACAACTGGAGCACACAAAACCAGGTATATTTTGCTTTTCAATATTTTCATAATTAACATCTAGGCATTAACAATACTTTCAGAAATGCCAAACATTTTTTTTTTTTTTTTTCTCTCTTATACATGTTATACATATATGTTTTTAAATTGGTGGTCATATATTTCAAAATTAACATTTAAACGAGATTCTGTATTTGATAAACACACATGTCCCCTGGATAGCCCATTTCTTAGTTCAAATTAGGTCATGGTCAAAGTCAAAGTGAGGTTGGGTGATATGTGTGGATTGGGAACGGTCATATGTAACAACTGTGTAAATATCCAAGTGTTGTAGTAAGCGGTGTTGGTGCTAGACAAAACGGTAAAATCTAGTTAACCAAGAAATGGCACTTTAAAATTATTATAAGTCCAAATTAGTTGAAGGTCACGGTCAAAGTGAGGTTCGGTGATATGGGTGGATTGGGGATGGTCATATGCAACAACTGTGCAAGTATCCAAGTGTTGTAGCAAGCGGTGTTGGTGCTAGACGAAACGGTAAAATCTAGTTAACTGAGAAACAGCCCATTTGAATTATTCTAAGTGCAAATTAAGTCAAGGTCAAGGTCACAGTAAGGTTGGGTGATATGGGTGGATTGAGAATGGTCATAAGTAACAACTGTGTAAATATCCAAGTGTAGTAGTAAGCGTTGTTGGTGCTAGACGAAATGGTAAAATCTAGTAAACCAAGAAATGGCACTTAATTATTTTAAGTCCAAATTAAGTCAAGGTCAAAGTGAAGTTGGGTGATATGGGTGGATTGGGGATGGTCATATGCAAAAACTGTGCAAGTATCCAAGTGTTGTAGCAAGCGGTATT
Source organism: Congeria kusceri (assembly GCA_027627225.1). Taxonomy (NCBI): domain Eukaryota; kingdom Metazoa; phylum Mollusca; class Bivalvia; order Myida; family Dreissenidae; genus Congeria; species Congeria kusceri. The sequence continues at coordinate 62,054,386 of CM051035.1, forward strand.
GGTGCTAGACGAAATGGTAAAATCTACTTAACCTTGTCACGGACGGACGGACAGGACAATCACTATATGCCTCCCGCATCAAGATGCCGGGGGCATACAAAAATTGTTATACAAAATAGTTGAATGACACATACCACATTAATTTAGTACAAAAAACTGACAAGAGGGCCATGATGGCCCAAAGCACTCACCTGAGAACTGGTACAGATGAAGACCATACTGTTGTGACAGGCTTGAAAATTAAGGTATCTGAACAATATGCAGAGGGGGATAGGATCAATTTTGATTTAAAACGTTGGTTAGTGCAATTCCCTAACTAAAGAACGAGTTGGGTAGTGGATGTGCGGTTTTTTTTGCTTATGGTTCTCAAATCATTTTTCTCTATATTCTAACCTGACCCTTCTTCATTAAGTCATTGACAATTCTAGAAAATGCAGAAACAGTAGATTTTTATGTCTTTTTCGCAAACAGTTTTGGAGAACTAGTTGCAATGCGATAATTGTGATGGCTGTGCTATAAGATAAAGTTTTGCTTGATAAATGATGTTAATGCAGGCTCTGGAGACATCAATGTTGCATGTACAAATAACTGCATGCAATTCTTGCAACTGTTGGAAATCAAATTTTATCATTCAATTTTTGTGGTCATGCGCAAACTGTAAAAGTTTGGTCAACATTGAATCAAAATCGTGTGTGCAAGCCAATCATTGATAACTTGTTGTTGTTTTTTTCCAAACACTAGGGGCAATAACTGTGGTGTTTCTGAACCGATCATGCTTTTATTCGGCTCCACCTGTAGTCCTACGTTCATAGACAAACTGTACACGATTGGTGAAGATTGGATGAAAAATGAAGTCTCTATCCTGAATAATGTCCATTTTTGCATATTGTTTTCACAAACAAAGGGCAATAACTCTGGTGTTTCTGGTCCGATCTTGCTTATATTAAACTTCACCTTTGATCTTAAAGTCATAGACAAACAGTACAAGATTGGTGAAGATTGGATGAAAATTGAAGTCTCTATCATGAAATAATGTCCATTTTTGCATATTTTTTTCACAAACAAAGGGCCATAACTCTGGTGTTTCTGGTTGGATCTTGCTTATATTCAGCTTCAACTGTAATCTCATGGTCACAGACAAACTGTGCAAGATTGGTGAAGATTGGATGAAAAATGAAGTCTCTATCCTGAATAATGTCCATTTTTGTATATTTTTTTAATAAACAAAGGGCAATAACTCTGGTGTTTGAAACATGATCTGGCCCATTTTCGGCGTCTGCTGAGATCTGATGGTCATACACAAACTGTGAAAGTTTGGTTAATATTGGATAAAAAATAAAGTGTATATGTTGGAAAATGGCATTTTTGCAATTTTTTGCATGAAAAAGGAGCAATAACTCTGGTGTTAGTGGTGTGATCTGACCCAATAACAATCCCATCCGAGATTTTATGGTCATACACAAACTGTGCAAGTTAGGTCAAGACTGAATAAAAAATGTAGTCTTCATCGCGATAACGGTCCGAATTGCTGACAGCATACGGACAACGTACCACGCTGGAGAGGTCCCCTATACCAATAGCTCACCGAGCGCTTCGTGCTCAGGTGAGCTAAAAAATATTTTATTTCACCACTGTTAAAACCCAGATTACTTATTTGCTACATTTGAGTACCAATATTTCAAAATATTAAAGTATAAACAAAGGGCAATTAATCTCAAAATAGCAGAACCTTTGAAGAGTTGCTTAGCTCTGTGTTGTTATGCGCAGAACCAGGTAAATGGCAAAAAACATCAAAGTAATGAACCAAGTAATGGTTCTTGAATTGTGCATTTCCTACTACACAGACTCATAAACAAGAATGTTATCTGCTCAATAGACAGATCACTGCTGCCTCACATGCCAATGTAGTTAGATCAATTAACAATGTGATTGCTATGTACAGGTACAACATGAGTTGTGTATGGTACCATCTTGTTAACTGTCAATACATTGGCAGGAATCATTGTCTACAATATGGTGACCTATTTGGACAAGTACACAACTAAAATTAATTTAAGAACTTTACTAAGATTTGTAGCATTCCGCCATATATTTACATTTTTAAAGTACAAATAACTACTCATTATTCAGCAAACAGTATGGTATGACATAACAACATGTGGTCAAAGAATACAATATGTATTCCACATTGCACACTGGATAAATGAGACCAGTCCCCCACCTGTATGACGTTGCCGTAATTAACTTCCTTGCCGAGCTCCTTCTGGTTCTCCTTCTCATTCTGCTTCTTCTCTTGTTCAGCTGCATGCTGAAACACAGCAGACAGCTCTGACACTGAGGATTTGAAATTACAGGGCAACTAGGAGATACAACTTACTTTTCAGAAAACAGTATTTGACAGAAAGAGTTTTGTGTCTTTACTAAAATGTGTAAGATTCAAGCCAAAGACATCACTGAACAAACTTGTGACAGACCATAGCCTGATGTAAGGCCTGGCTGTACCATAAATTCTCACCTGTAAGCCACACTTTTTTTTCATCAAAATTTTTGGTCATTTTTTTGGTGCGTCTCACGCGAGTTAAGCAAAAGTTCAGAGTTTTTCCATCGATAGAAGCATATGTTTTGGGAATATTTTTGGGTAATTATTATAGATATTGTGATCAGATGGAGGGCGTTAAGGATAAAGTGAAATGAAGAAGTGCAATGTAGTCGAGAACACAAGAATGTTTAACATAGACTTCTGGTTTGAGTTACAGTTAAGTAAGAATTGGTTTTGATAACTGATAATTTCGAACACAAATACTCAGTATATAGAATCCCATTTCCAGCAACGTAATTACAATCAGCCAGGCACGTAGCGCCGCATACTTGTATACTTTTTTCGAGTAAACATTGAAAATAAAATCTCAAAAAAATAAAATTACACTTTCCGTAAAATCGCATCTTTCCTATATAATCGGAATTGTCATTCTATATTTTGAAAAATGCTGTATAATTTGACCCACAATCGTAAAGTAGTAATACTACATGTCTATTATAATATAAAACATATAAAACACAACAATAACAATGATTATTTATATATACATCTACATAATTTTTAAGTACAAGACCAACAACAAACTAACCATATAATGCTTACAGTTATTAAAAGTACAATGTACATGTATTACGAAGAGAAACGACACTCCTCTGATAACACTTTAATTATGCGAAACAACAGATGGCGAACGCCAGCAACGGCTGCTACCTAGACCCAAACTTTAACATTTATTTAAACATTATGGGATGATGGTAATTGTTCGTAAAATTGCATCTTTCGTATAATCACAATTCGTATAATCGCATCTTTTTTTACATTCAATAAAGAAGAAAAAACGACTGGGCCGCCGTACTTGTTTGTAGTACACCGTCATTTCGTATAATCGCAATTTGACTGTACTTACATCTGATTATGTGTAAGACTTTAAGTAAATCTGAAACTGCTAAAATGTATGCAATTACACATGGAACTAAATACTTGAATATTAATTGATATTAATATTGAATTTTAACAAATTGAAACAGCAGACAAGCTCAATGTCTTATGATATCCATTCAATAACACACCAGGTCTAAGTTTTTTTCTCACAAAAAAAAAGAGGAAAACATCAAGCAAAACATCATGCACTCCTTAAAAATGCATAATTGTATTTCCATATGGATTGGTCCCCAGATTCTTTTGTCTTACGTTACATTTCGAGTAACACCAAATTTGGCCATAGTAATAAATTTAAACCACAATAAATTTAAGTTTTATTTAAAGTGAATGACAACCAATTTGCATAGCTAACAGACTACAACTCTGCTTGGTTCACTGAGGTTTAGAAACTGAATTAATAACATACTATTTCTTCATCTACAAAAGAACAATATTTGCTTTAGAGATAGCCTATTCCTTTAGAACAGCTATCCGAGGTCACCAAGTATTGGAAGCTAAGTTTATGGATAACATTTATATAAAGAAAACTGTAACATGATTTATGGAACCAATAACAGAGAGTTTATCTACCACAGTTTATTACCACAGTTTATCTACTCAAATAAAGTGCATCATAAAAACTCAACATTCTTCTGTGATAACCATTGACAGTGCAATTATGACAGATATAGAACAAACATTGTCAATTACACGTCCTCAACACTTATATATGTTGCGAAAGATAGTGCTACAGTAAAATAATGTAGTAACAAACCTCCAATAAATTCAAATAAAGTGGCAAGCCTAGCAAGGCACTGCTTTGTACAATCACACCTATTAAGGCCTACAGTAATTTTGTCTGCAGGTGTCAGCAAATTTTTGAGTTCTCAATGGTAATTGAAAAGAAAAAATTAATGTTTGGAGAACACTATTTATAAACAACAACCAATTATCATCAGTAAAAATATCTATATATTTTTTTTATTAACTGCATACATTAATGTGTTCACTAGCAAACAATAATGATATATACAATACAATGAACTATACATACTTTAAGCTTCATACTATACAAATAATTTAAAATGATGCTTAATATTTCTGAAATGCAAACTCATTTCTCAATGCATAAAAATCAAGAATTAAATTATAGTTTGCCAGGAATGTCACAAAGACGTTGCCATGGTGCCAGTGTTCTCATGATCACTGGTGTCATACAAATCAATTCTTTCACAGATCTAATAAACCAGGCACAAATGAACTGAATAGTATTAAGACAAGGCAAAATTTGCAGACTCCAACCCACTGCTATGGATACATCTTTGTTGTGAAGTTAAAATAAAAGCACCAAGAAGACAAAAGGCTTAACATGAATGGATCCAGTAATATTCATATTTTCGTAACGATTAGCCTAGTTAGTTGATGCTTTGAACTGAACTGAAATTGTATTGCTCTTTACGGTGATAGCACTTACATTTAAAAAGAAACAAAAGCAAGCAGTCACTAAAAGGTGACATATGCCCCCAAAGGCACTTTCAGTAAGTGCCACACTGACTCCAAAATAAATCTTTGCAAATAAAAGCGAATGAAAAATGTAAACTATTACTTCAGTGCAAATGTCTGCTCTGGAAAAACTTGTGGAAAACTTTAACCAAAATTATTGGGGTTGCTTTGACTGGTGGAGACATTAATAGTAACTAGACATGTGTCAGTAGGACACCGATGCCCCCACATCCTGCTGGTTGTCACAAAACTCGGCTGATGTCGGGAAACATGCACAAAACTACTTTATGTTTACAAAGTTTCTTCAGTCTAGCAGTTATACGTTTTTAGTTACACGTGACACAAATCCAAAAATGTCATTTTTACTAAAAAAGGGCCATAACTCCACTGAAGGCGGAAGAAACTGCACCAAAATACCCAGGTGCACAAGTTCATATGTTGATTAAGTCGTATATATAGTTTTATCACTCTAGTAGTAATACTTTTTGAGTTACATGCGACGCAAGTCCAAAAATGTCATTTTTTGCTAAAAAGGGCCATAACTCCGCTGATGTCTGAAAAAATTGCACCAAAATACCCAGGTGCACAAGTTCACATGCTCATTAATATGTTAATAAAGTTTCATCACTCTAGTAATAATACTTTGTTAGTAACATGCAACACAAGTCCAAAAATGTCATTTTATGCTAAAAAAGGGCCAAACCTCCGCTGATGTCGCAAAAAACTGCACCAAAATACCAAATTGCACAAGCCCCGATGCCGATGCATATGCTTATAAAGTTTCATCACTCTAGCAGTTATACTTTTTGAGTTATGCGCGACACGAATATCAGATGGACGGACGGACGCACGGACGGACGGACCGACGGACAAGGGCAAATCTCTATGCCCCTCCCTAAAGTGGGGCCATAAAAACGTAGTTTAAGTTTCAAGTAAATACCATTGATAGTATTCAAGATATTGGACTTTATGAAAAAGGGGCATAAATCTGTCAAAACACAAAACATAGTTATTGTGTTGCTTTCCCAGGTGGGAGACACTGATAGTAAAGAAGTGCTCTAAGTTTCAATTAAATACCTTTGATTGTATTAAAGAAATTTAGAATTTATAAAAACTTTAACCAAAATTTCAAAGTTAATAAAGGGACATAAATCCTCAAAAAACAACCAGAGTTATTGGGGTAGCTTTCCCTGGTGGAGACTTTGATAGTAAAGAAGTAGTTTAAGTTTCAAGCAAATACCTTGGACAGTATTGAAGATATTGGACTTTAACTTTAACCTTGGCTGGACGGACTAACGGCCGGATGGACGGTTCGATTTTAATATGCCCTCCTTCGGGGGCATAAAAAGATGTCATAAGAAACAATCGGAAATGTAGGATAAGTCACTCACCTGAGTATGGCCAATGACAGACCTTAGGTCAAAACATGTATGTGCCAGTTCAAAAATGTGATATATACTCCATAATACAGGAATATGGCTACATACCGTGCACTCCATACTAGAGGAATATGCTTGCATAAAATAAATTCCATAATAAAGGATTATTTGAAGACATTATATACTCCATGATAAAGAAATATAACTACATACACTGCAGATCCGTTATATCGCAATTCGTTATTTCGCGATATCCAATATATCGTGAATCGGCCGTGAATCCCGATTTTTTCCCATGTACTTCAATATTTTACTTTATTGCTACTCTTTCCTTCACACCTCTGAAATGCGACAAACAATAACCCGACCCGCTCAACAGTGATGTGTAACAGTTGGACGTCTTCAGATTACATCGCGCGTGCCACCCATGGCAACGTCCTTTCACTGCTGTCGCTTTAATTAGCAGATGAATTACACGCCGTCCACATGGAGGGTGTGTACAGTAACCGTATTTCATAGATCAATACTGACCCATCTGAACGACAATAATGTTATCGATACGGCTTAACATTTTTCTGTTTCTTTTTTGTTTAAGAGGAAGTGCTAACTGCACATCGTTCGCAACATAGATAACCAAATTTGTTGTTATGCACTACATAACTTTTATTCAAAAGTAAAGATCTCAATGTTCTCTGCGCCACAAAGTTTTTATACAATCAATACACTCACGCTTTCCACGAGGATGACATGACGTTGTACATGTCAGCATAATTTTCGTGGGCTTTTCTAGCAGAACAAAGGATTTACACAAAATACATGTGCAGTTTAACTGTAAATAGGATTCGTGTTTACGTCATGTGAACAGTACATTCGAATAGGCATTTCGGATTTGGAATTTATTATACACAATTTGAAATTAATTACAAGGAATAATATTACATTGGGAATATTTTACATATGGATACACATTGTGAATTTAACAACAATGCAAAAGGTGAATTAATTATGTGTATGTTTTGAGATTGTGAAAATATGTTAGTATATACATAAAATTATATCTATATATACGTGAATGACCTGATCAGTTATATTGCGATCCGGCTGTATCGCGATCGCGATCCATGGACCCCGCAAATCGCAATGTAACGGATCAGCAGTGTAATAATAATATGAACTCCAAAATAAATACAAAATCATGATCAAGGAATATTTCTACATCACATAAACTCCATGATAGAGGAATATGACTTTAAATTAAAACTACATAATAAAGAAGTTTGACTGCATTAATACATGTCACTGTTAACTCCATAATAAATGAATATGGCTACAGAATAAACATTCCATTATAAAGAAATGATAACTTGCGAGCAGTTTCTTGAGTAAGATGGGGTCAGCGCTGGAGGTGGAGCTCTGCCGGGCTGCCTTCCAGAACTGCTTCTGGGCCGAGTAGCGGCTGTTGGGACAGATCTTGAACAGGCAGTCTGAAACACACACAAGGATTACTGTCTGTCTGTCAAGCGTTATAATGATGTCACCCGATAGTACTCAACATGTCATCACCTTATCAATAATTTTTTGTTTTAATGCAAGACCATGAATAATATACCTTACATTAATATTGTTTACACCTGTTTTTGCATCATTGGGATGTAAAATAGTTGAATGTCTACAGTGTTTTTTTCACCTTTGGGGGAAAGGTGGCGGGGCCCTTCACATGTTGAATTTTACAACAAAAGGGGAATTATTATTTTAGAAAAGCAGAAATACATGTTTATATTCTACTTTGTGATAAAACATGAATCAATTGCTTTGCTACAAATGATAACTTAGATTATGCACTAACCTGGTTTGATGAAAAATTGCTGGGATTGTTTACGAAAATGACTCTATCTTAGTCAATTTTTGTCAGATTTTGGTCAATTTTTTTTCAAAATAAAGTTTACATTCTGAGGGGAATTTAAAGGTAAATATAGGGGAAAAATATAAACTGTTTTAGCTGGGGAATGGGGCCGAATTTCGGCCCCAAATTGGCCTTAAAAAAAAACAACAGGTCTAAATATTTCCATAGGCCAACACTAGGGGTGCAATGATATACCGGTATATCGCGATACATGCAATTGCAATATCGTATTGTGATACGGTTTTGCTGTACCGCAATATGTTTAGAAACTTTATGTACAAAACACATTTAACAAAATATGAAAATAATTAGTAAATGACGATACCTTATACATGAAACACATTAATTCAACTTGAAAGTAAATATGCATGTTAATATTCAATATTCATAACACAGTTACCAGTTTAATTCCAATACATGTTTATTTCATCACCCGATTTAATCTCCAATTTATCCACTGCAGCAAAACAACATTCTTATTTTTTGACGTCCCTTGTCATTTCCCCTAGAACACTTAATTCATTAATGATTTTTCGATAATCGAAGAGAATCCGATCGCGCGACGTCAACGACCACGAATGGCGTATTTAGTCAAAATTAAACGGTTATATCCGAAAATGCAAATACTGAATATTAACGAAAGTTTGTAGTTAAATTGATTAAATATATATACGATCTATAGCCTATGCATCTTTTAGTTTGAGAAAAAGAATCACTGAACAAAATTGAACAGATCGGAAACTTTTACTGTACCTCAATTTCAATCCATTGCTTCCAACAATAAAAATCCAAAAATACTGTAAGCAATTCCATTGTCTTGTATCCATAAGCCTTAATTTTTAACAATCATGATATTAATTTCATGTGAACCATTCTGACCAGAAACACGATTTACGAAATCGCAATGACTGGTCAGAACGTTTGATTTTATTCGAAAGTCTCAAAATATATTATTTATCCAACTGACACATTCATCATTCAGAATTCGTCCATGCATGATTTATTAAACTAACAGTAATGTATTTTACTAAAAATAAAAGCAAACACGACATAATCGTTGTCACAACAAAACTGCGAGTCCAGCGAAAACTGGTTTGTTTCGTCACTGTTTTTGTTTATAAATTACGTCATTCGTTAGAATTGCGTCACGTATTGCGTAATTAGTTGAATGTTAAGTAAAAGTACGGAAAGTTTGTTTGGTGTTTTTGTTAACATTTTGTGTAATAAAGAAAGTCACATGATTCTTTTCTTGTGACATGATAATATGTATTATAAACGATAATATACGGCAGAGCTGGGTAGGGCGTCTAAAATCGGCCCTAACCGTATAAAGGCCCTCGGGCCAAAGGCCCTCGGGCCGTTATATCGGCAGTGGGCCGATTATAGATGCCCGGCCCAGCTCTGCCGTATATTATTGTCTAAATTATGCCCCCCTTCGAAGAAGTGGGGGTATCTTGCTTTGCACCTGTCTGTCGGTCGGTTGGTCGTTCTGTCCGTAGACCATTCCGTTTCCGCACGATATCTAGAGAACGCTTTGACCTAAGATCATGAAAGTTGGTATGCTGGTTACTTGGGAGGAAAGGGACGCCTATACATTTTGAGGTCACCAGGTAAAAGGTCAAGGTCACCGTTGCTAAAAATAGAAAAACGGTTTCCGCTCAATAACTTGAGAACGCATCGAGATATTTTAATGAAACTGTATAAATAGATACCTTATATCAAGACCTCGCTTGGAATTGCATATGGGGTGGGTGGGGTCAAGGTCACCGTTACTAAAAATAGAAAAACGGTTTCTGCTCAATAACTTAAGAACGCATAGAGATATTTTGATGAAACTTCATACATAGATACCTTATATTGAGACCTCGCTTGGGACTGCATATGGGGTGGGTGGGGTCAAGGTCAAGGTCACCGTTACTAAAAATAAAAAAAGGTCTCAGCTCAATAACTTGAGAACGCATCGAGATATTTTAATAAAACTTCATACATATATACTTTATATTGAGACCTCGCTTGGGATTGCATATGGGTTAGGTGGGGTCAAGGTCACCATTAATAAAAATAGAAAAAATGGTTTCCGCTCAAAAACTTGAGAACGCATTGAGATATTTTAATGAAACTTCAAACATATATACTTTATATCGAGACCTCGCTTGGGATTGCATATGGGGTGGGTGGGGTCAAGGTCACCGTTACTTAAAATAGAACAACTGTTTCCGCTAAATAACTTAAGAATCCATAAAGATATTTTGATGAAATTTCATGCGTAGATACCATATATCGACAACTCACTTGGGATTGCATATGGGGTGGGTGGGTCAACAGGTCAAAGGTCAAGGTGACAGAGGCTTGTAACATGAAAACTGTTTCCTCTGTAGACCATTTCGTTTCCGCATGATATGTAGAATACGCTTTGACCTACGATCATCCAAGTTGGTATGCTGGTTACTCTGGAGGAAATGAAGACGCCTATCAATTTTGAGGTCAACAGGTCAAAGGTCAAGGTCGCAGGGGCTTGTAACATGAAAACTGTTTTCTCCATAGACCATTTTGTTTCCGCAGGATATCTAGAGATGTTTTGGCCTATTTGATGTTTAAATCAAACAGAAAACAGCTAGGTATCCTTATATAATAGACTGTCAAAATAAATCCATAATTATACTCGATCTTTCTTTCAGCTTTATATTCAATTTCTAAATCATCAACTTTAATTTCCTCCCCATGTGATAATGTGCACATACAATATTTTAAAAAATCTCTTAACAATTGCACATATTGATGACTTGGCTGCAAGTCAGGGGGGCATACATGTTTTACAAACATCTCTTGTTACAAACTGCTAGACAATGGCGGAGTTTGGCAGTCACATCAAAGACTTTTGAAGTCAAACCAACACTCGGTTGCTGCTAAGGAAGGCTTGCAGATTTGGAAGCCCAGCTAATTGATGACTTCATACTGTCAATATTCTTAGTTTTAACAGGTGTTACCTGTGTTTGTAACGGATTTTATTGTTTGTTCAAATTGGAAAAAAAATATATGCATGGTAATTAAATGCACTTGTTTTATTGAAAAAAAAAAATTATGAATTAATTACAAAATATAATGAATATATAATTAAAAATGCTTATTTTTCTGGAAGAGTATCATTTGAATACAATGTTACATAGTTAACTGTTGACAGTACCAGATCATGCGCTTTAGTTCAATTGCTGCAGTTCCTTTCGTATAATGTGATTAAAATAAGAAATTAAGAATGTTGGTGATTATAACATACTATTCACTTATTCAAGATATGCTAAATACAGTTTGAAGTTTGGCAACTGGACATTTAAATAATCTTTTTGACTGTTTGGTGTTGATGTAGTTACCTGTTTTACCACACTTAAGATACCAAAAAGTAAAATTGAGCAAATACATGTACTAAATGTAAATTATAGGTGTTCTTGTATTGTCTATTAATTTCGTCGTTATGTATTAAATATGTATTCAATACGTATTGCAATACGGGTTTAATGTATCGCAATATATTGCAATACGGGTTTTGCTGTATTGTTGCATCCCTAGCCAACAAATTAACTTTGTTTGCCATTGCCTACCTACCCGACTCTAAAGTCCAGACTCAAAAGTTGTTTCTTTGTTAAATCAAACCAGTTTGTTTTTTTTATTCTAAATATTTCTTATTTGGGGGGGGGGGTTTAAACAAAAGCTCACTCCTTCATTTCGTTAATAAATTAACTGTATCAGCTAGACCCATGCTTATAATAGACCGTATCAAAATGCAATTCTAATCATGTTTGATCAAGCTTTTGATTATTGCTAGCAAGTGCTCGTTATATCAACAGACACTTGATTATTTTTTATCAAAAGCAATATCTGTGGTATACGCTATATTTTGACGCTAAATTGATCATTCATACATTTGCATAAAAAAAAAAAAAAAAAAAGAGTCTATCAACCTACACTTAACCAGCAACCTTGGGTAGGCAATGGCAAACAAGCAATTTTTTAAGGTTGGCCTCAGCTGGCACATATTGTGACTCGCCACTACAATTAACAGCACCTTCTAAAGTAAAACATAACCTATTATGATAAGTGTCAACAAACCAGCTACTTTTATTTTCCTAGCTGAACAACTGTTTGTCGGGAAAAAGTTGCTAGGGAGACTGCTAAGTAAAAAAAGTGTGCCAGAGGAACGTCTTGTATTATTTCTTTAAATAGTTAATTATCAATTTATGCAGTGTTTGGTGTACCTCTGAATTTCTTGGGAGGGTTGTTCAAGTCGCCAGCTTCTGGCTGCACCACACAGCGGTCATCCACCAACCTGGAACAGGAACAAACATTAGTTACTTTAAATAGAATTACATACTCAGACTATGACAAATAAGGAAAAGATCTAGGATACTAAAAGTTGGGTAAATTCAAGGTATTATCAGTTTAATGCTTTTTTTTAAGGTATGTAAACATTGTTAATTGACACCAGCCATTGTACATGTAAAGAATCAGTATAATGTAATAAATCAACAGAGAAAGCAGATGAAAGTTTGAGATTTGCTTTTGTTATTTGTTATGGTTTACAGTCTGTTGTTTATGGATTGTTGTACATGTAGTTGTGTCTGTCACTTTCGTGCGATAGGACAGTAAGCAACCTGAATGCCAAGCAGGGTATAACTTCACTCCAGAGGTATTAACTTGATTATTGTTATCTTAAGGGATATTCTGGCGACTTAATTGGAGTGATAACAGATCATGGTATCAGACCAGCAGACCATTAATGAGACAAACTAGTGAAAAATACATTGTTCATATTAAAATTGATAGCATGCACTGTTGTTTAATTATTTATAAACAACAACAAAGCAACTGATGCATTAATGTCAATTTAGTGAAACTATCTTAAAGAAGACCTTTCAATCAGGTTGCTTTTTAATAATTACACTTATCTCTAAGAGCTGGTCTGCATACTTCACTTCAGTGTCAAACAATATAAAACATAAGAAAATGAATGTATGAACCCTTTGAGCGAATGGAATCAATTAATGCTTAATTTCAGCATAATATATTATATTAGTTTTACTCTTTAAAAAAGTTCAAATATAAGGCAATATGATATGTTCATTCCATTCTTGTTGTTGTTGACCCAATTAATGGTCACTTGGAACTTATTAAAACTAACTGCTTGAAGTCAAGAACATCAATTCAACCAATAAGAAAATAACTTTAATTGTATTGATTTTTTGCTCTACATTCACTATGAATACTGGTATTTTATATCATTATATAGAGTAGATAACACAGTAGGAGCAAATGAAGATAATGTGTGGTTGCTGTAATTATCCACACAGAAGTACACAGAATCAGAGACCAATCTCTGTGACAGTTATATAACACAGTCATCGATCTGCAGCAAAACATGCTAATTATCAATCTATAATGACACAATGGAGGTCATTTATGCAACACTTATCAACTAGATTTCACACCTACAGAACATAAACCTCTAGGGCCATAACATGTGTGTATTGCGTATTGGAATCAGGGGATGATCACATTTTTCGTCAACAGCAGGAATTAAGAAAACTGGTTAAACTTCGATTACTCAATGCAGTCAAGCACTTTTTTTTTAAAGCAATTGGTCTCATACCGGCAAAACCAACAAACAAGAGGGCCACAATGGCCCTAGGTCGCTCACCCGAGTTTAAGGCATCATAATGGCTTATAACAAGAGGGCCAAATGGCACTAAACCACTTACCCGAGTATAAAGATCTGGGCCTTGCAGTTTAAAAACAAAAATTTTATAGTCTAAATAGACCATGCGACCCACAGGGTGTGGCCACTTTCTACGCCTGGGGCATAATTTGAACAATATTTGTAATGAACAATGTTTCAAGCCAAATATGAAACCTCTGGGCCATGCGGTTTCAGAGAAGATTTTTTAAAGCCCACTTTCCAGATCAGTCTACAGAAACCATGTGACCCTGGGGTGTGTCATTTTGCTATTTGAGTCTATATAAACCATGTGACCCGTGTGGCTTGGCCAGTTTTGACCCCAGGGGAATCATTGGAACAATCTTTGTAGGGGACCAGTATACAGTGCTACATACCAAATATGAAACTTTAAAGTCATTTGCTATTTAGGTCTATATAAACCATGTGACCCACAAGGTGTGGCCAGTTTTGACCCCAGGGGCATCATTTGAACAAACTTTGTAGAGGACCACTATACAATGTTACAAACCAAATATGACACCACTGGGCCATGCGGTTTCAGAGATTTTAAAAATTATTTTGCTATTTAAGTCTATCAACCATGTGACTCCCGGGGCGTGGCCAGTTTTCACCCCAGGGGCATCATTTGAACAAACTTTGTAGAGGACCACTATACAATGTTACATACCAAATATGAAACCTCTGGGCCTTGCTGTTTCAGAGGAGAAGATTTATAAAGTCATTTTGCTATTTAAGTCTTTATAAACCACGTGACCCCTGGGCGTGGCCCGTTTTGACCACAAGTGCATACCGTAATTTCTCGCGTATAAGCCACACTTTTTTCAGACAAAATTCGTAGCATTTTTTCCGGTGTGTCTTATACGCAGATATAAGCAAAACTCCTAGTGTTTCTATCATAATTATCAACTGTGGTGTTTGGGCGCCATTTTGAATAGACGCTCGATCGACGTCACTAAGACGCTTATATAAGCAAGTATTCGTACCCGATACGTTTGGCACTGTTTTATATTGGGATCTTTTAAAAAATAGTATAATATAATATATATTCTTATTTTGTGTGTTTTATATTCTTAATTCTTATTTTTCCGAAATGTATATGCAGTGAAACATAATACATAAAAAATAAGAACCAGGGTTAAATGAACAGTAGTGTAAACACCGCCTGACAAACTACTTCACACCTTTTATACTGCTCTGCAAACAAAAAGGATGGTGTCATTGATGATACTTGCAAAACTGACCATGTTTGTCAAACAGACAATTATCGCTTATGGTGTATTAAAAGGTGTTGACACTTGAGACTTCTCAATACCTCTAAATACAGCGAAAGCACATCTAGTGTAATGTATCCGCATTGCGATTTTCACAACAAATTTTTTTTCAGTTTCAATAAACATGCTTAAATAATTACCACATGCTTTAATGTTCAAAGCGACAACCCTTAATCCCTTGATCTATTACACCAATCTTAAATCACAGGGCCATAAACGAACGCCGTATTGATAGATAACGTCTAACTTCCAACAGTGTTATTGACAAGTGACTGAACTGTGAAGTCCCGCCCACAACTATCTCATTAGCCAATCATTTACGGCGATTTTTAGGGTGGAGTTTATACCTTACTAACAACTAAAAACGTGTTGGACAACAAATACTAACGTTGATGGGAAAAGTGAACAGGCATTTTAACACATTTGATTATCACATTTAACGTTTCATTTTATCCCCGTAATTTCCTTATCCAACTCACAAACTGACAATCAAAATTATGAAAATAAAACACAATTTAATGTCGTCAAATGTAATTTTGTTCTCATAAACACCGCAATTAAGCAAGTGAGCAGTACACATACTTTTTTCATGAGGCATCCGTGACCTTGTGCATGTCAATTTTCGCGCGCTTTTGTAGCAAAACACGCTTTTTACATAGACATACAGGCCCGTATTTTATATTGATTTGGAACCGCATATTCCAGTATTTAAAAACAACGGTGATTTTTTCGGCTTTTAATGTTAGCATGTAGTATAAATGATATTAAGTATTGATTTCGTTTGCATCCGAAAACAATTAATGAAATACAAAACAGTTTTGAAACAAACGAGCGCTCATGACATAATTGAAGGCGGAAAGTTAGGCTTGAATGCTTTTTAACGAATCTGATTATATGAATGATTGAAACTTAATTCCATAAAGAATGCAGCCTAAGCGCTATAAAGGGCGGTAGTTAAAGCGATACTGCCGATTTGATCGCCGCCGGGATTTCGAACGTCGTAGCCGATTTGGGAAAGGTGGGGTCGCGCGATGCGGCTCATTGTGGGGAGTTGGATTCGAGCGGTGCAGTAAATTTCGGTGAGGTGGGGACGGTCATTGAAGTTGATTTCGGGGAGCTAGGATCGGGCGGTATGGCCGATTTCGAAGAGGTGGGGGTCAAACGGAGCGGCCGATTTCGTGTGTGTGGGGGGCTAAGGGGTCGGATTTGAACGATCTCGGGAGGGGGTAGAGCCGATTTTTGTTGCCGTTGGTGGTGTCCTGGGATGCCAACATGCCTTCAAGAAATCCTGCGGGAAACCCTGAAACAAATTGTGACCCTGGGCATGGCCAGTTTTGACCCCATGGGCATCATTTAAACAATCTTTGTCGAGGACAACTATACAATGTTATATACAAAATATGAAATCTTTGAGCCTTGCGGTTTCAGAGAAGATTTTTGAAGTCATTTCGCAATATATTCCATATAAACCACGTGAGCCCCGGGGCATGGCCCGTTTCGACCCCAGGGGCATAATTTCAACAATCTTTTTAGATGACCACTAGAAAATGTCACATATCAAATATGAAACCTGTGGGCATTGCAGTTTCAGAGAAGATTTTTAAAGTCGTTTTGCTGTATATTCTATATTATCATGTGACCCCCAGGGCGTGGCCAGTTTTGACCCCAGGGGCATAACTTGAACAGTCATTGTATATGACCACTATAGGATGATGCATACCAAATACGAAATCTCTGGGCCTTACGGTTCAAGAGGAGAACATTTTTAAAGTCATTTTGCTATATATTCTATATAAACTAGGGACGGGACCGAATACTGAAATCAATATTCGAATATTCGTTTTAGGTATTCGAATATATTCAAATATTCGTTGTGTAAATACTACTATATACTACTATATACGGCACCCTGTCCGAATATTTACCTATCCGAAATATGTATACTACGTGTACATATTTGTTTTACCTTGTTTCAGTGGTAAATGAGTGATATAATTTTGTGAGTGTTAGGCAAATATAAAGAAATGTAAGATATTATTAAATGCATTGTTAATTAATTTGTTAATCATTCCGTTTTTGTTCAGAACCATTAAGCTTGTATCTGCTGTGCAGATTACACGTTGCCTGGGTTTTGTCTAATGACCGCATAAAGAACTTCCAAGCAGGTGATGGTGGCATTGTTTAATAATAAAGACTCTTGCATAATATACGGTGTTGATATAATGGAGAATAATTTCTTGTGACGTATAGTAAGATTGACCAGATCATGCTAATTTTGTTAAAGAAATTGATTGGCTGATAATGGATTCATTTTGATTAATTACTCAGAGAGTAATTGTAATTTACTGTGAACAAGTTAACGGTATAGATGTCACTTAAGGATAATAAACAACAATGTACGCCTTGCGCAAACTGTGAAACCGTTATCACAACATGTCCCAGTTTCGTTATTTGTGGATACAATGCGTCATATTCGCGCCTCCTACAAACCGTTAACTCGCGGCCCTTGTACAGACGTGGCCCCCCTGCCAATTATCAATTATCGTTAATTTTGGACATGTTTAGCATGTGTTGTAAAAACGTTACACTAGGCAGGAAATATGACTGGAATTCATGTTAACTTTGCAATCAAACTGGAAAAAAAAAAGATTTTTTAAAGAAATTGTGTTCTTTTAATAAATGAGAAAATCGAATATTCGTATTAGTTTTTTTATATTCGAATATAATCTAATATTTGAGTATTCGGTCCCATCCCTAATATAAACCATGTGACCCCTGGGGTTTGGTACGTTTTGACCCCGGGGGCATAATCTGAACAGTCGTTGTAGAGGACCACTACAGGATGTCACATATCAAATATGAAAGCTCTGAGCCTTGCGGTTTCATAGGAGAAGATTTAGAAAGTGTTCACTTTTTAAATCTATTTTTAGTTCTGGTGACCTACATATGCAACGGACCAGAAAGATTTGAACAACTTTGAAACAGGTCCACCCGAGGATCATTTCTGTTTAGTTTGGTAAACATGAGGGCCCTGAGTGCCCTAGGACGCTCACCTGAGACCTTGTAACCCAATTGGAATTTGCAATCCCGAAGAGTGGATTATTTTTATCCGAGGGGCATTATTTGAACAATCTTGAACGAACCTCTGGGCCTTGTGGTTTCAGGTAAAAAGGATCGCTATGCAATGTTACGTACCAAATATAAGAAAGCTGTGGGCCTTGCTGTTTCAGAGGAGAAGATTTTAAAAGTCATTTTGCTATTTAAGTCTTTATAAACCATGTGACCCAAGGGGGTGTTAACAGTTTTGACCCCAAGGGCATAATTTAAAAAGTATTTGTCAGGACTATTATACGATGTTACATACCAAATATGAAATGTCTATGCCTTGCGATTTCAGAGCAGAATAATTTTAAAGCCATTTTGCTATTTAAGTCTATATAAACCATGTGAGCCCTGGGGTGTGGTCAGTTTTGACCCATGGGGCATAATTTGACCAATCTTTGTAGAAGACCACTATAGGATGTTACATACCAAATACGAAACCTCTGGGCCTTGCGGTTTCAAAGAAGATTTTTAAAGACATTTTGCTATTGAAGTTTAAATAAACAATGTGACCCACGGGGCGGGGCCAGTTTTGACCCCAGGGGCATAATTTGAACAATCTTTGTAGAAGACAACTATATGATGTTACATACCAAATAAGAGACCTCTGGGTCAAGCGGTTTCTGAGAAGATTTTTATAGTCTAGCATCCCCAGCAAAATCCAATAATCCATTCACTGATAGTGATTTTCTGACGGTCGTATATATCATCGGATGAAATAGGTGCTTTGCACTGAATATATTTTAATGAATCATGTAATCACAATAGAATTATGTTTAATATGGTTTTTATTTCATGAAAATCCAAAAAGGATAAGTGTTGTTTATCATTGTTTAATTATTGAACAATGGGGATTATCGACGATTTCACACCTCCGCGATCGAGTCCATCAACGCGGACACGGTTTGGTGATGGTCGGTATTTTCCACAGGTTATGCGGTGACGTAAATGTAAATGAATATTTTTGAAGTTAAATTAACCAATCAGAGGAGGAACTTCCCTTAATGAAGATACAACTTCCGTTAAAATCGGACTGTAAACAAGCGTGTTACAAATGACCAAAGTCGACATGAATTTGTCGGATCCTGAATCGGTATGTTAATATGAAAGTTATATCATTTAAAAATACACTTTCTAAGCTTTAATTTGATATATATTACGATTAAATCGGTTCATGTTTACCCGACCGCATTTGCGTTCAAAGTTCATAGGTCAGGAAAACCCAAAATCCATTCTGGCGATGCAATGGCCGCCATCTTGAATTATAAGCCCCAATAAGCACAAGAAAAATGCTTAAGTATGTGTAATTTAAAATATATTTGTCCATTTCGCTGGTATATGTTACTAAGAGGTTTTTGTTTTTTAAAAAATACGTTAACTACTTAAAATGCTTGTAAACAATAGTGCATATAGTTTAGGAAAGGCAGCATTTCGGTCATCGTTTTATAAAACACATTATCTACTCCTACACTAGCGCATTGTTATTGTTATGCACGAAAATCATACAAATTAAATAATTCAGAATATTGTTAATATTTTTTAATTTTATGAAGTCGACAAACCTGTAAAGTGTATGTGTAAAGAATGTCATTTGTTTAGGATATTGGTTGTATCATTTATGTATTGAAGTCATGTTACGAGAATAGGAATCATGACAATAGTAAACAAATAACTTGTGTAAATAATAATAAGTTTAACAAATTTATTCAATAAGTTTATTTTATTTCCTAAAATTATTTTATTTCTTTTTTCTTTACATCGTTTTATTTCTTACTGTATCTTTATTATTTTTCAGGTGTATTATTATTCCCTGTAAAGTGCAATGTGCTAGTCTGACTCCGACAGGATGAATTCAGGATGGCATCGGATCATCTTAAGTTCCCAGGTCCGCCAACAGAGAAGCACATGTTCCAGGAAAATCCAACCAAAGAGGCAGTTACAAATTCTCCACAAAAGGAGGAAAGTAAATTCCCTTTCTCAACAATTTACAGACAGTCCTAGAGCAGTTGACAGTGAACAATGTATTTGCATTATGCCACTGATGTGTGTATATGTAATAAAAGTATTATGTTTTACAACATGTTTGTTTAATGTCTTTGAAATGTTAAATAAGTTCACCAAGATTTAAGAATTTTAATCACCAAAAAAGCAATTGAAGAGTGGCATTACAATATTATGGCATGTAAATGCAACGTCACTTAAACATTTTGATTGAAAAAAAAAATATAGAGGACACACTTTTTATGGGAAAAAAATGTTTGCACTTGCAGATAGACCAAAATGGACCTTAGAAATGAAAAGAGCATGTAAATTTACATATGGTTACCAATTTTTATGAAGATATTTCAATAAATAAAAAAAATATAAGAATTTACAATAAAATATCAGCGGCGTCGGTGCCGCAAATTTCTGAGAAATCAGCCTTCTACAGAATAAAACTTGCCAAAAAAGTGGCAAAATTTTGCGAAAATTTCACAACTTCAAAACCTCATAACTTTAGAAGTAATAGAGATATTTGAATAATTCAAAGTGTTTTGAGTTTGTTTTCATTTGCACTTTAATGTGATAATAATTTAATTAATACATCTGGAATAAAAAAAACTTAGCTGGGGATAGTCATTTGCTATTTAAGTCTATATAAATATTGTGACCCCTGGGGCGTGGCTACTTTTGACCCCAGGGGCATGAATTGAACAACATTTGTAGAGGACCAATATATGATGTTACATACCAAATATGAAACCTCTGGGCCTTGCGGTTTCGGAGAAGAAGATTTTTAAAGACATTTTGCAATTTAAGTTTATGTAAACAATGTGACCCCCAGGGCGCGGCCAGTTTTGACCCCAGTGGCATAATTTTGAACAATGTTTGTAGAGGACCACTGTAGGATGCTAAATACCAAATATTAAACCTCTAGGCCTTGTGGTTTCAGAGAAAAAGATTTTTGAAGTCATTTTGCTATATATTCTACATAAACCATGTGACCCCTGGGCAAGGCCCGTTTTGATCCCAGGGGCATAATTTGAACAAACTTGGTAAAGGACCACTTAAGGATATTACAGACCAAATATGAAACCTCTGGGCCTTGGGGTTTCAGAGGAGGATTTTTTAAGCCATTTTGCTATATATTCTATTATCTATATAAACCACGTGACCCCCGGGGCGTGGCCAGTTTTGACCCCTGAGACATAATTTGAACAATCTTTGGAGAGGACCACTATAGGATGTTACATACCAAATATGAAACCTCTGGGCCCTGCGGTTTCAGAGCTCTGGTGACCTACATACATGTATGCAGCTGACCGTAAAGATTTGAACAACTTTGAAAGAGGGTCACCCAATGATCATTCCTGTGAAGTCTGGTGAATATCTTACATAATGACCCCCAAGGCATGTGTGAAGTTTCAATTGAATATCTGAGGTAGTTACCGGTAAACAGTATATACAGTTGACTTGTTAATAACATACCGACCAAGTGCAATCCAAGTCTTTTATTACCTTCATAATGCATTTTACAACAGTGTGAAAAACACCCCCCTTTGATCCCGTTTGAATACTGGGCCGAGTTAGACCAGGCCGAGTAGGACCGGGCCAATTAGTATTCGGACTGAGTTGACCCAATACCTTTCAGCGCATAAAAGTAGGCTTTTCAATAGACGCAGAATCCTGCGTTTCGACGCAAGCAATGTAAAATTGACTCGTTTTTGCCGCGAGCATGAAATCTGCCTTGCATATATTTGACGCAACACAAAACTGACCCGCGTGTCAACACCAGTCATACACAGTGCATCTGTGTGTATTTCAAAGTTTATGAGGTCCTTCCGCGTCTGAGGCTGCATTGTGTGAGGACCCGGAGTGTGTCCCAGCACTCCTACCTAATTTACTTACTGGTGACTCACGAAAGTTGGGATGAATTTTGAATCATAGCAGAAATTTGCAGCTATTTATTTCTTACTGAAAGTGCTGTGGGGGGAAACCGGAGTACCCGGAGGAAACCCCACCTGTCCGGTATGGTGACCAGCAACCAAACTCACTTGCGCCGGGAGTGGGAAGCGAACCCGGGACGTCTAGGTGAGAAGCGAGTGTACTAACCACTGCGCTAACCGGACAGCTCAAACACAGCGCATGTTTATAGCTTATGAACGCAGGCGCAATACACTTGCATGTTTATAGCGCCTCCATGCATAAGCTGCTGCCAAGTCAATGTGTAGTGTAGCTCCGCCCCTGTAGGAGGACTTTTATCGCTCAGAAAAATCTATATTGACCAATTAAAACGCGAGTTTACACCCCCTTGCCAGTGACATGAACGATCGACCAATCGGGCGTAGTATACATGTAACCACACATTAGCTTATTCCCGAACATGAAAAGTACACACAATTTCCTCACACGATTCCGTTGTTGATTATATCCACATTTAGTTTAAATCCTTAATAAGTCACTGTTTTAAATTACTTACCTTAGAATTTCATGTGATGTTGAATGTTGAATTATCGCATAACAGTTATCCAATTTAAGTGTTCAAGTGTCGTAAAGACTTTTTTTATTAATAGTCTGTGTAATTCATGTAAATTCTTTGTTCTCTACAAAAGCGCGCAAAAGTTATGCTGACACAAACAACGTCAAGTTCCACGCATGGAAAGCGTGCGTGTTTCGACCATGTGCTTTACTAAATATATACATGTCATCTGGGAAGAAAAACCTCGTAGTGAAAGAACTTAGAAATCTAATTTTTTATAAAACATTCGTAGGGCAAAAACTTTGCGATCTTTGGCATTTGAATGAATATTTTTATGACAGATTATTTACATACTTTATAGCAGTAAAAAAAAATGCGCGCCATACCTAAAAAAGCCTTTGATTTATTGTTGTACATTATGTGCAATTTCGTAAAAAATTTCATCTGTATTTTTAGTATGTAAAGAATATGCTAAAATCGTCTTAATAAAAATAAATAATAATAATAATAATATAGATAATTATAATAAATTATTAAAAATAAATAAATAAATAATAATATAATAATAATATTAATAATAAATACATAAAAAGACGGAAAAAGAAAGGAAACGCTACTTCTCCTCACCTTCTTACCACTTCTCCCTAATTTGACTTTGGGGAGAATTGACTTCTACCAAAATTTTTTGACTAGCTTGACTCCTCAACTTATCATATTTGTATTTGATTTTTTTTCTTTTATCACACTTTCTTTCCAGTGATACATGTATGGACATTGTAGCTCACTAACTCTTAATTGTTGACAATATTTACTCATTAGTAACATTGGTATGAAATTGATAACCGTCATATTGTAATTATCAACTGATATTATCAGTGATAATACATTTAGTAGAAAACAGATTGTGCATCAAATGTGTTTATCATTTAGTTATTGAATAAAGATTGTGTCGGAAATGTGTTTATCATTTATTATTTAATAAAGAACTAATGACTACAATTTGTTGCTTTAACTTAAAAAGCTACAGGCAAAATATTGTATACACAAACATCACCATTTGCTGCGTATATTATTTTGACCCCTGCAATACTCATTTTGACTCCCCAAATTTTCAGACCAGGGGTCACTTGACTCCTGCTCTGTAAAATCTATTAAAATCCCTGGTACTAGCGACGAAAATCCTGTCGCTACTCTATAGACATATAGGGAAAAATTTCCACCACAGAAATTGGTCTTTCCTCAGTTAGGCCCTCTGGCCAATATTGCCCATATAAAGAGTAGATCAATATTGGCGAAGGGCCTAACTTGTTACAGTGATCGAAATTAGGAATTCAAAATGCAAGCCCTTCTGGCTTGTATTTTTCGAAGATGGGCAAGCCCGAACAAGAAAGTACAAGCCCGAATCAAATATCGGATTAGAAGGTTTTTGTTGAAGGGACTATGTCACCCAAAAGGGCCCTAAGGGGGCAATTTCTTAAAAAAATCTGATTTTCAGATATAAATACTGACTTTTAATAATGGTTAAACCGGGTATATATTAGGTAAAAATAGTGCACGCATTCTGAGATAAAAATCAATTTATAATATGGGTCTTGTTTGTTTGGCCCTTTTCATGTTTACATTTTGACGTCATAATTGTCATTATTTTCTATAACCATAGTTTACACTCTACTACTTACCAAGCATTATAGCACAGTTGGTTAAAGCGCTAAGTCGAGAGTTTGATCCCTTCTTGGAGTTTAAAATTTTCAGACTTTTTTGCTAATTTGTTTTTATCCAATATCTTATTGTGTATTACATTATGTTTTATTTATTTCATGCACATGTCTTTAAAGGAATCCAATTTTACGACGACATAGGCCCTTTAAAGAAAAACACATGGAATTTAATATATTTTGTCTTTTATTTTGAATACTGCCCAATCATATCTCATAGTTTTGGTCAGTTGTCATAAACTGGAAATGGGCAGCCTGTCTGCCACATCGGCAAAAACTTCCTGTCGCGTTTAGCTTCGTATTCTGTATCATCCTTCCTTTCACCTTTTCTTTTCTGCCCCGGTTTAGCACCGGGTGTATATTTCAACCCGAACATTTTATGTAAACAATATACCAGTTGATTATTGATTCAGAACTAGGCCGAGAGAACGTAAATTGTCAACTTAAGTTTGGCAAATATAGTATAAATAATTTTAACTCGTACCAATAAGCATCTCGAGCATGATTACCGTTGAAACTCATAAGCGCTTTCAGACAATGAAGGAGCGAAAACTATCAAGAACGTCCGGGAGTATTCGGAAGGTATAAGTGTTTCTTAAGCTGAGTGTTTCTTAAGCTGAGTATTACGTCATTAATCAATGTGTTGATGGCTGTAACAGTTGTGTGTATTTGTTTATGATGATTTCCGCACAGCGTTCGGAGAATACAAAGACAAACAGTAGGTTTTGATGATAAAGTTTTTAATAATTTTTTTATAAAATGAACAAGCCCGTGCCGAAATTTACCAGTCTCGGGCATACGGGCTTGTGCTAATTTCGACCGCTGTTGTTATGCTTATGCCAGTCACTACAAGAGAATGACAAATGTGATATCATCATTAATTAATTTAAAACACTTGAAAGTCATCATAAATGACCTCTGCACTTATCAACAACACCAATAATGCTTACCCCAGTGTCGAAATAAATCCATTGACACTGCCTTCTGCATACAGTGACACTATGTCTCCAATATGCAAAAATGTTGCAGACATTTTGCAACCCTGCCAACCTGTCAGAAGAAACTTCCTCGAATCAAAATTATTTACCAAGTCATTATACAACAGTTAATGTTGTAACTAATAACTAAATTAAATCCACTTTGTATTGACCACCAATGTCATTCAAGGAAATATTTGAGCAACTTTATGACAGAAAAATAATATGGCTCTCAAAGTGCATACAGACTACACCCAACTATTGAGTGCAGTTGCAGTACGGGTGAATACGGGTCAAGACGGCCTAGTTCATGACGGTTAGTGGTCGTTTTTCTGCACCAAAATTATTCCTAGCAATAAATACAATAATATTTATATTTAAACAACAGTTGTAATGGATTGTTTATGAATATTTTTTTTATTTTTAACGTATAATGTTCATACAGTTATTGATGTTTTGTAAAGCTATGAAAGAGATAAATTATGTAGTCCCCAATTACTCCCCATAACACAGATTTTTTACCAAAAAGCATAAGTTCTGATTTCCCCAGATGTAAAGATAACTTATTATCAACAAGCCAGTGAGAAATTTCTGAGAAATCTTTATGAGTAACAAGAATTGTGCTGTCATCAGCATAAAGGATCAGTGTACAATCCTTATTAATACTGGTAACCATGTTATTCGTATAACATAAAAAGTCAAGTGGTCCTAAAATACTTTCTTGGGGCACACCACAGGTTAAAGTATTAGTTAGTATGTGTTTACCTATGTTGAGAATTTGGCTTTATGAGGGAAACAATGACTTAACCACGTATCAAGTCCTTTACAGGAAGATAAAGAGCCAACAAGACGCTATCACCCTGCAAGAGGACCTAAACAAACTCGGACAGTGGAAGACCGACTGGCAGACGCAATTCAATCCATCCAAGTGCGAGACAATCAGAATAACACGCAAGCGCTCCCCGATCATAACCAACTACACCATTCATGGCCAGCAACTCACTACAGTGCGTAGCGGCAGATACCTTGGCACTACAATCCATTAAAAGCTCCTGTGGAATGACCATGTTGATATAATAACAAAGAAGGCCAAGAACAGTCTCGCATTCCTCAGGAGAAATATCACCAGCTGCCCCAAAGACATCAAGGCGCAAAGTTACAAGACGCTGGTCAGGCCAATCATGGAGTATGCAGCACCAGCCTGGGACCCACTCACTGCCAAGAACATCAACAAGTTGGAAGCAGTACAGAGACGGGCAGCAGGGTTTACCACCGGCGAGTACCGACTAACAAGTAGTACGAGCCAGATGATCACCTACCTATAATGGTCTACTCCGCAGCAGCGCAGAGCTGACTCTAAACTGGTACTTGTGTACAGATTCACACACTCTCTGGTGGACATCCCTGCAGTGGTCTATTTCCATCCTGCTGCCTTCACAACAAGAGGCCACCCATACAAATATATCCTACCCTATTGCCGCACTGACACGTACAGGTTCTCGTTCTTCCCTTCTGCAATCAGACAGTGGAATCAGTTGCCGGCAGAACTCGCCGCATCCCAGACCTTGGACAGCTTTAAGGCGGGACTGGGCTCTCTGCATTAGACGCACTACACTGTTTTTATTTACTTTTAACTGCACTGCGTTTGCGCATCACGGTCACCTTGAACATAGTTCACAAAGTCCGTCGATGCCTCAGAGTGGACCCTGCACTGTACCAGGAAGAAGAAGTCTCATAAGTATGTTAGGCCTATGCTTCTGTAGAATGTTATTTTTAGAAAGCTGACTGATGCTCATATTACAAATTATTCTTGGTTAAAAATAATTTTGTTGTACATAGACGGCTTTCTCTAGGATTTTTGAAACAACGCTTAAATTACTGCCAGGTCTGTAGTTACCAAATTCTAATTAATGTACTACACTTTTTATGTAATGGTTTAACCTTAGCAAGTTTAATCTCATCAGGGACCGTGTGGTCAGAAATGGACCAGTTGATAATAAAAGTAATTGGAATCTTTAAAATATCAGCCCCGCCTTTTAAAAATCTAGCAGGGATACAAGATACAATAAACTTTATATTACGTCGGCTTGTATATACATAACAAATAAAACGAAACTATAAAGCTATTTCCGACACGAAAAATCAGTCAAAACCTATTCAATAATAACAATACCACAAAAAACATGGATAATGTATCAAAAAACATTAAATTACAATATATCAATTTTATACAGTCGCGTATAGTACTGATGTAACACATGAAAATATGACCACTCATGAAATAAAATACGATCTTACACTGCATTAAACAAATATCCTCTATATCATTCACTGGTATTCTCCACTCATTCACCGCATTGCATCAAATAAAACCATGTCGCGCACTACACATTGGCTTCATTTTTTGTAATCTATAATAAATTTGCGTTACAAAGGCCGTGTGGTTTCTGGATGGACTCATTTTTGTCAAAATTGCATTACTGCACACAAACCATATATCACGCCCGACATTAACTGTTTTGTGCCATGCGACTATCTTAGTACTAACCGGGAACGAGCCTAGTCATCAACGACTTCGGCCGTCACGGAAATGGGCCGTCATGACCTTCACCACATTAATCGATTGAAAATTGGCGAATATCATGGAATAAGATTATTGTATTGAAAGCATTAAATGCGTTTTATTTGTGTGACACTGGGTAATTGAATACTTTTCTGGATTCTTCAACAATTATTAATGCTGCAGAATACAAAAGAAAAAGATTGATTTGATATAAATTTTGTGTTTCAAAGATTTGCGGACGTTTCGCCTTCAAGTCCTTTCCGCCCCTGGACGATTCGCACCCAATTCATTTCCTCCCCCGTCTCTGGCCATTTTATAAGGTCACAACTATGCGCATCAGTATGTTTTGATCCATTTTTTCAAGAAACCAAGTTTCAATGTAAGCTTCAGAAAAAAATGGACACTACATCACCAAGAGCTAGCAAAACTTTTATGAAACCTGTCAAAATACTGAGTTTTCTGGGCCATGGGACATATTGCCCCTTTTAATGTTTTACCCCTAAAACGTTTCAACCTGGGATGTTTTGTTGCGTTTAATCAATCAAAGAATGTTACTAATATTACACCTTAATTTTAGTTTTTTAGTGTGTTTTTTTTCGCATTTTTTTTTTATTATACACATTATCATTAATACATTTTTAGTATTGTGTGTTTTCATACACTGACACAATGCATAATATTTTATATTGTATAACAGTTTTGATAGTTAGTATTGTTGCATATCAAACAGGCTCAAGACCGATATAAAGGCAGGGAAAACATCCCTCGGAAACAGGCTTTTTTTTTTAATGCTTGAAGATTCTAAAACTGAATAAATATTCAAAACGTATCAGTAATATCCTTCAACATTGTTTATAAGTGGATACTATGAAAACAAAACACTTATTCATCCAAAAACACATTTTGTTATTGAAAAAGGTAATAAAACAAAAATCAATCTGACAAACCCAATAAAATGTTCTAGGGTTGGGGCATTTTTTCAGGGTAGGTCAGGTAACCTGAAACAAACATTTTTTTTACACCTAACATAAAAATTCCCCTCAGAATTTTTAGGTACTGTTAAAAAATATTTCACCAAAATCAGACAAAAATTTGCTGAGATAGAAGAATTTTCATGATTTTTTTTTTCAGGAACCCATTTGGATGCATTTAATAAATGTATTACATAACAATTTATATGTATGCTTATATTATTATAGTAGATGTATTATAGTAATCTATGATCTATAATAATGATTTTACCAAATTCCTGAAAATTCCCCCTTTACCGTTAAAATTCCCCTATTGAAAGGACTCGCCACCTTCCCCGCAAACCCCTATAAAGGGCTGGCGGATACAGTTTGACATTCATTTGCCTTCTACTTGCCTTCCACCAGATATTACCTGTACAGAGCAGGGCAGAACATACACAAATTATATGACAAAAATTAATGCAATTTGCAGAATTAAAATTTGTGTTTTCAGATATCATGTAATCCTTGCAGTCAGCAGACAAATACGTAAACACAATGTCGTCACAAGCTGCGATTGACCAGTTTGTGTCCGGACTGAAGAGCAGAAGTGAGGAGACACGATGGAAAACAGCCAATGATTTACATCATTTTGTGAGCACAGAGCTGCGAGAAATGCCTTTAGAAGAGCACACAAAGTTTATGGACGAGTTTAACCACCACATTTTTGAAATGGTGTCAAGTTCAGATCTTAATGAAAGGAAAGGCGCAATCTGGGCTATTGGTAATTAAGTTTAGATTGAATTAAGAAAGGCCCTTATTTCTAGACAATTAAATGTATTTATTTATTATTATATAAATCTTTTGTAATTAATTAATAAAATTAATGAATTAAACATTTCGGGGGGAGCATATAGTAGCCACTTTGTCCATCCGTCCGTCCATCCGTCCAACTTTCTTGTCGGGGCTATTTCTAAGCAACTACTTGCTGAAATTCAAAGAAACTTTATGGGAAGCTTCTTTACCAGGAGGACGTGTGTATACTACCAGGATGTTCGGCTTCAATGATTTTTCTTACAGTTATGGGACTTTGAAGATTTCTGATACTAGTATACTACAAGGACACTCCACTGCAGTGATTTTTCTAGAGTTATTGGACTTTGAAGATTTTTGAAGATTTCTGAAATTAGTATATAGAGCACAATTTTTATTGACTTGCTTGTTCGGGCTGTTTCTCAGCAACTGCTGGCTGGAATTCAACAAAAGGTTTTGGGAACCTTCATTACCAAGAGATGTGCATATTAGCAGGATGTTCCGCTTCAATAATTTTTCTTGGAGTTATGGGAAAATTTCTAATATAAGTATATAATTTATACATATACATTCTTGTCCAGACCATTTTTCAGCCAGATTTCAATGAAACTTTATGGGAAGCTTTATTGCTAAGAGGAGTTGTGCATATCAATGTTTTTTCTTGGAGTTATGGGACTTTGAAAATTTCTGAAATTAGTTCATGGTGCATTCTTCTCGTGGCTGTTATTCAGCAACTGCTGGCCATATGTCAATACAACTTTATGGGAAGCTTCATTGCAATGAAGAAGTATGCATATTACCAGGACATTCTGCTTCAAAGATTTTTCTCAGAGTTATGGGACTTTGAATATTTCAGTTGTGTCATGTCTATTTCTCTGTAACTGCTGTATGAAACTCAATGATACTTGACGGAAAGTTAACTAACTAGGACCAAATAACCATATTACAGCAATGATCCATCACTTTGATTTGTTTTATAGTTGTGGACCTTTTATATATTTTGAGCTCACCTGAGCACGTATAGGGACCTCTCCTGCGTCGTCCATCATATGTCGTCCGTGTGCCAGCAATTTGTTTCATTCTCACGGTGGAGACTTCACTTTTTATCCAGTCTTGCATAGTTTGTGTATGACCATAAAATCTCAGATGGTACTGTTATTGGGCCAGATCACACCAGTAACACTGGCGTTATTTGCCCCTTTTTCATCCAAACAAGTGCAAAAATGCCTTTTTCAAACATATAGACTTTTTTTCCCATCCAATCTTAACCAAACTTTCGCAGATTGTGTATGACCATTAGATCTCAGCAGACGCTAAAAATGGACCTGACGGCATTTCAAACACCGGAGTTATTGCCCTTTGTTTATGAAAAATATACAAAAATGGACATTATTCAGGATAGAGACTTCATTTTTCATCCCATTTTTACTAATCTTGCACAGTTTGTCCCTGACAATGAGATTACAGTTGAAGTCGAAAATAAGTAAGATCGGACCAGAAATACAGGAGTTATGTCCCTTTGTGAAAAAATATGCAAAAATGGACATTATTCAGGATAGAGACTTCATTTTTCATCCAATCTTCATCAATCTTGCACAGTTTGTCTATGACCATAAGATTACAGGTCAAGTTGATTATAAACAAATTGGACTAGAAAAACTGGAGTTATTGCCCTTTGTTTGTGAAAATATACAAAAATGGACATTATTCAGGATTGAGACTCCATATTTCATCCAATCTTCACCAGTCTTGCACAGTTTGTGTATGACCATAAAATTAAAGGTGAAGTCGAATTTAAGCAAAATCGGGCTGGAAACACCGATTTTATAGCCCCATGTTTGTGAAAAAAATATACAAAAATGGAAATTATTCAGGACAGAGACTTTTCATCCAATCTTCACCAATTGTGCACAGTTAGTCTATGAACGTAAGATTACAGGTTAAGTCGAATATAAGCATGTTTGGGCCAGAAACACCAGAGGTATTGCCCCTTGTGTGTGGAAAAAAACATCAACAAGTTATCAGTGATTGGCTTGCACGCACACTTTTTTATTTAATGTTGACCAAACTAGCACAGTTTGTGTATGACCATAAAAATTGATTGATAAAATTTGATTTCCAACAGTTGCAATTGGCAAACCTTGCATGCAGTTATTCGTACATGCAACATTGATGGCTTCAAAGCCTGCATTAACATCATTTATCATCTTTGACAGAAAATTATCAAAGAAAAAGCAAACCTTGACCTTACAGCACAGCCATCGCAATTATCGCATTGCAACTAGTTCCCCAACACTGTCTGCGAAAAAGACATCAAAATCTACTTTTTTGCATTTTCAAGAATTGTCACTGACTTAATGAAAAAGGGTCAGGTAAGAATATCAAGAAAAATGATTTTAGAACCATTAGCAAAAACACCACACATCCACCACCAAACTCATACTTTAGTTAGCCAATTGCACTAACCGATGTTTTAAATCAAATCGATCATATCCCCCTTTGCGTATTGATCAGGTACCTTAATTTTCAAACATGTCTCAACAGTATGGTCTTCATCTGTACCAGTTCTCAGGTGAGCACATTGGGCCATCATGGCCCTCTTGTTTTATGTTCATATGGTATTTTTGTGGCATTGTTCACATACAGTTTTGGGGTAGGATTTGGTCCTGCAATTTTAGTGAGTTTTAGTCATTTTAATATCTCTGCCCTTCTCATTGCATTTATATTGCTTGACAACGTGCATTGGGAAGCATCCATCAGTTTTACTGATATCCTTATATATATTTAGTAGGATAAAAATCAGAGCTAAATAACTAAATCCTTTTGGTCCACCTCTGATGCCCTTATGGTAAGTAAGGTCAACAAAGGATGTTTAATATCTTTAGAAATTTTATGTACTTTTGCAGTAATTTATTTCACAAATGAAGATACAATGATTGAAGACTGAATATGAAGCATTGAAATTATAAAAACCCTGGATTAACCAAATTATTAGAAAATGTTGAAGAATAGGTGCAGCTTTTCCTCCTGCACCTTTTGAGGACCACCCTGTATATCTTATGATCCTAGATCTTTCCCTATATTGACTGATTAATAATTCATATAAATACATTATGGCGACTGATTTGTCAGCAGACTTTTAATTTTCTAATATGAGCCACAAAGTGTTCACATGTGAGTTGAGAATGGGGATAATATTCATCTTGGTGCTGATATACCTCCCTGATTTTCATTAAATAAGTCCCCAAAACTGTCACAAGTCGATCATTATGTCATGGCTGAGAGTATTTCAGTGAGTCTGCTAGGAGTGGATGTGGGCAATGCTACCACCAGGATTGGTCGGTTCTCCAACTACCTGCAGAACCTGCTCGACTGCAATGACGTGGCTGTCATGGAGATGGCTGCTAGAGCGCTCGGTATCCTTGTCCTGTCTTCTGGAACTTATGTCGCCGAGTATGTCGAAGTGGTTGTGAAGAAGGCCTTGGAATGGCTCACAGAAGACAGGCATGAGGGCAAGAGGCATGCAGCGGTATGCAAACACGTGCTACTTGTCTGAATATCTTACACCAATTACAAGAAAATTTTGCGGGAATGTAATGTAGGATTGACTTTTTTGGATTTGTTTAGACTTTCTTGCATTTCCTGTATATCTAATAAAAAGTTTGCTTTTCATGGCCTGGCTCAGCTCAATACTTCGTTTTACGACATAAATAGATGACTATTTTATGGTCTGCAGATCCTTGCTGATATCCAAGAATAATATATCCTGCGCTTACTATTCAGACTGTATGTTTTCTGACTACAGGTGCTGTGCTTACTATTCAGACTGTATGTTTTCTGACTACAGGTGCTGTGCTTTAAGGAGCTGGCTGTGAACACACCCACATTTTTCTTCCAGCAGATACAGCAGTTCTTTGACTGCATATTCACTGCAGTAAGAGACCCCAAGGTATGCTTAATTATCCAACTGTGTTCTTTAACTAAATATGCATACTTGGAGTATATAGGTAAAGAACTTATTGTTGCAGTGAAACAAACTCTTGATTACTGTCTTCCACAGCCAGTGATCCGTGAAGGGGCAGTGGCGGCCCTGCGTGCAGCTCTCACGGTGACCTCCCAGCGAGAGGGCAAGGCCAGTCAGACCTCGCAGTGGTACAAGGTAACATCCAGGCACTCATGTCCATCTTCTGCGAGTCGTTGTCATTAGCCTTCATTGGCAAATACATTGTGGTTACATATTTTGCTATTTTCATTGGGTCGCCTGAAAAGTCGACATATTGGGGTTACTTCAGTGGCGGCGGCATCCCCTTTAGTTTGTGCAGACAATGACTTGAGAAGTTTTTGTGCAACCAATATGAAACTTTAGGGAATTGTTCGTAGGCATAAAAAAGAAATGTTAAGTTCGGTTTATTGGTATAATTGCTTTTATTGTACTTGAGTTATGCCCCATCAGGCGACACATCCGACTCGTGGAGTTCTAGTAGGTGATTAAATGTTTTAAAGAAATCAAAGTTCCAGACTTGAGGAGTATAAACAGTGTATTTTAATAGCATTTTATTTTGGACATTGCATTGCTTGATTGCAATATGTGCACTTATATTCAAAGAAATGTTTTTCAGCAATGTTTTGATGAGGTAGACAAGCATTTTGATGATGCAGTATTGAGAGAGAAGAAAATGTCCAAGGATGACTGGGCACATGGCTCCCTTCTCATCATCAACGAGCTGCTCAGGTGCAGCAATGTGGAAGGGGAGGTAAGTCAACAAGGCATCTCTCAGCAGTAGAGAAAGGAAAGTAAATCACTGCTTGGTGAGTGCAGTAGGGAAGGTAAGTTAAATGGTAGGTGCTAGGGTAATGCAATGTGAAGGGAAGATACATAACCACAAATTGAAATGTAAAAGTTAGTTATGTCATTTATTAATCCCCCGCCGCCAAGCGGGAGGGGGGTTACAGGAATGCCCTTCGTCTGTCCATAACTCCGTCCGTCCGTCCGTCCAGCCGTCTGTCCGTAACATTTTCGTGTCCGCTCCATATCTCCTATACCCTTTGAAGGATTTTCGTGAAACTTGGCTCAAATGTTTAGGTTATTGAGACGATGTGCAGAAAGCATGAGTCAGTCACGCCGGCTCAAGGTCAAGGTCATACTTAAAGGTCAAATAAAAAATATTCGAGCCTCCATTTCGTGTCAGATCCATATCTCCTATACCCTTTGAAGGCTTTTCATGAAACTTGGCTCAAATGTTTAGGTCGTTGAGACAATGTGTAGAAGGCATGAGTCAGTCACCCTGGTTCAAGGTCAAGGTCACACTTGAAGGTTAAATATTCAAGCCTCCATTTCGTGTCCGCTCCATATCTCCTATGCCTTTTGAAGGATTTTCATGAAACTTGGCTCAAATGTTTAGGTCATTGAGACGATGTGCAGAAGGCATGATTCAGTCACGCCAGCTCAAGGTGAAGGTCACACTTGAAGGTTAAATTTTTGAGCCTCCATTTTCGTGTCTGTTTTTTGTGTCTGCTCCATATCCCCGATACCCGTTGAAGGATTTTCATGAAACTTGGCTCAAATGTTTTGCTCATTGAGACCATGTGCAGAAAGCATAAGCCAATCACGCCAACTCAAGGTCAAGGTCACACTTGAAGGTTGAATGTTTGAGCCTGTATTTTCATGTCCGTTCTATATCTCCTGTGCCCTTTAAAGGATTTTCATGAAACTTGCCTCAAATGTTTGTCACATTGAGGCAATGTGCAGAAGGCATGATGCAGTCACACCACCTCAAGGTCAAGGTCACACTTGAAGGTCAAATGTTTGAGCCTCCATTTTTATGTCTGCTCCATATCTCCTATGCCCTTTGAAGGATTTTCATAAAACTTGGCTCAAATGTTTATCACATTGATGCGATGTGCAGAAGCCATGAAGCAGTCTTACCACCTCAAGGTCAAGGCCACACTTAAAGGTCAAATGTTTGAACCTCCATTTTCGTGTCAGCTCCATATCTAAATTTCTGAAACTGTACTTTCATATCTGGTCTAACTGTGCCAGATTAAGGTCAATGTGATACTTCAAAGTCACCTTTAAAATCTAATGAAGGATCACGGTGGGGGATATAGCTGTCCTTTGGACTGCCTTGTTCTAAATGGTTTTTCAAATTCATTCCTGTAGCAGTGGCTATCATACAACATTATTTTTGGTACTATGATGTGCACTGGTGTGTATTTGAGTTTGTGAGTATGTGATTTTCGCACAGATATCTGTATTCTAGATGCTGGAACTTACTATTACTATGGATGGAAACATGTAAGTTTTTGTCCATATGTTTCAGAGGCTGAGAAATGATATGGAAGAGATAACGACTCAGCAATTCCTGCATGAAAAGATTATTAAAGTAAGTATATTCTGTTATATATCAGTTATGTTCAGGATATGTCACAGATAGCTAAGAATGGTTAACAAGCCTAATATCAGCTTCAAGCATAATACTGATCTGGACAAGAAGCAAGTCAATGAAATTTATATGTATTAGGTCGGTTCAAAACAATAATTCAGTTTAAGCAATTGTATATTTTTCAAATGTTCATTATCACCAACAGTGATATTTATTTTTTGTGCATATTCATTTAACTTTCATACACAATGTCTGTGTTTGATCAAATATAAGTCCAATACAAACTGCAATTTCAATTTAATTAAAAGGTGTTTTACGATGTTGAAAAGTTAATGTTGGAAAATTTAAGTAGTGGTTAAATGGTATGATTCGTACATGTACATGTATGTGAATTGTATTTTTGTTGTTATTGCAAAACTAATTTTCTTAATGTTTGCATTCATATTTGAAATCATTCCCAAAGAAAATGTGAAAATAAATTTTAATATTTCAAAGGCAGTTTTTTGTCAAAAATTTGGAAAAAACATGCCTTTTTTGACAGGTGAATGGGTCCAGATTTCGACCCCAAATTAGGCTGAAAAACCCTGCTAAATATTCTAAGCATTCCAACTGTTTGTGTCGCCTGAAAAGGCGACATATAGGGGTTATTTTTTGCATCGGCGGCGTCCCCTTCAGTTTGTGCATTCAATAACTTGAGAAGTTTTTGTTCAATCAATATATTTTATTTGGCTCCATTGGTTTAACAGGGGTATGTTTGTGTTGTACAGGAGCAGTCGCGGGGTCACAAGCCCCAGGGCAGTCTGATGGGCGCCCAGCAGTTCAAGCAGAAGTCGTCTCCCCTGCTGAGTTTCAGCCTCACGTCCCAACAACTACACAGGAAGCCCACGCTGTTTGAAAGCAGGTTCTGCAAGGAGCTCATGGCACAGAACTTTGAAAAGGTTAGAAATACCCAGTCATGTCTCTTTGGTAAAGTTGGAGGTGTGTGGTGTTAAGCATTGGCATTATTTCAGACATATTTTCATTATAAGAAGGTTTAAAACGGTGTTTCTTCTGAAATATGTAAAAAGTAGTTCATTACACAATGCTTAATAAAATCCACTTTGTTAAAAAATCATACTCAAGCTGTTGATAAAAAAAATCAGTTTTCAATTTCATCATAAGGTTATGGTTTTATTTCAACAGAAGTATTTAAATTTTTTCCATTATTCTTTGTTGAAAAAAAGCACACACACAAATGTCAGTGTACCATGTTATGTAGAACGCTGCATGTTGATCAGGTGTGTGCCCTGGTGCTGCGTCACAAGAGCAGTAAGAGTGTGTATGTGCAGCAGACGCTGTTGGTCGTGTTCCCCAGACTGGCAGCGTTCAGCCCGGAGGTCTTCTCCAAAATGTGAGTGCCAAATCGTGCTGCCATCTTTTGTCATCAGATCGAGTACAAATTGTGACTATTTAGCAAGGTGGATATGTGGCAACAACTTAAAAACTTGCACACTATAGAATTGTACAATGTAATAACATATGTATTAACAATTATGTGAATGTGGTAACAGCAATGTTATTTTAATACTGCACTGTACTTTATATAGCTTTACAACTGTGTTGTCCCGATATTAAAGGCCAATAAGAGACTGTTTACACATTGTTAAACTATTACCAACAACCTTAATAACTAGTTTAGTCCTGGTACTGAAATTTTGAGGACAAAACAACTTCATGCTGTGTCCCATTTGTATGACCCTGGTTGTCACCCACATAGTGAATGTAAATACTGGTGCGTGGTAGGTACCTGGAGGAGACTGTGCAGTTCCTGCTGGGAGCCCTCAGGTCCAGCAAGGAGAAGGCTAGCGCCTTCCAGGCCATCGGGCTATTGGCAGTGTCTGTGCAGCAGAAGATCCAGCGCTTCATGCCTCGCATCATGGAATATGTCAAATTGGCATTGCCAGCAAAGGATACCCAGACTAAGTAAGTGAAATGCCCTCAAGTCTGTCCCTTGCCATGTTTGAGCACATTATGGTTGACATGAAATCAAACAAAAACATTAGTTTTCCAAAAGTTCACTTTGTGCTAGTAGAAGTAGATTTAAGAGTAGACGTTAATTGATTTCTTGATGTTGTACTTTGCAGAAAGCACAAGAATTTTGTAGTAGACCCGACAGTGTTCACGTGTATCAGCATGCTTGCCAAGGCCATGGGTACCAACATGTACCGGGACGTGCATGAGATGCTGGAGTCCATGTTGTCCACAGGGTTGAGCCCGGCCCTGACTGCTGCACTGAGAGACCTCGCCCTGCAGATCCCCTCCCTGAAGAAGGAGATTCAGGATGGACTGCTCAAAGCCCTGTCCATCATCCTGATGGGTCGAACTCTGCGACATCCGGGCGCCCCTCATAGTCCTGCGCCCACGGCATCCCCTGCCAGTGAGTCAATCTCCTGCTGAGTTGATTATATATGGGATGGAGTTGTCTCGTTTGGCCAGACTTTTTTAACTTACTTTTGGTTCATATTGATGTTCAACCATTTGTATTTGCAGGTGTGTCCACCTTAGCTTCAGAGAACCATGATGTCACTAGCATTACACTGGCACTGAAAACACTGGGGACATTTGATTTTGAAGGTTTGATATATTTAAAAATTTCAGTATAATTTCTTGAGGAGTAATTTTTGCATATTATCAAGAGCATCATTTATTGACATAGCCATTTTACAATGACATCATTTTTCATGTGATCATTCAGGGCCCTCAATCTACGATTTTTGCCGCCGAATATCAGCCCCATTCCCCCACCTGAAAAGTATGTTTTTTTCCCCTAAACAATGGAAAAATTCCCCCTTGGAGGTCTGCCAAAAATAAATACCAAAAAAAATTAACAGAAAACCTTGTTAAGATGCCAATAATCGTCCGCATCATAAGTATAGCCGTATTGGTCTAGATCTCTACATCGCTAATATTTCATTGACACATGTTATGTGCGATAAACAATAAACAGATCCGTTCAACATCAAAGTGAAACACTTTGATGTCATCAGCATATATCGCGCGTGCCACCCATGACAACGTCCTTGCACTGCTGTCGCTTTAATTAGCATCCGAATTACACGCTGTTCACGTGGAGAGCGTACACAGTACCTGAATGTCGTACGGTAAATCAGTACTGACCTATCTGAACGACAATAACTTTATCCAAACGGCAAAATTATTTTTTTGTTTAAGAGGAATGTTATCTGCACATCAATGGCGATAAAAAGATTTGGTTGGTATGCGCGACAAAACTTTTATTTAAAAGTAAAGATCTCACAGTTCTCTGCGCTACGAATTTTTTGTATGGCCATCAATACACCCACGCTTTCCAGCGGATGACGGGACGTTGTACATGTCAGCATAATTTTCACGCGCTTATCTAGCTGAACAAAGGTTTTTCATGAAGAACACGTGTATTTAACTGTAAATAAAATGTGTGTTTATGACGTGTGAACAGTAAAATTCTGATAGGCGTTTCGCATTTCGATTTAGTATCTGTGTTGTGATAACTGATTTAAAATTAATTTCAAGGAACTATATAATATTTTTATATACAAATAGAATATTTTACATATGGATATAACACATTATGGATGTTAACAACAATGAAAAGGTGATTTAATTACATTTACTTTTTGAGATAGCGAAAATAGGCTTGTGTTTACATGTATATGCACATTAATGACCTGAAAAGTTATATCGTGATTGCGATCCATGGACCCCGCGAATCGCGATATAATTGAGTTGTAGTGTATTTCCATTTTCTGTCTTTTAAATGAATACATTAAATTAATTAATAATTAAACAAGCGGGACTGCAAATTACTTTTACAAAAAAATATGTGTTGCATAGTGAATTATATTAGTGTCATATCCCCGTTATAAAATCGTGCTGGGCTAGAAAAACGCGCAAACTATTTATTAACGCCGGTGAAATCACGAAAAACTCATCGAAACGACGCATGTATAGCTGCAATGTTACATGTATACCGCAGCCTAGTCCAAATTTTAAGCATTATCGGTAGATTCTGAGCTATGGGTATTTTGTGCTAAAAAATAAGATAGATATATTTATAGGAGCTTCATTTGCTGTAAAGATTACATGACGTTTTTACCAAACAACAATTAGACGCGAGTTTGTTCGGGTTGAGTTAGTTTTCAAATCAGTTAATCTGTAAAAACTTCCATATTAAAATATTCCCCCGGTCAGTCAAAATTCCCCTTCAAGAGGGCGGTGGGCCCATTCCCCCAAAACTGATTGAGGGCCCTGTCATTTTACCATGACATCATTTATATAATGATGTCTTTTTATCAAATTAGTATTTATTTCATAACGTCATTTTATCAAAACCAAATATGTCAT
This sequence comes from Congeria kusceri, assembly GCA_027627225.1. Classification (NCBI taxonomy): domain Eukaryota; kingdom Metazoa; phylum Mollusca; class Bivalvia; order Myida; family Dreissenidae; genus Congeria; species Congeria kusceri. The sequence continues at coordinate 62,094,972 of CM051035.1, forward strand.
TTTACTTCCTGCTGCTGAAAACTATTCTTGATTACTGCAGTGTTACTATGTGAAGTAATGATGAAGGCCAGTGTGAGAGTTTTCTGTCTGCAGGTCATTCGCTGACTCAGTTTGTGCGACATTGTGCGGAACACTACCTTTCCAGTGAACACAAGGAGATCAGAACAGAGGCAGTGAAGACATGTGCCAGGCTGCTGTCACCTTTACTTGTTGTAAGTATAATTCATTCTTGTTTTGTCACTTTTTTGCATTTAGATTTGTTTAATTTTAACATGTGTGATCTACAAAAAGGTTTATTATTGTACACTGTTGATGTCTTAAAATGGTAATTGTTTTATGATGAAATGTTCATGAAGACTTACTGTTAGTTTTGTTTTTCGTTTTTCAGTTGTCAAAGTGTTATTGATTTGTCCAATTTCTGGCCTGTTCCAGCTGCTGTCCTCCAACCAAGGGCAGATAAGCATGGCTGCCATGAATACGGTGGCAGAGGTGCTCAATAAATTGCTGGTGGTTGGAATCACAGATGTTGGTAAGTAGGCATAGTGGGCACTTCATAAACACATCTAGTGTTGTGATATGAGATTTAGGTGTAAGATGAAGTGTTGGTGAAATTTGCTAAGGGCTGTTTCAGGAAAAAAAGGTGATGAGGGGATTGAACGTCGATGTATTAAAATTTGGTGGGTGGGGGGTGATGTATTTCAATGTTATCAGATGTCAGTCAACACACAGACCCGGACATTTGCCTGTGTTTGCTGGGCTCACTGATATATTCTCATTTCCATTACTTAGCAATGCAATATTACTGAATGTCATTCTACACTCATGAAACATGCCTTACTGCCTGCAGACCCTGATATCCGCCTGTGTGTGCTGGGTTCACTGGACGAGAGGTTTGACGACCACCTGGCCCAGGCTGAGAACCTCAGTGCCCTCTTCGTGGCCCTCAATGATGAGGTGTTCGAGATACGGGAGATTGCCATCTGCATGCTGGGAAGACTGAGCAGTAAGAACCCGGCCTATGTGATGCCTTCTCTTAGAAAAAAACTGATACAGGTACTAGATTTAACTAAATTAAATCATGCATTATTGCTTTAAATATGAGTTATTGTGGGATACTCTTGACCATATTTTTGTACATGATGATATCATGCCAACCATGCCTTTCCTTGTGTTGTAGATTTTGACAGAGCTGGAGCACAGTGGGGTGGGAAGGAACAAGGAGCAGGCGGCACGCATGCTGGGGCATCTTGTGGCCAACGCTGCACGACTTGTCAGACCCTACATGGATCCCATACTTAATGTGAGTAAGGGCACCTTCTACATGTACCTAACTTAAACCTTAATATACAAGATGTTTATTCTAGCGTGTCTGTATGAAAATCTTATCTATCAATTCACATCTGTTCAAGTCGTATCGAATGGCTTGTATACCAAGTACAGTTGGAACGTGATAATACAAATTGGCCTGAATGAAACAGACTTTTGCAGTTTTCGTTTTTAGAAAAGTACAAAGTTTAACATTTTTGTTTTGCAGGCACTAATTCCCAAGCTGAAGGACCCAGATCCCAATCCTGCTGTTACTATCAGTGTCTTGGCTGCCATTGGAGAACAGGCCCAGGTAAGTGCTCTCCCATGTCACACTTTGCATATGCATATAGCTGTAAAGTGTACCATACTGTAAGTAACAGTGTAATTTTGTGTGTATGAAAGTTGTACCGTGTGTAACTATGGAAGTTTGTATATGTGTAAACTGTACCATTGGTAACTGTATCTGTGGAAGTTTTGCATATGGAAGTTTGTGTATCGTAAGTTGCCTGAGTTTGTACCTGTGGAAGTTTGTATGTCTGTAAGCTGCCTGATAGGTGTCTGTGGAGGCTGATGTTTGCTGAATGTTTAGGTTGTGTTTGTTGTAGGTGAGTGGGATAGAGATGAGGAAATCCATGGATGAACTGCTGCCTATCATCCTGGACATGCTGCAGGACTCCTCTGCCCTACAGAAGAGAGAAGTATGTAGTTCAGCTGTTTTGCAGTAAAGTCATAGTAAATTGTTTATTTATATAGATAATAGAGAAACAGTGTCCATCATTGTATTTTATATTTGTGTTTTGTTTATACCCTCGTTATCAAGTACCTTATTGTACAGGTGTCTTTATGGACAATGGCCCAGCTGATAGAAAGTACAGGTTATGTGGTAGAACCCTACAAGAAATACCCCAAGCTTCTGGAAGTGCTTCTGGACTTCCTCAAGACAGAGCAGTCGGGTGGCGTACGACGAGAGGTGAATATCCTGCTTAGTCTTAGAGTGCTGATGTTTAGTGTTTCACATTGCTGTCTGTTGTCCTTGTCACAGTCAATTGTTTGTAATAAATTGGTGCGATTGGTTGTTGAGCATTTTAACCCAGTCCCAACTACCAAAAGCACTCTCAACGATCATGCCATGCTGTGTTGACATCGTTGCCTAGGTGCTGCGGGTGCTGGGCATACTGGGGGCACTGGACCCTCATAAGCACAAGACCAACCTGGGACTCATTCAGATGGGTGAGGCCGGCACTGTACTCAGCATGTCAGACCCCAAGACTAGCCAGGATGCTGCAGTGGATGGTACAGTGCAGTTTTGATATAACACTAATTTAATGAAAAACATATTTCTGTACTGTAATGACTGACCAGTTGTCATGTTTATAATTGTTATTGGAACACTCTGCACTTCTATTTAGAGAACACCAGTGAGATGTTAGCCAACATGAGTGCCTCGGCCACGCTGGAGGAGTTCTACCCGGCCATTGCCATAGCAACCCTGATGAGGATCATCCGAGACCCGACCCTGTCCAAGCACCACACCATGGTGGTACAGGCCATCACCTTCATCTTCAAAAGCCTGGGCATCAAGTGTGTGTCCTACATTCAACAGGTGATACCAGCATACCTGACAGTGATCAGGCCTGCAGACCAGAACTTCAGAGATGTGAGTGTGCATGCTTACAGTAACCACATCCAGTGTAATGTTTAGTATGTACCTGTATGTGTTAGCCAGGATCTGACTGGTCTGTTTTGTTTTTCAGTTTCTGTTTCAGCAGCTGGGTTTGATCATTGCAATTGTGAAGCAGCACATCAAACAGTATCTTGACGACATCTTTGCCTTGATCAAAGTGAGTCACTTACTTTGAAGTATTTTGGTTGCAAAGTTCTTATTACCCGCTTTTTCCTGCCAAGTTTATAATTTAGTCATTTGAATAAGTTGACCAATACTTTTTCCAACAATTTGTATTTATTAATATATTTTAAGGTTAACAGATATGTTCTGTTTTGAAATGTACTTGTCACTTAGTTTTAGTTGTTTGAGCATTTCTCTAAGGTGTGTTATCTGCGTGTGCTGCAGGAGTTTTGGACCCCCGGCAGTCCCCTTCAGAACACCATCATCCTGCTGATAGAGCACATCGTGACCGCCCTGGGCACGGACTTCAAGGTTTACCTGCCCCAGATAATCCCTCACATCCTCAAGGTGTTCATGCATGACACCAGTCCCCAGCAGGTCGTCACGGCCAAGGTGGGAACCACTCTCTCTCACTAGGACTCCTTGTGTTTGTAGTCATTGCATGCCTCTGCATAGAAATCTTGTGCGATATTCACATTTTAAAGCATATGACTCTTATGACCCCAAAGGTACTTTACCTGGCTATACAGAAATGCTTAAATGCTGTTATTTCTGCTGATGATGGACCACTTTACTCTGTGTATTGCCTTGTAGCTCCTGAATGCCATCCAGTTGTTTGGGGCCAACCTTGATGAGTACTTGCACCTGCTGCTGCCACCTGTAGTGAGAATGTTTGACTCAACAGATGTACCGATTCCTGTCAGAAGGTAAACATAAACAGTGATTCTTTTGAGTTCTTGTTCAGCGTTTAATGCATTTCCTTCGTTTGACCTACATGTACATTAGTGTTGTATCTTCCTCACATTTATTGTAATTGTTTGCCATGTGCAAGTTCATACACCGTGCCACTGTCAAGAGTACAGTTATTATTTCTACGGCCATTCTCCCCTACCTCTGATTCAAGTAGGGCAGTTGTCAGTTACTGGCATAAGTATGTGCACTTAGTACTGGTAAACCAGCTTACCCAGGAAAAGTGTGAGTAGGTTAACTAACCGCCGTTATATGACTGAAATGCTGTTGAATACGGCGAAAAATCTAAATAAACAAACAAACAAAAAATTGATAATGAGGCTGCATTGTCACTTCCTCTTAGAAATGACCCGTGCATGTTCCAGGGTAGCACTGGAGACAGTGGACCGGCTTGCAGACACACTGGACCTGACAGACTTTGCCTCGCGGATCATCCACCCGCTGTCCAGGACCCTGGACCAGACTCCAGAACTGCAGCAGACCGCCATGGACACCCTGTGCTCCCTTGTTGTGCAGCTGGGACCCAAGTTCCTGATCTTCATACCGATGGTCAATAAGATAACATTGAAGCACAAGATCAACCACCAGAAATACAACATCCTTATGTGCAGGATTCTAAAGGTACAGTGCTCAAGTCGCTTGATCATGATACTGTGAGGTTATTACACCTTTAAAAGCCTCCAAATCTGCCTTGGGAAGAACAGTTTTTTTTGTACGAAGTAAACCATTGAATAAGGCTATTTATTTCTTGTAACCCATTTAATTACAACAACGTTTTTTTAATCTGAAAAGAATATTGCCAACTATGTAAGTATTTATCAGCACAGTGTCTTGTTTTCATCAGAATAGTGTTACACCATGCTGAACTGGATAAATTAGAAATCATGTGAAGTATGTGTTGTGATTTCAGAGCATGTAACTGGAAATAGGCCATCAGTGATAGGTGTTAATGCTACAAACCAACATAATTATTTGGACATATTTGGATATTTTCCACTAAATTGAGGTTTGAATTCCATGTAATGGTCTTTCTGAATATCGACAAGTACACATTTACAGAAAATGCAAACTGAGCTGTCTGGCTAGCGCAGTGGTTGGTACACTCGCTTCTCACCTAGGCTGCGTGGGGTCGCTTCCCACTCGGTGCACGTGAGTTTGGTTGGTGGTCACCATACCGGACAGGTGGGATTTCCTCCGGGTACTCTGGCTTCCCCCCACAGCACAAGATCACGCCAAAATTAAAAATATTTCAGTAAAAAATAAACAGCTGGAAATCACACTTATGATTTTTGCCCCAACTTTCTATGAGTCTTAAAGTAAATTAGGCAGGGGTGCTGGGACACACCCCGGGTCCTCACATAATGCAGCTTCGGCGCAGAAGTACTTCATAAACATTGAAATACACGCACATACACAAGGTCAATGTATATTACATTATAAAAATTTTATACAGTATGGTTAAAAGCAGGATACTATGTTGTTGTCAATATACTTCAATTCTAAATACAATTAGAATTTTATTAGAAATTTGTTTGTGTTCAATAATAGTGGACCCTGTGCCTTTAAGCTTTGATGTTGAGATGAAGTGAGAAGCACTGAACAAGTTTCCTGTTATTTCTATTGATGATGTATGTTGTGATTCCAGGGTAGCACAATTGCTGAGGAAGAAGAAGACACTGCGCTGATGCTGTACAAGAAAAACAAAGAGAAAGCTGCTGAGTCTGAGAAAAATAAAACTGAACCTACCACGATAAAAAAGCTGCATGTCAATTTCAATAATCTCAGATCGGTAAGAGCGTTTGCACTCCTTATTATCCCCCTTCGAAGAATAGCCAATACAGCCTGTTGGTAGACAATCCTTGTCTTGGCAAAACTACAGAACCCTCAGGCCTAAACTTGTCATGTCTAGAAGTGGATCCTGATTAATTATTAGGTCTTTGGGTCATTTTTAAAGGTAAAACTGGCCATTAGTTGGTATACCTTGTCTGGGGAATAACTGCAGAACCCTTAGGCTTAGGTTCTTAGACATGGTAGTGGGTTTTGGGCTGTGAATACTTGAGGAACCGTTTGTATTAATTGGTTATGGGGTCTCGGGTGATGGCAAACTGATCAATAGTAGTAAAAGCTTGTGTAGGCAATCGGTATGGAAATTTTTGGTAGCTAAGTTGAATATGATTAAAAGTTGATATTATTATTAAAAAATATGTTCATGTACATGATGATGCAGTGTTGTTGCATTGCAGGCGCTGGGGAAGGGCCGTCGTGAGTCCAAGGAGGACTGGATGGAGTGGCTGCGCAAGCTGAGTATTGAGCTGCTGAAGGAGTCCCCCTCCCCTGCCCTCCGCTCATGTTGGGCTCTCGCACAGTCCTACAACCCTCTGGCACGGTCAGTCAGGCCTTTTTCTGATCTTTTGGGGAAAAAGTACCTTGGTTAAATTGGGAAATTCAGGACGTAAAATTTTCAAAATTGGGAAAAATTCTTATCTCTAAATCGTAAGTATAATGAAGAAATTAACAGTTTTAAATCAATAAATAAGAATTTAACAGCACTAATACTGGTAATTTGAATTTAACTCTAAATTGTGATAAATACCTAAGACAGCTATACAACCAAGAGTTTGTAATCATATGCATGTCTTATTTCCTGTAAGTATGTGTATATTTCTGAAAAAGCATCACCAAATCTGACCAACTTCACCAAAATAAAATTGTGGGATCTACTGTCTACATGATTTAGTTTTAATGATGTGTTAATAAACATCGTGTAGTGCCTACACTATGTAGGTCGCGAAAATATGTGATAACTTCAAAAGAAATCTTTACCTCCTTATATTTAAATCCTTTTTTTAACTGACACATCCGCTGTGTGAATAACAAAATATTTGCCCATAATTCATGTTAAATTTCATCATGATAGAGGACAAACAAATCGTTTTCTTTGTGTTACCCATTTTATTACACAGCTATTAGAATGTTCTCCCCTTATAAACAATGTCAACGATAAAATTAAAGGATATCCAAATGTAAAGTCAGTATGAAAAAATCGTCTGTAAAGTATTGAAAAATCGTATTTTCACTTTTATTGTAGTAAAAAAATTACAGATTTTTTACAATTGGGAATTTTTGGGTCAGAATTGGGAAACATTATGTATATTTGGTATTGGGAACAGGTCCGACCCGTGAGAGCAGTAGAAAAAGGCCTGTCAGTGTTACTATTCTGTCCACCATAATTATTAGTCCCCTACCGGTGTTTCACTGGAGGGGACTATAGGTTTGCCCTCCGTCCGTCCGTCCATCTGTCACGCCGTCCGTCCGCAAAATTTTGTTCCTGCGATAACTCAAAAAGTACTGAAGATTCTTTGATGAAACTTGGTATACATATAAACGGCAATGTGTGTATTATACACGACCTTTTATTTTTTACCAGAGGTGAAAGGTCACGTGACTGTTACTAAAAATAGAAATAAACTAAAACAAACTGGATCCTGCGATAACTCGAAAAGTACTGAAGATATTTCGATGAAACTTGGTATACATATAAACGGCAATGTGAGGATTATGCAGGACCTTTTATTTTTCTCCAGAGGTCAAAGGTCATGTGACTGTTACTAAAAATAGAAATAAACTAAATACTGTTAAAATTCGAAAAGTACATAAGATATGACCATGAAACTTGGTACAAAGATTTAACTATAGGTTTGCCATCCGTCTGTGTGTGTCTCTATCTGTTCGTCCGTATGTTTGTCGGTCCGTCTGTCTGTCCGTCCCCAAAACCTGGTTCCTTCAATAACTCAAAAAGTACTGAACTTATTCGATGAAACTGGGTATACATATAAACAGCAATGTGGCAATGTGAGGATTATGCATGACCTTTTTTTTTCATCAAAGGTCACGTGACTGTTACTAAAAATAGAAATAAACTAAATACTGTAATAATTCGAAATGGACATAAGATATGACCATGAAACTTGATACAGAGATTAAACTATAGGTTTGCCATCTGTTTGTGTGTCGTTCTGTCTGTTCGTCCGTATGTCTGTCTGTCCGTCCGTCCCCAAAACCTGGATCCTGTGATAACTCGGAAAGTACTGAAGACACTGATGAAACTTTGTATACGTAGCAACAGCAATGTGAGAATTATGCACGACCTTTTATTTTTCACCAGAGGTCAAAGGTTACTAAAAATAGAAATAAACTTAATACTGTAATATTTTGAAAAGTGCATAAGATATGATCATGAAACTTCATGAAATTTGGTACACATATTGGACTATGGGTTTGCCCTCCGTCTGTGTGCGTCTGTCTGTCTATTCGTCCGTCGGTCTCACTCTGTCTGTCCTGTCCCCAAAACCTGGATCCTACGATAACTCAAAAAGTACTGAAGATACTTTGATAAAACTTTGTATACATAGAAAGAGCAAGGTGAGGATTGTACACGACCCTTTATTTTTCACCAGAGGTCAAAGGTCATGTGACTGTTACTTAAAATAGAAATAAACTTAATATTGTAATAATTTGAAAAGAACATAACATATGATCATGAATCTTGGTACACAGAATGGACTATATGATTGCCCTCTGTCAGTTTAGTACTGCAATAACTCAAAAAGTAACTAGAATGTGTGGTCAATTACTAAAATAGAAAAAACAACATATTAATACTGCAGTGACAAATTGGATTTGAATATGAAACTCTGTACATCTGCAGATAAAGGGCGATTTGACGGTATTGCACAATGTTTAATTAGTAGGGGTTTTGACCGGTAGGGGACTCCTGTATTGCTTGCAATACTATCAAAGCCTTGTTTTTTTTTATATAATCTGCAAAAAAACCTATACTATTTGTGACAAGGATCAGCAAGGTCTACTATTATAACTTTATGACATTGAGCTTTGACAACAATATTTCGAGATTTTATTCAGAATTATTGTCGTTTAGGGTTATCATATATAAGTGTGAAGTCCATGGAGAAAATCAAATATAATATACAGCACCAATGTGGGAATATTCCGTGTTGTTTTGCTTCAGGGACTCCTGTTCTGAATGTTCTATATTGGTTGTGCTGCAGGGACCTGTTCAATGCGGCGTTCGTGTCGTGTTGGACTCAGCTGACGGAGGAGCAGCAGGATGAGCTGATCAACAGCCTGGAGCTGGCCCTCAACTCCCAGGAGATCCCAGAGATCACTCAGACCCTGCTGAACCTCGCAGAGTTTATGGAGCACTGTGACAAGGTGACCACCTTGTATGCCTAGCCTGGCTTCATGACCAAGATCTATTGAAGGATCTGGCGCAACAATGGCGACTTTTATCAAACCTTTAAATAATTCATGTTATTTAATGTAAAATGTTATTTCTAAATAAATAAACTTTTGAGTGTCTGGTCAGTTGAGCGATTTTTAAGATAAACTTAGACTGATAGTGATCCTACAGATAATCCATTGTGAACACAGAAACAGGTTTTTGATCAATATCTGGTGAATGTTTTACACCTGTACCTCACCCTTCTTGAGAGAAATTGTCATTCATTAGGTCAAGCAAGAAGTAAAAATAACATTAACTGTGTGTAGATTTAATCCGAATATACTTACAGATGTTCAAGGTGTAAATTTAATACAATACTGTAATGTATTATACAGAAATTCGTAAAGTTAAACCTCTGAAACTGTAAAATGAAAACTAAATTAAGAGACAATTTCCACTTCAGTGTATGTTGGTTATGTTTAATAATCTAATTGTTTCAGGGACCATTGCCCCTGGAGGCCTCATTGCTGGGCCAGCGAGCCATGAAGTGCCGTGCGTACGCCAAGGCCCTGCACTACAAGGAGGAGGAGTTCCATCGGGGACCGACCACCGACACGCTGGAGGCACTGATCAGCATAAACAACAAGCTTCAGCAGCCAGAGTCGGCAGCTGGGGTCCTCGAGTATGCCATGAAGCACCACCGCGCAGACTTGGTATGCTTCATAATGTTCTGAATTGTATGTGGGCACATATCCACTACTAACATAGTACAGATTGGTATGTTTGAAAATTCTTTTTCAAGTGACATTAATCTTGTTTCAGAAAATCCAGGAGGGCTGGTATGAGAAGCTACATGACTGGCCACGAGCTCTGAAGGCTTATGAACAGAAGTTGGAGCAGAACCCAGACACAGAAAGTGTGCTGTTTGGTCGCATGCGCTGTCTTGAGGCTCTGGCAGAGTGGAACCAGCTGCACCAGGTGGCCCTGGAGAAGTGGCCCACTGTGAGTGACGACGTCCGAAGTCGCATGGCCACCATGGCGTCAGCTGCCGCTTGGGGGCTGGGTAAGGTGAACCAGGGATTGGTGACACTGTGTATAATCTTTAATGCAATCGTCTCTTAGATGACCTATGATGCACATTCTGGTACATCTCAATTTGCATTAGTGCATATTTTGTTCCTAATTAGATGTTGTTGAAGTTTCTGAAGTGTCTAAGTGATGCCAGTTCCTCTCCAGGTCAGTGGGAGTCCATGGAGGAGTACATGCTGTTTATTCCCCGCACCACTTATGACGGAGCCTTCTACAGAGCCGTGTACGCTGTCCACTCTGAGCAGTACCAGCTGGCCCAGCAGTGCATTGACAAGTCTCGAGACATCCTTGACACCGAGCTCACAGCCATGGCAGGAGAGAGCTACAGTCGAGCCTATGGAGTATGTAGCTGCAGTCAACATTTCTGATGTCTGCTCCATTTGTGTATTGGTTAGGCAAAATCATTTTTGGCATTCTTTTATGTTTTCTTTGCAGGCTATGGTGAACGTTCAAATGCTGTCTGAGCTAGAGGAAGTGATACAGTACAAGCTGATCCCTGAACGTAGAGAGGCCATTAGGAACATGTGGTGGGACAGGCTGCAGGTAAGATGGTATCTAGCATAGAAAAGTTTCCAAGTTTATGTATTGCATGTAAAATGATTTTTTCATATTGTGAATGACCTTGACACAAAATTTGAATGCTCTTGTTTAGTCACAAAATGTTGGGATGTTGTGTAACATCAGTTACATTACTTGATTACATGATCAACCTTTTGTATGACACGCTGCAATCATGTAACACATTTTACAATTCTCAAAAACTGTCAAATTAATTTTAGTAAGTTTGGAATGGTTTGCATTTTTGAAATATATAAACTGACACAATGTTGATTAAAACGCTTGCTTGACAATATTTTGTTGTACTAAGAAAATGCTGTCAATGAGTTTAAAAACCTTCCAAACAGTCTGTCTGATTACAGAATGATAAATGCAAGATTTTTTTGCATTCAGTTGAGTGTTGTTGCAGGGCTGCCAGCGTGTGGCCGAGGACTGGCAGAGGATCATCCAGGTGCGCTCCCTCGTCGTCTCCCCGATGGAGGACATGAAGACCTGGCTCAAGTATGCCAGTCTCTGTCGCAAGAGTGGACGACTGGTAAGCAGGCACTGTGCATTGTTTAGTTTTTAACTCTAAATTTGGATGCCAGGAAATCAGGCACAGCAACAGGTTTTCAAACTGTTTCTATTGTTGGAATTATTTTGACACCAGTATTATTAATTAAAAGAGTCTGATTTTTCAGGGGCTTTCTCACAAGACGCTGGTGATGTTGCTGGGCACTGACCCAACTAAGAATCCTGACCAACCACTGCCAACAGTCCATCCCAAAGTCACCTTTGCCTATCTGAAACACATGTGGAAAAACAATCAAAGAGTAAGTCATGCTGTACGGAACATAGAATTGCATGTTGCATGTGCTCTCTTCTGTTGCTGTTTAAATTGTGTGTTCTGATATTTTATAGAACGAGTCCTACAAGAAGCTGCAGCACTTTGTTTCTCACGCCCTGCAAGCCCGGGCTCTCCAACTGCTGGCACCTGAAGATGTTACCCAGAGGACAGAGCTCAACAAGCTCATGGCAAGGTTAGTGGGAAAAAACTCAAAAAGATCTTGGCTATGTGAGAGAGATCTCAAAAGTCATGGCTAGGTGAGACAGACCACAAGGATCATAGCTATTTAAGACAGGACGCAAAGTCCATGTATAACTTTATGGGGCAAAACTCAACTTCATGTCTTGGTGAGACAGAACTTAAAAACATGGTAGCTAGGTGAGGCAAAAATAGCATGGCTAGGTGAAACAACTGAAAGAGATCCTTTGGAATAAACTTAATTTTGTCTTTTACCTCTGTATTGGGTGATATTGTGTATGTTATGAACTTATTCTATTGATCAGATGCTACTTGAAGTTGGGAGACTGGTCGGAGGCCAGCTTGGACCTGAATGAGCAGACCATTCCCCAGATACTGGAGTATTACAGCCTGGCCACAGAGCACGATAAGAGCTGGTACAAGGCCTGGCACATGTGGGCGCTCATGAACTACGAGGCGGTCCTGTTCTACAAGCAGAAGGATGCTGGGTCCAGTCAGAGTCAGGATGTGAACCTGCCTCTCACCCCTCGTGCTGACACTGTGAGCACCTCACATTAATTGTGTATGACTTGTGCTGTAGTAGATCCGTTAATATTCTGCTTACTCATGCTGACACTGTGACAATCCTCTATAATTGTATTCAGAATTTCCTAATATAAGGCAAGTGGTATTTAATGATTTTGTTAAGTGTTTTTAAGAGTCTGGAAAAAACACTTAAAATGTAGCTTAAGTGTCAGATGGCCCTTTTTAACACATCAACATTTGACATCTGAAGAACAGAGTGAAAACAAGACCTGTATTCTGACAACCTAAATATTATATCAATAAATTTAGCTCTACTGAGCATTTGTCATGCCATGTATTGTGTCAATAACATATCAAAACAATTACAAACCACAATATTCATCCAATAAACCTCAAACCTTGTCAGGTCGAGGCTGAAATATTGTTTCCTTCTAACTGCAGATTTCAGCTAAGATTCACAAGTACTGTGTGCCAGCAGTGGTAGGCTTCTTCAAGTCTATCAACTTGTCTTCTCAGAACAGCCTTCAGGACACCCTCAGGTAGCACCTGGTAGCTTTTTCCTATACAGGGCTTCCATAAAGGGAAGTTTGGGAGTAATTTACTCCCAGTTTTTGTCACAGAACTTCCAAAATTGCAGCCATGGAAGTTGCAGAACTTCCAAAATTTCAGCCATGGAAGTTCCATCATGTAAGGGTGAACAAGTTAGAAGAAAAATTAAGTAATTTATCTAAATGTATACCTCTTTCATTGAATAAATTGGCATATAAACACTTGATGAAATTGAACTGGCCTTAAAAACACCTTGAATTTTATACATTACTTAATTTCATTTTTGAAATACTCAGGACTTATGTAGCACAATACTGTCAAAACTTCCAAATATTATGAGCAAAACTTCCTAAATCGGAGGCCACGAAGTTCAAACTTCCAGTTTTCAAAAGTTAATGAAAGACCTGTCTATACATTATCATATTATATTATAATTAAGTCATAGAGTAACAGTAACTGGTAGTAACTGTGACATTAATTTCTCCTGGCTTGACTGTTGTTTTAATGAAATGAGCATGTTGTAGGCTTATCTTTTTGGTTTGATTATTGTAAACTGCTGTAAGTGGTTTACATTGTGGTGTAAATTTTGTATGCTGATGACCCCCCCAAAATTTTGTAGGCTGATGGCAGTGTTGTTTCACTATTTTAGGCCCATGTTAGTGTAGATTGAATGTTGTAGCCTGGTGACACGGTGGTTTACCCTCTGTGGCTGATGTCACTGTAGTATGACAACTGTAGCCTGATGACACTTTACCCTTTGTGGCTGATGTCACTGTAGTATGACAGTTGTAGTCTGGTGACACTGTGGTTTACCCTGTGTGGCTGATGTCACTGTAGTATGACAGTTGTAGCCTGGTGACACTGTGGTTTACCCTCTGTGGCTGTTGTCACTGTAGTATGACAGTTGTAGTCTGGTGACACTGTGGTTTACCCTTTGTGGCTGATGTCACTGTAGTATGACAGTTGTAGCCTGATGACACTGTGGTTTACCCTCTGTGGCTGATGTCACTGTAGTTAACAGTTGTAGCCTGGTGACACTTTGGTTTACCCTCTGTGGCTGATGTCACTGTAGTATGACAATTGTAGCCTGGTGACACTATGGTTTACCCTTTGTGGCTGATGTCACTGTAGTATGACAATTGTAGCCTGATGACACTGTGGTTTACCCTTTGTGGCTGATGTCACTGTAGTATGACAATTGTAGCCTGATGACACTGTGGTTTACCCTTTGTGGCTGATGTCACTGTAGTATGACAATTGTAGCCTGGTGACACTTTGGTTTACCCTTTGTGGCTGATGTCACTGTAGTATGACAATTGTAGCCTGATGACACTGTGGTTTACCCTTTGTGGCTGATGTCACTGTAGTATGATAGTTGTAGCCTGATGACACTGTTGTTTACCCTTTGTGGCTGCAGTTGTAGTCTGGTGACACTGTTGTTTACCCTTTGTGGCTGATGTCACTGTAGTATGACAGTTGTAGCCTGATGACACTGTGGTTTACCCTTTGTGGCTGATGTCACTGTAGTATGACAATTGTAGCTTGATGACACTGTGGTTTACCCTTTGTGGCTGATGTCACTGTAGTTAACAGTTGTAGCCTGGTGACACTGTGGTTTACCCTTTGTGGCTGATGTCACTGTAGTATGACAGTTGTAGTCTGGTGACAATGTGGTTTACCCTTTGTGGCTGATGTCACTGTAGTATGACAGTTGTAGCCTGATGACACTGTGGTTTACCCTTTGTGGCTGATGTCACTGTAGTATGACAATTGTAGCCTGGTGACACTGTGGTTTACCCTTTGTGGCTGATGTCACTGTAGTATGACAATTGTAGCCTGATGACACTGTGGTTTACCCTTTGTGGCTGATGTCACTGTAGTATGATAGTTGTAGCCTGATGACACTGTTGTTTACCCTTTGTGGCTGCAGTTGTAGCCTGATGACACTGTTGTTTACCCTTTGTGGCTGCAGTTGTAGCCTGATGACACTGTGGTTTACCCTTTGTGGCTGATGTCCCTGTAGTATGACAATTGTAGCTTGATGACACTGTGGTTTACCCTTTGTGGCTGATGTCACTGTAGTTAACAGTTGTAGCCTGGTGACACTGTGGTTTACCCTTTGTGGCTGATGTCACTGTAGTATGACAGTTGTAGTCTGGTGACAATGTGGTTTACCCTTTGTGGCTGATGTCACTGTAGTATGACAGTTGTAGCCTGATGACACTGTGGTTTACCCTTTGTGGCTGATGTCACTGTAGTATGACAATTGTAGCCTGGTGACACTGTGGTTTACCCTTTGTGGCTGATGTCACTGTAGTATGACAATTGTAGCCTGATGACACTGTGGTTTACCCTTTGTGGCTGATGTCACTGTAGTATGATAGTTGTAGCCTGATGACACTGTTGTTTACCCTTTGTGGCTGCAGTTGTAGCCTGATGACACTGTTGTTTACTCTTTGTGGCTGCAGTTGTAGCCTGATGACACTGTGGTTTACCCTTTGTGGCTGATGTCCCTGTAGTATGACAATTGTAGCTTGATGACACTGTGGTTTACCCTTTGTGGCTGATGTCACTGTAGTTAACAGTTGTAGCCTGGTGACACTGTGGTTTACCCTTTGTGGCTGATGTCACTGTAGTATGACAGTTGTAGTCTGGTGACAATGTGGTTTACCCTTTGCGGCTGATGTCACTGTAGTATGACAGTTGTAGCCTGATGACACTGTGGTTTACCCTTTGTGGCTGATGTCACTGTAGTATGACAATTGTAGCCTGATGACACTGTGGTTTACCCTTTGTGGCTGATGTCACTGTAGTATGACAATTGTAGCCTGATGACACTGTGGTTTACCCTTTGTGGCTGATGTCACTGTAGGATGACAATTGTAGCCTGGTGACACTTTGGTTTACCCTTTGTGGCTGATGTCACTGTAGTATGACAATTGTAGCCTGATGACACTGTGGTTTACCCTTTGTGGCTGATGTCACTGTAGTTAACAGTTGTAGCCTGTTGACACTTTGGTTTACCCTCTGTGGCTGATGTCACTGTAGTATGACAGTTGTAGCCTGGTGACACTGTGGTTTACCCTGTGTGGCTGATGTCACTGTAGTATGACAATTGTAGCCTGGTGACACTGTGGTTTACCCTTTGTGGCTGGTGTCACTGTAGTATGACAGGTATAGCCTGGTGACACTGTGGTTTACCCTTTGTGGCTGATGTCACTGTAGTATGACAGTTGTAGTCTGGTGACAATGTGGTTTACCTTTTGTGGCTGATGTCACTGTAGTATGATAGTTGTAGCCTGATGACACTGTTGTTTACCCTTTGTGGCTGCAGTTGTAGTCTGGTGACACTGTTGTTTACCCTTTGTGGCTGATGTCACTGTAGTATGACAGTTGTAGCCTGATGACACTGTGGTTTACCCTTTGTGGCTGATGTCACTGTAGTATGACAATTGTAGCTTGATGACACTGTGGTTTACCCTTTGTGGCTGATGTCACTGTAGTTAACAGTTGTAGCCTGGTGACACTGTGGTTTACCCTTTGTGGCTGATGTCACTGTAGTATGACAATTGTAGCCTGGTGACACTGTGGTTTACCCTTTGTGGCTGGTGTCACTGTAGTATGACAGGTGTAGCCTGGTGACACTGTGGTTTACCCTTTATGGCTGATGTCACTGTAGTATGACAATTGTAGCCTGGTGACACTGTGGTTTACCCTCTGTGGCTGATGTCACTGTAGTATGACAGTTGTAGCCTGTTGACACTGTGGTTTGCCCTCTGTGGCTGATGTCACTGTAGTATGACAATTGTAGCCTGATGACACTGTGGTTTACCCTCTGTGGCTGATGTCACTGTAGTATGACAATTGTAGCCTGGTGACACTGTGGTTTAACCTGTGTGACTGTTGTCAATGTAGTTTGACTGTTATAGCCTGATGACACCGTGGTTAGACAATTGTTAACTTATTACAATGTTGTTGGACTATCGTTAGCATTTGGCACTGTGGTTGTATTTCTGTAAACTGATGTCACTGGGGTTTGATTGATCGTTGTAGGCTGATGGTTGGACTGGTTTAGGTTGATATCATTGCTGATGTCAATGTTGTTTGACAGTTATAGGTAGTTTGACTGTTGTAAGTTGATGACTATGGCTGGAATGTAGTAGACTGGTGTCACTTTGGTTTTACGATTGTAGGCTGATACCAATGTAGTTGGGCTATAATAGACAAATGTCACTGTGGGTTGATCATTAGACACTGATTATTCTGTAGTTTGACTCTTGGCTGAAGAAATTGCTTTGCTTATTGCAGGCTGCTGACACTCTGGTTTGATTATGGACAGTGGCCAGAAGTTCATGAGGCTCTCATTGACGGCATTAAAGCCATTAAGATAGATGAATGGCTGCAGGTGATCCCCCAGCTGATAGCCCGTATAGACACACCCCGAACACTGGTGGGTCGCCTGATCCACCAGCTGCTGATGGACGTAGGCAAAGAACACCCACAGGCTCTCATCTACCCCCTCACAGTGGCCTCCAAGTCTGCAGTGACTGCTAGACAGAATGCAGCCAACAAGATCTTAAAGAATATGAGAGAGCACAGTAATACACTCGTGCAGCAAGCAATTTTGGTATGGCATTACGTTTTGCTATTCTATTTAATTTTGAAATTACAAAAGTCATTTGTTGACATTTTGGTAAACAATGACAATGTTTTCAAATGTTAAATTTAAAAAATCAACATTAAAGTGATGTATTGATGTTTATATTAATCTTATGTCTGTATATTAGCCTTTTATAAGTTTGATGTTCATCTTTAGTTAGCTCACATGACTACGATCTCATTATTATTCCATTTTTCAAACCAAGCAGATGTCTATTTTGTGTTTAATAATCCCTCTATATGCTTAAGGTGAGTGAGGAGCTGATCAGAGTTGCAATTCTCTGGCACGAGTTGTGGCACGAAGGACTTGAGGAGGCTTCCAGGCTCTACTTTGGGGAACGCAATGTGAAAGGCATGTTCACCACGCTGGAGCCCCTGCATGCAATGATGGAGCGTGGTCCACAGACTCTCAAGGAAACTTCATTTAACCAGGTATAATTTTACATTTGACATCATGGAACACAAACTGTTTCTAAGGATAATTTTAGCCTGTTACATAAGTGTATAAAAATCAATCCCGAATTTTATGCTTTTGTTGCCTAAAATCTCATACAAGCATTACTGGAAAAAAAAAGCTGACAATAGGTTTAATCTCAGTTATTTGAAACATTTGAAGTAGAAAAAACATGTTCTGTAATACCTTCATTTATTGGTAATGTTACTTCTTTAGTAAATGTCTGTTCTATGATAGGAAATTAAATTCCCTTTTTATTCATTGTATGTGTTGCAGGCTTACGGTCGAGACCTGATGGAGGCTCAAGAGTGGTGCAAGAAGTACCAGCGTTCTGGCAATGTGAAGGACCTCACTCAGGCCTGGGACCTCTACTACCATGTGTTCAGGAGGATCTCCAAACAGCTGCCTCAGGTTGGTAACACAAAATGTATGCCCAGGGTTGGTTACCCAATATGTATGTCCCATAACAATGTAAGGTCATAAAAAATAGTGAGTGATATATGGAATGTTTCAAGCCGTTGTGTCAAAGTGCAAATTCTCAAATACAGATGGAAGACTCAGCACAGGAGATTTTTTCGTAGTCGTGTTTTTCATATTACATCTTTAGGAAAGTCGGTAGTTACATAGACTTCTTTTCACATTATTGTAAAATAAGAAAGTATACAATCCATGCACAATTATTCATTTTGTAATGGCATTTAACTGGTAAACACTAAATTCATTAAGTCAAATACAAACAATCTCATCATTTAAAATGGCTTTATAATGGTAAGTTAACTCAACAGCAATAATGTCTGTGGTGCAAACAAACTGTCTTGCATTTTGCACTGCTTTTCTCTTAAAGAACTGACTTGATTAAGGGGTATGAAATCATTGTCAAGAAGTTGTTAAATGTTTCCACGACAATCTGATTTACATAATCACATCAACATTTTAATGCAATTAAGTGCAAAGCAGTCATGCAGTTCATATGTTATACTGGACATAGCATAAGTATTTAATTGTAACTGCACAATACATCTGTACTTGTGTTGCTCTACAGTTGACCTCCCTGGAGCTCCAGTATGTGTCCCCCAAGCTGCTGCGCTGTCAGGACCTGGAGCTTGCTGTGCCCGGAACATACGATCCCAAACAGCCGATCATCAAGATACGCAAGGTGCAGAGCTCCCTGGCTGTCATCACCTCCAAACAGAGGCCCAGGAAACTCAGTGTCTTTGGTAGGATTCACTTTTATTAAATAAGACCTTCATGGAACTGACTATAAATAATTAATTGTATCATTAATAGATTAATTCATTTCTAGCTGGCTGATACGCAACTGTATACCTTGCTAACCAATGATAATATTTCTACTAGGGATGGCAAGAATATTCGATTGAATAGCTAAAACACCATTCAAATATTGGCAAATATGTATTGCTTTTTTAAAAACCAAACATTTCCTGATTGTATCAAGTTTTTTCCTGTCAACATAATCATCTAACTTGCAGTATTGCACTAATACATGCTTGATAACATGTTTTTATTATAATAACCCTGCGTCACCTGTCAGATAGAGATTTTGAATACATGGATCAGTGTCAGCGGCATCTCATCTAGTCGCCAGTAATACATAATTACATCAGACAGCATGAAACCATAACTGTTAATTGGTAATTATAACTTGCGTTAAGATATGTTGAAAGAATAACTTAAGAAGTGCGATCACACATATAGCGGTCAGAGAACTGAGAAATGTTGCTCAAATTTGTTGTTAAACCATTTTTTTATCAGTGCGTTTCCATACTGATAAAAATGTGTGGTTTATTGAAAACCGTTGGTTAAAAGAACAATTATCACAGGACCTTAAGTTGTTTATGCTTAATACGATATAATTTATTCATTAATTGGAAAGTGCCGTTTGTTAATGAAAATGCAAGGTAGATCTACTTGCTTATCAGTGCTAAAACATTCTAAAAATAATGATTACGTCAACTAAGCTACAAAGCTCAGAATCTATGCGAATATTCAAATTTGTTGATTGAATGAAAAAGCGAGTATTCGAAAACCGATGTTGGTATTTGATGCCATCCCTAATTTCTACCAATGTAGACCACTATCCTGAGCACTCTGGTTCATGCACCTAAATGCATTACTCTGTAAGTAGTACCAAAGTGGTCACATTTGTCGTAAGAGGAAGATACTGTGTCTGTTACAGGAAGCAATGGCCAGGAGTATCAGTTCCTCTTGAAGGGCCATGAAGATCTGCGTCAGGATGAACGTGTCATGCAGCTGTTTGGATTGGTCAACTCCCTGTTGCTAAGCAATGCAGAAACATTTAGAAGAAATCTGACGTATGTATGGCTTAATTTATCAACACATGTAAAATTGATGTGAGATAAGCTCTCTAAATCATTGATATCTTTTAACAAAGAGTATTATCTGATATGTTATGTCTTACAGGATTCAAAGGTTTAGTGTGATACCATTGTCTACTAACTCTGGTCTTATTGGCTGGGTGCCTCACACAGACACGCTGCACTCTCTCATCAGAGATTATCGCGAGAAAAAGAAAATCCTGTTGAATATTGAGCACAGGCTCATGTTGAGGGTAAGCATGGATTGCAAATAGCATTGAACTAAAACGATGTCTATTCCAAATCTGTTAGTAATTTTGCTAGTTAACTCCTTGTCGTTGCTCAAATGTCTGTGTACACATTTATCATTAGGCAATATTTTTCAATAACCTCAAAACAACATGATAAAGGAGCCAGTTAGCAGTTCTGTAATTGTATATGCCAACCTATGGTTTTTAAAGTACACCTGTACTTGCATTGTTACAACAGATGGCCCCAGACTATGACTACCTGTGTCTAATGCAGAAGGTGTTCATTAAAATTCCATGTAGACAGACCTGTTTACTGTGTTTCTACTTGTGATTGCAGATGGCCCCAGACTATGACCACCTGTGTCTGATGCAAAAGGTGGAGGTGTTTGAGCACGCCCTGGAGCACACGCTGGGAGATGACCTGGCCAAGATACTCTGGTACAAGAGTCCCAACTCAGAGGTGTGTCATTATTATTGGTCTCAGATTGAGTCATTGATTTCCACATTCACGACTCCACATTAACCCTTAACAGATGTTCAGCAGCCTGGGAGAAAATTTCATTCCTTTACGGACTTCATTATTATACCTTACTGGCCATAACAAAGTCACAATTACAGCTCAACTTTATAATAAACAATGCTGCACTGATTTCAATGTTGTGGATATGTTACATTGGAAAATAATTAAAAACAAGACGCTGTGTTCGATAAACACACATCCCCCTGGTTAGTGCTGGACAGCCCATTTGAAGTCCAAATTAGGTCTAACCTAACCCTAACCCTAAATCCAAATTAGGTCAAAGTCAGAGTATGGTTGGATGATTCGGGTGGATTGGGAATGGTCATAAGCAACTACTGTGTAAGTATCCAAGTGCTGTAGTAAACGGTGTTGGTGCTAGACGAAACGGTAAAATCTACTTAACCTGGCCATAAAAACACTCTTACTTCTTTCATCAAATCTTTGATGGATATCAATAATGTTTGACTTGCAAATTTAGGTCGAATTGATTCCTATTCCAGCTATAACATGGTATTTCTGTTTGTTCATAATATAGTGTTGACTCCTAAGGCAAGTGTGTTTCACATTGAAGACATTTACTGGTAAACCAATCTTTTCTAAAGTTTTAGTGATCAAGTGTTTATGCAGTTCAATATATGTTGTATGATCACTGCTGCATATTACAATGTAGTGTATTTTGAGACTTGAAGTCTACCAATCTCCTGGAAACTCTTATCATCTATGATGTCCAATGTTCAGCTTTATCTACAATTTTGCTGATAACCATGTTCCAGTGTAGCCTGATGATATTTAATCTATATAGGTTTTGTAGATACTTTTGGCATGTCTTAGCTGCCATGCATGTATTTCGATAGGTGTTCAGTGTCAGTTTTGTTCCATACTAAGTCCCTATCCCGCCAGCCCTAGAAAAAATATTTACCCAAATGCACATTTTGCTCCCTTGAATACATGATCAATATGGTGTGACAGGCTAAAATAAACACTTTACCTTAATTGTTGCAAAAACACGCACACAACAACAACAATAACAGTTCAATTAAAACAATCCATTAAATATATTGATGTTTCCAATTTCCCCCAATTCAGTTCTACTTTATTTCTCCTCTCATTACGGTCCATAAACAAGCGATGTTGCATCTTTTGGTCATTCATTGAATTGTATGATGGTGTATAGTGTCCAGCTTTTGATATTTAAGCCCTCATTACATTGTCCAACATGTTTGTATTGGCCTGGACATGGTATGTGATAGCAATGGCATGAGGAAGTCACATTCTAGTTAAAGTAGTTACATCACCACTGTGTTTCTTTTGCAGGTGTGGTTTGACAGGAGGACGAACTACACACGCTCGCTTGCAGTCATGTCCATGGTTGGTTATGTGCTTGGTCTTGGAGACAGGTCAGTTGAAAACTTTACACATTTACTGCCTATTTGTGATTTGTCAGCTAGTCTAATCTGACAGCTAACCGTATACAAGAATTCTGCTGATATGCAAGATGAACAATGTATTGTGTTCAACTGGGCATTACATACAGCTTCTATAGTGTTGATGTTACACTCGTTTAATTGATTCCTTTATCTACTGGTTAGCGACCCATTTTTGCCCGGAAATGGAGGTCTTTGTCGTCTTACTAGTCCGTTTGTAATGAAACTTGGCACAAGCAATGTTAGGCACCTTAGACAAAGATCAATAGCTTTTTCTTCAAAATCCATTAATACATATCGAAAATATCACGTGCGAAAAACACCTATAATTTAATGCATAACTGTTAATAACTGTACCAATTATTCGCCCACCTTAATAAAACAGGTTTTCTTCCTGCAAAATATTTTTGTAATATTATTTCATTCAAGCAAAGCGTTTATGAGAAAATTGCATTTTAAAATTTGCACACAATCACTACACTTAACAATTTCACAATGCTAACTGTCAGTTTGCAATTTTCTTGATACTGACTTAAATATTTTGTTTTACAAAGTACTTTATTTTTATTCCAAGGATTATACTCCATGATAGAACAAGTTATTTATCATGTTTACATATAACTTGTAAATAGTAGCCTAACTTATTTCCGTTAGGCTCACTTAAAAATAGAAAAATATAAATAGCAACAGTTAGGCCGCAAACAGGGGTACTGCAGTATTTATAAAAACATTTTATTGTACACTTTTAATAATTCAATTATAACAACTTAAAACTGGAAAAGGTCGTTTATATATCTAGATTCATTCATGATTCACTTCACTCACAAAACTCTTCTGGCAGTAAAAAGCATTACGGAAAAAATAACCCCTTTTCAGCGCCTCAACAAATGAGCGCATGCGTGATGACGTCATCCCCCGCGTCATCCTGCCTATGTTAGTTATGCATTGTTTATATACACAGATATAGTTATAAGTTATTCATATGAATTTCCACAATAATCGGCTCAAGTTTAGCGAAACGAAAAGGCAAATCAACTCCAGACTGGTTAACAGTATTTGTTTGTTGTTTTGACTGTTTTTCACTAGTGGACAAATAATTGGTACGGGCGTAAAATAGGTTGCTAACCAGTAGGCATAGTATGTCAATATGTTAAAGTAAGCAGTATGTCAATTTTCAGATATTTGAGAAGTTTACAATTTTATGTAGAGTCGAATTATAAAGGAAAACATTTCTGGATTGAAAATGTAGCCTACTTCACATTTAAAATTTAAGCAGCTGATGAATGTTTCTCTTTAGAAAATCAATGTATTTGCATTAGAACACTTTATTTAATTTCAGACATCCATCAAATTTGATGTTGGATCGGATGAGTGGAAAGATTATTCACATTGATTTTGGAGATTGTTTTGAGGTTGCTATGGTGCGGGAGAAGTTTCCAGAGAAAATTCCGTTCAGGCTGACACGCATGTTGATAAATGCAATGGAGGTATGTTAGAACTTTTTTCTTACCAATTTATAAAGAATGAATTTTTATGTTCAAAAGTCTTTCTTTGCATTTTCAGTACATTATATAATATAATAACGATATATATTATTTTAGCATAATTTTAAAATTCCTTGATATGAACATACGCGTATTAGAAATTTGTCATTGTTGGCCATAATCACACACAAACACTATTTTAGTGTTGGCTCTTCCAATATATGACTGCATAATAATTGTCAATTAACGATGTTTTAGTGTTGTTTTTTATTCTGATGCATGTTATTAAACCACTTAGGCTAATGCCTTTGTGGTGTACTTTCACAGATTCTAAATTCTTGATTGAAAGTTGTTCTTAAATTACACTAAAAATAGAAAAAGGCTGATGTATTACAGTATTCATTTTATGTTGCTGTCTGTAGGTGACTGGCATTGGTGGAAACTACAAGATGACGTGTGAGAGCGTGATGAACGTTCTCCGTGACAACAAGGACAGTCTGATGGCCGTCCTCGAGGCTTTTGTGTACGACCCCCTCCTCAACTGGAGGCTCATGGATGGTATGCACTCAGTGATTATACCACAAAGATGTGTGATTTATATGTCACAACATGATATTGTGATTGTCTCTTTAAACTTACAGTTCGTTCAGAAAGAAAGGCTGTGCATAGTAAAATGTAGTTCTCATGTAATAATTGCAGAAATGTATTTGTCAGATCAAGAATCGAAATTATTTTCCCTTTGTCAGGAGAAAAACAAAATATTTGTGTTCTATAATAAAATAATAAATCAGTATTGTTTAATAAACCTTGCTTCAGCAACTACAAAGAACAAGGGTAAATCCAAGCGTTCTGATGCCAGCTACTCTGAGAGTCAAGAGCAAGGGGATAATTTTGAGAATGTGGAACTCACTCACTCTAGTCACAAGAAATCAGTGGCTGAGGCAGGGCACTCAGCTGCAGGGGATTCATCTCAGGCAGAAAACATGAACAAGAAGGCCATAAGCATTGTGGAGCATGTACGTGCCAAGCTGACTGGGCGAGACTTTTCTTCAGATGAGCCTGTCGACGTGGCCAAGCAGGTGGACCTGCTCATCAAGCAGGCGACATCCCATGAGAACCTGTGTCAGTGCTACATTGGTTGGTGCCCGTTTTGGTAGTGGATTAAATCAATATCTGATCCTACTTGCTGTCTGCACCACATAACTAGATGGGAGGAGTGTCAAAATGTGAATAATGTTTTACAGGGTCTATGTATTTCTGATACATGGTGAATGAAAATGGACATTTTTGGGAATGATGAAGTACAAACTTCTTTCGTGTATCCAGAAAAAGATGTGTAACCGTCTTATGTGCTTGGTATCTTTATGTGCTATGAAATATAATACAGCTTGGAAAGTTTTCGTTTTTTTAGCTCGACTATTCGAAAAATAGGTGAGCTTTCCTAATACCCCGGCGTCTACGTGCGCGTCTGAATTTGGTTAAAGTTTTTATTCAAAAGTCTTGTAACTTCAAAACTACATAAGTTATTCACTTGAAACTTGGAATATACCTTTGTCATCAACTCCAGTGTCAGGGGCAACCTACCCATAACTCTGTTTTGTATTTTGACAGAGTTATGCCCCTTTTTCACTTAGATTTTCTGGTTAAAGTTTATATTCAAAAGTTTTGTAACTTCAATACTACAAAAGCTATTCACTTGAAACTTGGAATATACCTTGTCATCAACTCCAGTATCAGGGTGAACATTCCCCATAACTCTATTTTGTATTTTGACAGAGTTATGCCCCTTTTTCACATAGATTTTCTGGTTAAAGTTTATATTCAAAAGTTTTGTAACTTCAAAACTACATAAGTTATTCACTTGAAACTTGGAACTAACCTTTGTCATCGACTCTAGTATCAGGGTCAACATTACCCATAACTCTGTTTTGTATTTTGACAGAGTTATGCCCCTTTTTTCATAGATTTTCTGGTTAAAATTTATATTCAAAAGTTTTGTACCTTCAAAACTAGATGAGTTATTCACTTGAAACTGGGAACTAAGCGTTGTCATCAACTCTAGTAACAGGGGCAACATTACCCATAACTCTGTTTTGTATTTTGACCGAGTTAGCCCACTTTTTACATAGACTTTGGTGTTAAAGTTTTTGTTCCAAAAATTTATAAACTATACAAGGCTCCACTTAAAAGTTTTGTATTTTAACAAATTTATGCCTCTTCCACTATCCAAAATACGTACCAACTGAAATACTTCGAATAGTCGAGCGCGCTGTCCTCTGACAGCTCTTGTTGTTTAAATCGTGCACTACAAATTGTCAAGCATGCTGTTCTTACATGAAATTCTGGCTGTTTTTAATCCCCCGCTGCAAAGCGGGAGGGGGGTTATAGGAATGCCCTTCGTCCATCTGTCTGTCCGTCCGTCCGTCTGTCCGTAACATTTTCGTGTCTACTCCATATCTCCTATACCCTTTGAAGGATTTGCATGAAACTTATCTCAAATGTTTAGGTCATTGAGACGATGTGCAGAAGGCATGAGTCAGTCATGCTGTCTCAAGGTCAAGGTCACACTTGAATGTCAAATATTCGAGCCTCCATTTCGTGTCCGCTCCATATGTCCTATACCCTTTGAAGGATTTTCATGAAACTTGGCTCAAATGTTAAGGTCATTGAGACGATGTGCAGAAGGCATGATTCAGTCACGCCAGCTTAAGGTCAAGGTCACACTTGAAGGTCAAATATTTGAGCCTAGATTTCGTGTCCGCTCCATATCTCCTATACCCTTTGAAGGATTTTCATGAAACTTGGCTCAAATGTTTAGGGCATTGAGACGATGTGCAGAAGGCATGAGTCAGTCACGCTGGCTCCAGGTCAAGGTCACACTTATAGGTCAAATATTCGAGCCTCCATTTCGTGTCCGCTCCATTTCTCCTATGCCTTTTGAAGGATTTTCATGAAACTTGGCTCAATGTTTAAGTCATTGAGACGATGTGCAGAAGGCATGGACCTTTCACGCCAGCTCAAGGTCAAGGTCACACATGAAGGTTAAATTTTTTAGCCTCCATTTTCGTGTCCGTTTTTGTGTCCGCTCCATATCTCCTATACCATTTGAAGGATTTTCATGAAACTTGGCTCAAATGTTTTGCACATTGAGACCATGTGCAGAAGGCATAAGCCAGTTACGCCAAGTCAAGGTCAAGGTCACACTTGAAGGTTGAATATTTGAGTCTGTATTTTCATGTCCGTTCTATATCTCCTATTCCCTTTGAAGGATTTTCATAAAACTTGCCTCAAATGTTTATCACATTGAGGCAATGTGCAGAAGGCATGGAGCAGTCATGCCAACTCAAGGTCAAGTTCACGCTTAAAGGTCAAATGTTTGAGTCTCCATTTTCGTGTCAGCTCCATATCTCCTATGCCCTTTAAGGAATTTTCATGAAACTGATTAAGGTCAGTGTGATACTTCAAAGTCACCTTTAAAATCTAATGAAGGATCACGGCGGGGGATATAGCTGTCCTTTAGATTGCCTTGTTCATTATATAGTTTAATTGTGGACAATTTTGCTTATAATGCTTAATTTTTTGTTACTTGTTGATACATTTTGCTGCTAATTTTATTGCTAATTTTATTGTTTTTGAATAAAAATCATGATGTGATTCATAATAACAATTATGTCCAGATAATCAATGGCTTATATAAAATACTATAATGAACTCATGTTTAAAATGTGGTTAAGAGTCTTATAAAGAGCCATGGTTTGCAAATGCACTAGTCAATATTTGTTACACAATAGTACAGTTCTAACTGGGATTCACGAATGGTATCAACAGAAACTGTCAGTTACTGCAGTTGGTAGGACTATGTCTTTGTTCATTGTTGTAATATGCTTTGATTGAGTACTTGTTATAATGATGTGAATGTAGTCCAAAGTATTTAGTTAAATTTCTTTCATTAAGTTTATTTGTTAATCCCTAACCCAAACTGTACATGTAACATGTATATACTTTCATGGTTATATAATGTTTCTTTAATATAGAACATCCTTGTTAGTTACAGGCACTGGAATATGTATAAAATAAACAAGACATGTCTTGTTTGTTTTTTCTTGTTAATCCCCGATGCGAAGCGGGAGGGGGGTTATAGGAATGCCCTTCGTCCGTCTGCCCGTCCGTCTGTCCGTAACATTTTCGTGTCCGCTCCATATCTCCTATACCCTTCGAAGGATTTTCATGAAACTTGGCTCAAATGTTTAGGTCATTGAGACGATGTGCAGAAGGCATGAGTCAGACACGCCGGCTCAAGGTCACACTTGAAGGTCAAATATTCTAGCCTCCATTTCGTGTCCGATCCATATTTCCTATACCCTTTGAAGGCTTTTCATGAAACTTGGCTCAAATGTTTAGGTCATTGAGATGATGTGCAGAAGGCATGAGTCAGTCACGCCGGCTCAAGGTCAAGGTCACACTTGAAGGTCAAATATTCAAGATTCCATTTTGTGTCCGCTCCATATCTCCTATCAAATGTTAAGGTCTTTGAGACGATGTGCAGAAGGCATGGGCCTTTCATGCAAGCTCACGGTCAAGGTCACACTTGAAGGATAAATTTTTTAGCCTCGATTTTCATGTCCGTTTTTCGTGTCCGCTCCATATCCCCGATACCCTTTGAAGGATTTTCATGAAACTTGGCTAAAATGTTTTGCTCATTGAGACCATGTGCAGAAAGCATAAGCCAGTCACGCCAACTCAAGGTCAAGGTCACACTTGAAGGTTGAATGTTTGAGCCTGTATTTTCATGTCCGTTCTATATCTCCTGTGCCCTTTAAAGGATTTTCATGAAACTTGCCTCAAATGTTTATCGCATTGAGGCAATGTGCAGAAGGCATGATGCAGTCACGCCACCTCAACGTCAAGGTCACACTTGAAGGTCAAATGTTTGAGCCTCCATTTTTGTGTCTGCTCCATATCTCCTATGCCCTTTGAAGGATTTTCATAAAACTTGGCTCAACTGTTTATCACATTGAGGCGATGTGCAGATGCCATGAAGCAGTCTTGCCACCTCAAGGTCAAGGCAACATTTAAAGGTCAAATGTTTGAGCCTCCATTTTTGTGTCAGCTCCATATCTAAATTTCTGAAACTGTACTTTCATATCTGGTCCAACTGTGCCAGATTAAGGTCATTGTGATACTTCAAAGTCACCTTTAAAATCTAATGAAGGATTATGGGGGGGGGGATATAGCTGTCCTTTGGACTGCCTTGTTAAATTTAATTTAGTGGACATGAAAATAGAGGTATGTGTATGGGTCAGGAATGTCAAAAGCAAGGCATTACAGATCTTTTAATGTCACTTAAAACACGGCTGTTTGGTATCGCCAGCTTTCTTTAATATTGTCTTGAAAATTAATACTATCAATGCAGAAAAACAAAAAGTGATGACCACCACCAACTACACCAACGTCATAAGCACTGTCATCATGGCCAAAGGCGAAAATATGTGTTAACAGTTTCTAATACCTGGGGGGGAATTGTTTTAGATCAAGGATCAAATCCTGAAGTACAGACTATCTGGAACAAGGCATAGCCCTGAGTTCAAAGATCAGACTGCACCCTCTAGTCATTTTCATATTCTTGTATGCCTGTGAGTCTTGGACACTACTGACAGACATTGAATGAATAATATAGGAGATTTTTTACAAACAAAACTAGAAATAACCTATATAGATCACATCTCCAATGAGAAGTTACGAAAAGGAATTGAGCTAGCCATCCGGCCCTGCAAAGAACTATTGACTACTGTAAAATGACCTTTAATTGCAGTTGTATGGCGCTGACATGTACCGATAGTCTACTAGATATCTAACTCGAGCTAAACAATGTCTACCAATACCCACTATCATTGACCCAGACCAACACGGTGACTTGGTATGCCTCTCAGAATTATCAAGACCTACTCTAGGCCTTTTCATGTTTACGTCACGATAGAACAGAACATTTTATTTTGTAAATGCTGGCATCCTGCCTGTAATACGTAGCATGTAATGATACATCAAATTATTATTTGTGTTATGCGCCACATAAATGTAGATATATAAGCAAATCAAAATATTGCTCAAGTAATACGTTGCAATTTCAATATAAATAAGTTATTCATACAGGTGTATTGCTTTCATTGTATGCAATTAACAATTTACAGTATAAAAAGCTAATTTTCGGATTTTCATTAATCTATACAAAAAATAGAGACAGTGGTGGTCTTCCATGATATCAGCTATCTAGATAATTTGTTCGCAGTTGCAAAACAGGGCATACAAAAAGACATGAAATTCACATTCTATTACAGATATATGATGGAAATACAGACATAACATATTTTCTCTTTGTATATTATTGTGTCTACCATTTCCTATTCGAAATGTATGATTTGAACAGTTGAACCTTGATAATGCAATTCTATGTGTTTTTGTCATTTCAATATTCAAATATTTTCAGTATTTAATAACGTTTTAAAATATTTATAATGTTGGAATCTGGGAGTGTCATGTTTGTTTTGGTGCCATTCTTGGGTTTTAATATCTAATAATCTTTGTCTAAATCTTGTAATAAAATATCAATGTTTCCAATTACCTGTGCGATCCAGGCAAAGCCAAAACCATAGGTAAACAATACGTTTTTAACTTTTGTACCCGCATCATCTAAAGATTTAAGCATTTTATAACAATTTTTCGGATATCGATTATTTGGCATTGACAATAATTTACATAAGTATTTTATACTTTGGGTATTATACGTTACCCATAACGGAAAACGTCCACATTCACATACAACAATGATCGTCTGGGCTTGCGGTGCTAATTATTGATGTGTAGATGACCATGATAATTGAGGTGTACATAATGACCCCATATATTTACATACATGTGTTGGATTTATTTGCTTGTCTCTAAATGTCCAAATCTCTTTTTTCTAAGTGGTCTGCTATTTCTAAAAGCATTTACGCGTGACCGGGCCCGGCTAGCTCAGTCGGTAGAGCGCTGGACTGTCAATCCGGGGATCGTGAGTTCGAACCCCAGCCTGGCCATATAACTTGTGTGGGGATTGGTCATGAAATTATTTCTACGGCCATTCTCCCCCTACCTCTGATTCAAATAGAGCAGTTGTCAGTTACTGGCACTTAGTACTGGTAAACCGCTTCGATCAGCTAAGCTTGCCCAGGAAAAGTGTGAGTAGGTTATCTGACTGCCGTGATATGACTGAAATAACTGTTAAAAACGGCGAATAAATCCCCAAAAAACCCACAAAAACTTCTGTTTTGTTAATATGTACTTCTATTCCTGTCTCATTACAAAATGTATCAATACAATTTTATTGTTGCTGAAGTTTCTGCACAATTTGCATCATCATCTGCGAACAACAAACAAATTCAGTCCGGTATATCATTCGAAACAAATATCCACAATGTTCTCGCAACACAATTACGAGTTCATTTATAAACAGAAAACAAAAGGTAGAACTTGTTATGTCCCCTTGTCTGGTCCCAACATTACATGGTAAATAACCTGTGTAATCTTTTTTTGTAGAGGCGATTATTTAAAACCCGTGAACATTTTATACATAACTGTAGTTATTGATATGCCTCGATAATTATTATTTTCATAGTTTGAGCTAGATTTGCACTTTTGCACCAGCGTTCTGGAACGTAACCCGTTTGAAATACAACATTTAACATATTACACAACATTGGTACTACAAAAGACTTTGTCAGACATTTCATAGACATTTCTTATTCATTTTAACTTATTTGTCTGTTAAGTTAACTACTAGCATATGATGAAGATTTTAACGATTTCCACACCTGTTTCTTTTTTTTCTCGAGTTTAAAAATTTAACTCTATTTCATTTTGGTATTTTAACTTCTTATTATTTACTTTAAATTTATTTTTCATATCTTTATACAATTCAAAATCATTGCTATCATTTGGTGAACGAAGTTTTCTTAGTGCTGAATATTAATTCAACCTTAAATTGTCACATTCATCATCCCACCATGGGGTATTCACACAATATCTAGTGCGTGGTCTGCTATGAACTTTCATGAAATCTGCTGCTTCCTGATATACATCCGTTTATGATTTAATTGCTAATTCAACTTCAGTTGCAACGTTCTGTGAAATATTATCCAGCTCGGTATCAAGACACTCTAAATTTAGTTAGAAAGACATCTAGATTTTCGTTCCATTTAAATTTTATACATTGTCTTATTCCAATATAATTTAGTTGGCTGTCATTAATATCAACACTTCTTTGAAAGGAAAATGAACATTCTAATGTTAAATGATGTGAATCATCAATGTTGCTACTCTAAAAGAACAGCAGTATCTAAATAATTCCGCAGATGAAACAATGTAATCTACTACACTTCGGCCATTTTTATTTGTATAGCATGTATAACTTACCGGTTTATCATCATGCAGACGACCATTGTCACGTGTTCGTTTTACAAAATGTAACCACAGAGCGCATATTTAACATTTGACAGTACCACCAAAGGACATAGAGCTGTTCGTACCAGCCCAATGGAAAGAAGAGCCTGTGAATATCACATGCATGTGTACCCAAGGGAGACCTCCCTCGAAAATAGAGATATTCATTGAAAATACGAAAATGACAGATATATATCCACATGACATGTACGACGGACACGCCAAGTCGTACACGAGTAACGCCACTCTTAAAATCTTCGGATAGCAGATGGAAAAATGTATTGATTACCTGCAGATATTGAGTGCACGAACCTGCCGGTCGTTACATAAACTGGAAATCGACAAGGAAAACAGTGAAGTATAAATGTACTATACTTCATCAACAACAACTATAGTTACAGCTATTACAAGATATACAACTACAAATTATGCCAGTTGGTTAACAGCACAATCCACTGCAAATTTAGCTGGACCCTTAACGTAGACAGCTTCCATATAATCAACGCTCCAAGAACATCATTGGCAAGCATGGGGTCATTCTTACATGTAAACGTCTCTATCAACTCCTCCGGACACAGTATCACCTGTGAGGCAGTGTGTGAGGAGTTTAATGTAAAGCTTCAGAAAGATCACATGCTGCAACTGCCAAGTACGTATGCGTTCAAATCAAATTATGAGTGTCAAAGTGATGGCACAATAATGCTTGGGTTATTTTAACACAATATTTAATCTGACATACCTACTGCTGATTTCTTTCTTGACGTATACCAAATTTCATTTTCAAACGGTGAATTGCGTAATATTCACAAACAAAAAAACAAGAGTTAAACTTATTACAATCTCTTTGATCACATTTTTTCTTATTTCCTGTGATATTTCTCTGTAAAAGGCAATATTGCAAATTCCTACAATTTTAAAAC
The DNA here is from genome assembly GCA_027627225.1 of Congeria kusceri. Lineage (NCBI taxonomy): Eukaryota > Metazoa > Mollusca > Bivalvia > Myida > Dreissenidae > Congeria > Congeria kusceri. The sequence continues at coordinate 62,128,386 of CM051035.1, forward strand.
CCCATTTTTGGCAAGAACGATATACACTACGTGTAAACAGAAATAGCCCTTTCCATTGCATTATTTCAAATGACATTGAATGCGATAAGGTGTCATTGATTTCGTATAAAGTGTTGTTCTTATTTAACCACTAAACACTAATTCACTTCCAAAAAATTGGCACACATTGTTTGCATACGATAGCTGTGATTTATGTTTAAAATAGCTTTCAGTGAAACCCAGAATAACACAAGCAGTTGTAGAAACGGGTGATATTGAATCAGATGACAGACGTGTACAATGTACTGCACGAAGCCATCCGATAGGCAACATATAAATCAGAAGAAGGATACACCTGCTTTGCTGACAACATATGTGAGCATGACACAAAACGCATTGTACTACCTAATGTGTTGGGAAAAGGTAAATATATGATTAATCGATGATTCGTATTATTAAATGTTCCAGGTAACACACAAATTAAATCAACCAGCTGCGTTTATTAATTTAATCATCTGGTTTAAAATCCATCTGGCGTTAGCACCCACATTATCCATGACACAATTTCAAACCCTGGATCAAAAATACAAGAATTTCGCTCTGTTAGCTGTTATAGTTGTTGCTGTCTGAGGCGATGCTTGTTCTGATCATGCCCTTTTTGCTGCAGGTGATGCACATCATAATGATTATTATGCTTAATGCGCATCAGTTGTTAACTTGATTTCTGCTGATAATCGCGCTGTCGTTTCCGTGTTGTTGCTGTGGTTGATGATGCGATTCTTTACGGGGCTAGTATGGAAAAATAATTCAGTGCGGTATGTGTGTTTTCGTGAGGGTGCTTGTAAGGTCCATTTTACGCATATAATACTGTCAAAGTGGTACTATATTTGACGATCGCAATGTGGACTTGTGATATACGTACGCTTTGTTAGAGGGCCTTACTTTGCTGAGATTGAATTTGACAGCTGAAAGATATTCTCTCGCAATGTTAACGAGCCCTTAAAAGAGGCCGTTGTTTGTCAGCCAAGCACACGAGCCTTACGCGCGTTCACCGCGGGTACGTACGGCGCGCGAGCTGAATGCCGAACAACAGACAATCAACATCACACCAGTATCATCAGCACAAAAGCATCTGCATCATCGTCAGCAGCAGCCCATCCGTCATTAAGACCAATGCAAATTTGATAAAGTGCAGCAAGCAACATCAGCAGCACCCGTATCAACATCGGCGCCACGTTCAGCAGCACTCTTCATATGTCATGCCCTAACACTGAACAAATTACACGCATTATTATAAGAATCGTGTTAAAATCATGCATTTACATCAATAAAAGAAGAGTGCACTTTTCAACCAAGAAGGACAATTGTGTCGTACCTATACTGTGGTATATACGAGCTGTTCCCCTTTAACTGATTTTACAAAGGTCATAATGCTTTAGGTAGGCATACTGATATAGGTTTACTAAGCATTGAAACCATATCTTAGAAACGCATGCCAGAAATCATACTGTTTTCGAGAGAACACTAAGAGTACTGCTGTTAACAATAAAAGGCGTTAACACTTGGTATAACACCTTTATATTATTGGCATTTACTTTATTGACTACATGTTCAGGGTAAGCGTTTTAGTAGGCATTTAAGGTAAAGCGACATACTGCAGTTCTGACATGACATATGACAGAAATTTTGCTGGTTTTCCAGAGAGCACCATGAGTACTACTGTTAACCAGAACCAATTTTCAACCTTTGATGGCCATTTTTATTTTATTGGCATTTACTCAATTTTCGTAAAGGGTTAGGGTTAGTGTTTTAGTAGGCATTTACAGTTAAGCGACATACTGCAGTTCTGACATGACATATGACAGAAATTGTACTGGTCTGCGAGAGAGCACCATGAGTACTACTGTACACCAGAAACAGTTTTCAACCTTTGATGGCCATTTTTATTTTATTGGCATTTTCTCAATTTGAATAAAGGGTTAGGGTTAGTGTTTGAGTAGGCATTTACAGTTAAGCGACATACTGCAGTTCAGACATGACATATGACATAAATTTTACTGATTTTCGAGAGAGCACCATGAGTACTACTGTTAACCAGAAAAAGTTTTAAGCTTTTAATCGACATTTTTATTTTATTGGCATTTACTCAATTTGAGTAAAGGGTTAGGGTTAGAGTTTTACTAGTCATTTAAGGTCACGCGACATACTGCAGTTCTGACGTGACATATGACAGAAATTTTACTGGTTTTGGAGAGACCACCATGAGTAGTACTGTTAACCAGAAACAGGTTTCAAAATTTGATGGCCATATTTATTTTATTGGCATTTACTCAATTTGAGTAAATGGTTAGGGTTAGTGTTCTAGTAGGCATTTACAATTAAGCGACATACTGCAGTTCTGACATGACATATGACATAAATTTTACTGGTTTTCGAGCACCATGAGTACTACTGTTTACCAGAAAAAGTTTTCAACTTTTAATCGAGATTTTTATTATTGGCATTTACTCAATTTGAGTAAAGGGTTAGGGTTAGCGTTTTAGTATTCATTTAAAGTCACGCGACATACTGCAGTTCTGACATGACATATTACATAAATTTTACTGGTTTTCGAGAGAGCACCATGAGTACTACTGTTAACCAGAACCAGTTTTCAACCATTGATAGACATTTTTATTTTATTGGCGTTTATTCAATTTGAATAAAGGGTTTGGGTTAGTGTTTTAGTAGGCATTTACAGTTAAGCGACATACTGCAGTTCTGACATGACATATGACAGACATTTTACTGGTTTGCGAGAGAGCACCATGAGTACTACTGTTAACCGGAAAAAGTTATCAACTTTAAATCGACTTTTTTATGTTATTGGCATTTACTCAATTTGAGTAAAGGGTTAGGATTAGCGTTTTAGTATTCATTTAAAGTCACGCGACATACTGCAGTTCTGACATGACATATGACAGAAATTTTACTGGTTTTCGAGAGAGCACCATGAGTGCTACTGTTAACCAGAAACAGGTTTCAACCATTGATGGACATTTTTATTTATTGGCATTTACTCAATTTGAATAAAGGGTTAGGGTTAGTGTTTTAGTATGCATTTACAGTTAAGTGACATACTGCAGTTCTGACATGACATATGACAGAAATTGTAGTGTATTTCGAGAGAGCACCATGAGTACTACTGTTAACCAGAAAACGTTTTCAACTTTTAATCTACATTTTAATTTTATTGCCATTTACTCAATTTGAGTAAAGGGTTAGGGTTAGCGTTTTTGTAGGCATTTACAGTTAAGCGACATACTGTAGTTCTGACATGACATATGACAGAAAGTTTCTGGTTTTCGAGAGAGCACCATGAGTACCACTGTTAACCCAAAAAAGTGTTCAACCTTTGATGGCCATTTTTATTTTATTGGCATTTACTCAAGTTGAATAAAGGGTTAGGGTTAGTGTTTTAGTAGGCTAGGGTTAGGGTTAGGGTTAGGGTTAGGGGTATAAGGTAGAAACGAGAGTTGCGCATTTCAAGTTGCGCATTTGGGTTAGGTTAAGGGACAAATGACGACTTGCGGGATGCGGCATGCGGGAAGATGTGTATTTGTGAACTATTTGTATATTAAAAGCTCCGTTTTGCGCTTCTAGTTAAACGCCAGTAGTTGCTGATACTGCTGTTGCTGATGGCTGATGCTGTTATTTGCTTGCTATACTAATACACACATTGTCGCTGCTGCTGCTGCTGCTACTGTTGTTAGTTGTTGACTAGGTTGAGTAAAATAATGGTAAAAATGACATAAACAATATTCATGCTACTTGATTACAAGAAGGGCGCTCTGATAGCTGTTATAGTTGTTGCTGTCTGAGGTGATGCTTGTTCTGATCATGCCCTTTTTGCTGCAGGTGATGCACATCATAATGATTATTATGCTTAATGCGCATCAGTTGTTATCTTGATTTCTGCTGATAATCGCGCTGTCGTTTCCGTGTTGTTGCTGTGGTTGATGATGCGATTCTTTACGGGGGTAGTATGGAAAAAATAATTCAGTGCGGTATGTGTGTTTTCGTGAGGGTGCTTGTAAGGTCCATTTTACGCATATAATACTGTCAAAGTGGTACTATATTTGACGATCGCAATGTGGACTTGTGATATACGTACGCTTTGTTAGAGGGCCTTACTTTGCTGAGATTGAATTTGACAGCTGAAAGATATTCTCTCGCAATGTTAACGAGCCCCTAAAAGAGGCCGTTGTTTGTCAGCCAAGCACACGAGCCTTACGCGCGTTCACCGCGGGTTCGTACGGCGCGCGAGCTGAATGCCGAACAACAGACAATCAACATCACACCAGTATCATCAGCACAAAAGCATCTGCATCATCGTCAGCAGCAGCCCACCCGTCATTAAGACCAATGCAAATTTGATAAAGTGCAGCAAGCAACATCAGCAGCACCCGTATCAACATCGGCGCCACGTTCAGCAGCACTCTTCATATGTCATGCCCTAACACTGAACAAATTACACGCATTATTATAAGAATCGTGTTAAAATCATGCATTTACATCAATAAAAGAAGAGTGCACTTTTCAACCAAGAAGGACAATTGTGTCGTACCTATACTTTGGTATATACGAGCTGTTCCCCTTTAACTGATTTTACAAAGGTCATAATGCTTAGGTAGGCATACTGATATAGGTGTGCTAAGCATTGAAACCATAACTTAGAAACGCATGCCAGAAATCATACTGTTTTTGAGAGAACACAAAGAGTACTGCTGTTAACAATAAAAGGCGTTAACACTTGGTATAACACCTTTATATTATTGGCATTTACTTTATTGACTACATGTTCAGGGTAAGCGTTTTAGTAGGCATTTAAGGTAAAGCGACATACTGCAGTTCTGACATGACATATGACAGAAATTTTGCTGGTTTTCCAGAGAGCACCATGAGTACTACTGTTAACCAGAAAAAGTTAGCAACTTTAAATGGACTTTTTTTATTTTATTGGCATTTACTCAATTTGAGTAAAGGGTTAGGGTTAGAGTTTTAGTAGTCATTTAAAGTCACGCGACATACTGCAGTTCTGACGTAGAATATGACAGAAATTTTACTGGTTTTGGAGAGAGCACCATGAGTACTACTGTTAACCAGAAACAGGTTTCAAAATTTGATGGCCATTTTTATTTTATTGGCATTTACTCAATTTGAGTAAATGGTTAGGGTTAGTGTTGTAGTAGGCATTTACAATTAAGCGACATACTGCAGTTCTGACATGACATATGACATAAATTTTACTGGTTTTCGAGCACCATGAGTACTACTGTTTACCAGAAAAAGTTTTCAACTTTTAATCGATATTTTTATTATTGGCATTTACTCAATTTGAGTAAAGGGTTAGGGTTAGCGTTTTAGCATTCATTTAAATTCACGCGACATACTGCAGTTCTGACATGACATATGACATCAATTTTACTGGTTTTCGAGAGAGCACCATGAGTACTACTGTACACCAGAAACAGTTTTCAACCATTGATAGACATTTTTATTTTATTGGCGTTTACTAAATTTGAATAAAGTGTTTGGGTTAGTGTTTTAGTAGGCATTTACAGTTAAGCGACATACTGCAGTTCTGACATGACATATGACAGACATTTTACTGGTTTTCGAGAGAGCACCATGAGTACTACTGTTAACCGGAAAAAGTTATCAACTTTAAATCGACTTTTTTTATTTTATTGGCATTTACTCAATTTGAGTAAAGGGTTAGGATTAGCGTTTTAGTATTCATTTAAAGTCACGCGACATACTGCAGTTCTGACATGACATATGACAGAAATTTTACTGGTTTTCGAGAGAGCACCATGAGTGCTACTGTTAACCAGAAACAGGTTTCAACCATTGATGGACATTTTTATTTATTGGCATTTACTCAATTTGAATAAAGGGTTAGGGTTAGTGTTTTAGTATGCATTTACAGTTAAGCGACATACTGCAGTTCTGACATGACATATGACAGAAATTGTAGTGTATTTCGAGAGAGCACCATGAGTACTACTGTTAACCAGAAAACGTTTTCAACTTTTAATCGACATTTTAATTTTATTGCCATTTACTCAATTTGAGTAAAGGGTTAGGGTTAGCGTTTTAGTAGGCATTTACAGTTAAGCGACATACTGTAGTTCTGACATGACATATGACAGAAAGTTTCTGGTTTTCGAGAGAGCACCATGAGTACAACTGTTAACCCCAAAAAGTGTTCAACCTTTGATGGGCATTTTTATTTTATTGGCATTTACTCAAGTTGAATAAAGGGTTAGGGTTAGTGTTTTAGTAGGCTAGGGTTAGGGTTAGGGTTAGGGGTATAAGGTAGAAACGAGAGTTGCGCATTTCAAGTTGCGCATTTGGGTTAGGTTAAGGGACAAATGACGACTTGCGGGATGCGGGATGCGGGAAGATGTGGATTTGTGAACTATTTGTATATTAAAAGCTCCGTTTTGCGCTTCTAGTTAAACGCCAGTAGTTGCTGATACTGCTGTTGCTGATGGCTGATGCTGTTATTTGCTTGCTACACTAATACACACATTGTCGCGGCTGCTGCTGCTGCTGCTGCTACTGTTGTTAGTTGTTGACTAGGTTGAGTAAAATGATGGTAAAAATGACATAAACAATATTCATGCTACTTGATTACAAGAAGGGCGCTCTGATAGCTGTTATAGTTGTTGCTGTCTGAGGTGATGCTTGTTCTGATCATGCCCTTTTTGCTGCAGATGATGCACATGATAATGATTATTATGCTTAATGCGCATCAGTTGTTAACTTGATTTCTGCTGATAATCGCGCTGTCGTTTCCGTGTTGTTGCTGTGGTTGATGATGCGATTCTTTACGGGGGTAGTATGGAAAAAATAATTCAGTGCGGTATGTGTGTTTTCGTGAGGGTGCTTGTAAGGTCCATTTTACGCATATAATACTGTCAAAGTGGTACTATATTTGACGATCGCAATGTGGACTGGTGATATACGTACGCTTTGTTAGAGGGCCTTACTTTGCTGAGATTGAATTTGACAGCTGAAAGATATTCTCTCGCAATGTTAGCGAGCCCCTAAAAGAGGCCGTTGTTTGTCAGCCAAGCACACGAGCCTTACGCGCGTTCACCGCGGGTTCGTACGGCGCGCGAGCTGAATGCCGAACAACAGACAATCAACATCACACCAGTATCATCAGCACAAAAGCATCTGCATCATCGTCAGCAGCAGCCCACCCGTCATTAAGACCAATGCAAAATTGATAAAGTGCAGCAAGCAACATCAGCAGCACCCGTATCAACATCGGCGCCACGTTCAGCAGCACTCTTCATATGTCATGCCCTAACACTGAACAAATTACACGCATTATTATAAGAATCGTGTTAAAATCATGCATTTACATCAATAAAAGAAGAGTGCACTTTTCAACCAAGAAGGACAATTGTGTCGTACCTATACTGTGGTATATACGAGCTGTTCCCCTTTAACTGATTTTACAAAGGTCATAATGCTTTAGGTAGGCATACTGATATAGGTGTGCTAAGCATTGAAACCATAACTTAGAAACGCATGCCAGAAATCATACTGTTTTCGAGAGAACACTAAGAGTACTGCTGTTAACAATAAAAGGCGTTAACACTTGGTATAACACCTTTATATTATTGGCATTTACTTTATTGACTACATGATCAGTGTAAGCGTTTTAGTAGGCATTTAAGATAAAGCGACATACTGCAGTTCTGACATGACATATGACAGAAATTTTACTGGTTTGCGAGAGAGCACCATGAGTACTACTGTACACCAGAAACAGTTTTCAACCTTTGATGACCATTTTTATTTTATTGGCATTTACTCAATATGAATAAAGGGTTCGGGTTAGTGTTTTAGTAGGCATTTACAGTTAAGCGACATACTGCAGTTCAGACATGACATATGACATAAATTTTATTGTTTTCGAGAGAGCACCATGAGTACTACTGTTAACCAGAAAATGTTTTAACCTTTCAGTCGACATTTTTATTTTATTGGCATTTACTCAATTTGAGTAAAGGGTTAGGGTTAGAGTTTTAGTAGTCATTTAAAGTCACGCGACATACTGCAGTTCTGACGTGACATATGACAGAAATTTTACTGGTTTTGGAGAGAGCACCATGAGTACTACTGTTAACCAGAAACAGGTTTCAAAATTTGATGGCCATTTTTATTTTATTGGCATTTACTCAATTTGAGTAAATGGTTAGGGTTAGTGTTCTAGTAGGCATTTACAATTAAGCGACATACTGCAGTTCTGACATGACATATGACATAAATTTTACTGGTTTTCGAGCACCATGAGTACTACTGTTTACCAGAAAAAGTTTTCAACTTTTAATCGATATTTTTATTATTGGCATTTACTGAATTTGAGTAAAGTGGTAGGGTTAGCGTTTTAGCATTCATTTAAATTCACGCGACATACTGCAGTTCTGACATGACATATGACATCAATTTTACTGGTTTTCGAGAGAGCACCATGAGTACTACTGTACACCAGAAACAGTTTTCAACCATTGATAGACATTTTTATTTTATTGGCTTTTACTAAATTTGAATAAAGGGTTTGGGTTAGTGTTTTAGTAGGCATGTACAGTTAAGCAACATACTGCAGTTCTGACATGACATATGACAGACATTTTACTGGTTTTCGAGAAAGCACCATGAGTAATACTGTTAACCAGAAAAAGTTATCAACTTTAAATCGACTTTTTTAATTTTATTGGCATTTACTCAATTTGAGTAAAGGGTTAGGATTAGGCGTTTGAGTATTCATTTAAAGTCACGCGACATACTGCAGTTCTGACATGACATATGACATAAATTTTACTGGTTTTCGAGCACCATGAGTACTACTGTTTAGCAGAAAAAGTTTTCAACTTTTAATCGATATTTTTATTATTGGCATTTACTCAATTTGAGTAAAGTGTTAGGGTTAGCGTTTTAGCATTCATTTAAATTCACGCGACATACTGCAGTTCTGACATGACATATGACATCAATTTTACTGGTTTTCGAGAGAGCACCATGAGTACTACTGTACACCAGAAACAGTTTTCAACCATTGATAGACATTTTTATTTTATTGGCGTTTACTCAATTTGAATAAAGGGTTTGGGTTAGTGTTTTAGTGGGCATTTACAGTTAAGCGACATACTGCAGTTCTGACATGAAATATGACAGATATTTTACTGGTTTTCGAGAGAGCACCATGAGTACTACTGTTAACCAGAAAAAGTTATCAACTTTAAATCGACCTTTTTTATTTTATTGGCATTTACTCAATTTGAGTAAAGGGTTAGGATTAGCGTTTGAGTATTCATTTAAAGTCACGCGACATACTGCAGTTCTGACATGACATATAACATAAATTTTACTGGTTTACGAGCACCATGAGTACTACTGTTTAGCAGAAAAAGTTTTCAACTTTTAATCGATATTTTTATTATTGGCATTTACTCAATTTGAGTAAAGTGTTAGGGTTAGCGTTTTAGCATTCATTTAAATTCACGCGACATACTGCAGTTCTGACATGACATATGACATCAATTTTACTGGTTTTCGAGAGAGCACCATGAGTACTACTGTACACCAGAAACAGTTTTCAACCATTGATAGACATTTTTATTTTATTGGCGTTTACTAAATTTGAATAAAGGGTTTGGGTTAGTGTTTTAGTAGGCATTTACAGTTAAGCGACATACTGCAGTTCTGACATGACATATGACAGACATTTTACTGGTTTTCGAGAGAGCACCATGAGTACTACTGTTAACCGGAAAAAGTTATCAACTTTAAATCGACTTTTTTTATTTTATTGGCATTTACTCAATTTGAGTAAAGGGTTAGGATTAGCGTTTTAGTATTCATTTAAAGTCACGCGACATACTGCAGTTCTGACATGACATATGACAGAAATTTTACTGGTTTTCGAGAGAGCACCATGAGTGCTACTGTTAACCAGAAACAGGTTTCAACCATTGATGGACATTTTTATTTATTGGCATTTACTCAATTTGAATAAAGGGTTAGGGTTAGTGTTTTAGTATGCATTTACAGTTAAGCGACATACTGCAGTTCTGACATGACATATGACAGAAATTGTAGTGTATTTCGAGAGAGCACCATGAGTACTACTGTTAACCAGAAAACATTTTCAACTTTTAATCGACATTTTAATTTTATTGCCATTTACTCAATTTGAGTAAAGGGTTAGGGTTAGCGTTTTAGTAGGCATTTCCAGTTAAGCGACATACTGTAGTTCTGACATGACTTATTACAGAATGTTTCTGGTTTTCGAGAGAGCACCATGAGTACTACTGTTAACCCAAAAAAGTGTTCAACCTTTGATGGCCATTTTTATTTTATTGGCATTTACTCAAGTTGAATAAATGGTTAGGGTTAGTGATTTAGTAGGCTAGGGTTAGGGTTAGGGTTAGGGTTAGGGTATAAGGTAGAAACGAGAGTTGCGCATTTCAAGTTGCGCATTTGGGTTAGGTTAAGGGACAAATGACGACTTGCGGGATGCGGGATGCGGGAAGATGTGGATTAGGGTAACTCAGGGCTATGCCTTGTTCTAGATGTTCTGGCAAGTACTTCAGAATTTGATCCTTCATCTAAAACAATTCCCCCCCAGGTATTAGAAACTGTTAACACATATTTTCGCCTTTGGCCATGATGACAGTGCTTATGACGTTGGTGTAGTTGGTGGTGGTCATTACTTTTTGTTTTTCGGCATTTACTCAATATGAGTAAAGGGTTAGGGTTAGTGTTTTAGTAGGTATTTACAGTTAAGCGACATACTGCAGTTCAGACATGACATATGACATAAATGTTACTGGTTTTCGAGAGAGCACCATGAGTACTACTGTTAACCAGAAACTGTTTTAAGCTTTTAATCGACATTTTTATTTTATTGGCATTTACTCAATTTGAGTAATGGGTTAGGGTTAGAGTTTTAGTAGTCATTTAAAGTCACGCGACATATTGCAGTTCTGACGTGACATATGACAGAAATTTTACTGGTTTTGGAGAGAGCACCATGAGTACTACTGTTAACCAGAAACAGGTTTCAAAATTTGATGGCCATTTTTATTTTATTGGCATTTACTCAATTTGAGTAAATGGTTAGTGTTAGTGTTCTAGTAGGCATTTACAATTAAGCGACATACTGCAGTTCTGACATAACATATGACAGAAATTTTACTGGTTTTCGAGCACCATGAGTACTACTGTTTACCAGAAAATGTTTTCAACTTTTAATCGATATTTTTATTATTGGCATTTACTCAATTTGAGTAAAGGGTTAGGGTTAGCGTTTTAGTATTCATTTAAAGTCACGCGACATACTGCAGTTCTGACATGACATATGACATACATTTTACTGGATTTCGAGAGAGCACCATGAGTACTACTGTCAACCAGAAACAGTTTTCAACCATTGATAGGCATTTTTATTATTGACATTTACTCAATTTGAGTAAAGGGTTAGGGTTAGCGTTTTAGTATTCATTTAAAGTCACGCGACATACTGCAGTTCTGACATGACATATGACATACATTTTACTGGATTTCGAGAGATTGAAACAAGCAATGCATAACAAACATAGTTACTTACCTTTAACTCTGGTTTTGGAGCTCTCAGAAACACGTCTGCTCTGCTCGACTGCTGAAATGCAACTGAGAGCACAACATTGCAAATCTTAACGAAATTTTAAATACTTCACATGTTATGGCAAACATAGTCGTTCTGTACAACCAACCTTCAATAACGGTTTGAGAGCTCTTAGAAACACATCTGCTCTGCTCGACTGCTGAAATGCAACTGACAGCACATTACTGAAAATCTGAACAAACATGTAATATGATTCTAAGTATGGAACACATAGTCATTGTACACAACTCAATTGCCAATCAAGTCTTACGGTCTTCTCTTCATTTGTAACTCAAAAGTGAATAGAGAAACATCACAGCACCCAATGCTCATTTGTTGTTTCAAGCTACATTTTAGTACATGCAAAGTACACCTATTTATTTTGCTGTAGACTGAAAGCAGCCCTGCAAAAAAAGCACATCCTACCTAATATGTTGTGAAACACCTACTGATCCCAAACTCTGAGAGTGAACAATTTTTGTGTATAGCTCTACCAATATAGACTGTAACCGTGTAAAAGACTATCTCACTGAGTCAGAACAAACGTTTACACTCATAACTCATAGTAATTGAAAAACTTCTTACCTTCAATAATAGCTGAATTTCCACAACTGTCCTGCTCAACTACTTCGGGTCTCTGTTCACTTCAACAGTCAAGTCATCATGGCATGATCTGAAATGTACTAAAACAAGCAATGCATAGCACACACAGTCACTTACCTTGAAATCTGGTTTTGGAGCTCCAGAAAACACGTCTAGTCTGTTCAGCTGCCAAATTTCAACTGAGAGCACATCACTGAGAATCTGAACAAAAATGTAATATGATGCTAAGTATGGCAAAGACAGTCATTGTACACAACTCATTTACCAACCCCAGTCTATACTGTCATTTCAACTGTGAAACCAAAGTGAATATCATATCAGACATGTTGCTATCAATAATCGTTGCTACACTTTCATTGCTCTGTCAAACATTTCACTTAATCTGGAACAATGTTTCACTCTGCAATTGTCAAGCAGAGACTGACCACCACATGGCTATACCAAATTAGAGCTCACAGTGCTAAACATCTACAATACTTACCACAGCCCCTCTGAAAGCAAATCAGCATGCATACAAAACAATATCATAGAACAGACGTGCCCACAAGCAGCTCACCATCATGTTATACCTCGGTTTTGACATATAATCACAAACGTTAGAGTCAATATCGTGTTACATCATCTCTTTGCTATATCAAGTCCCAGTACTGAGTTATTCTACCCATCGCAGTAAATTCACTTCTTATCGGTAGCTCAAAATGCTAGGCTGTCAAACCATCATACACCAGCATACTGTTTGTTCCATTTCAATTCAAGTCAAACACTCAAATATTTTCACCACCATTATTCACAAATACAAACTCATGTAAAAAGACAAAAAATGTACTCACAATTTATGCAGCTCCACGAAACACGTCCGCACAGCTCGACATCTGAACAGCAACTGGCCATCAACTGCTACAAGTCTCAAAAAAAATTCAATAAACAGTCAAAGTCAAGAGCTCCTAAAAACACGTCCGATCGCTTCGACGCCCAAACCTCAAATGAAGTCAAAGTTGCCCAAAAAATAAATTTCTGTCAAACACTTCATATTTAACGCGTAGTGAAAGACATCGCAGTCAGTTAGCAATAATCATTCAGTAGTCAACATCGTTTACTCAGTTAAACTTCATGTCCAAAGTCAAGTCGCTATCAAGTTAAGTCCCTATCGTACATCGCTGTTGCGACAAAACAATACAGTAACCCAAGTAGCAAGTCAAGAAATATCATACAAAATCATTTCATATCCAACCCTTCTTCAAGTCAAGACCTAGCGCAACAGTCCGACAGTCACCATCATTAAATAACGTCGAGTATGTCCACATTTAACAAAACTTAATTCAGCTTAACTGAAAATATTTTTCATCAGCAATACTATACAGCGCTGTCTTCACTCAAGACCTACTGTAGACAGCCTAAGTCGTCAAGTCACCTAGTTTCTAAAGAATAAATTTCAATTCCACTGAAAGTATTTTTCATCAACAGTCAGAGCTAAAAAAATCACGTCCGACCCTGTCAATGTCCAACAGTCAACTGAGAACAAGTCCCAGTAAAACAATTTCAAACTCAAAATATTTTTGTCAGAGCTCCGAAAACACGTCCGTCTTCGTTAACGTCCAACAGTCAACTGACCAAAAGTCATAGTAAAAAAAATTCGAAGTCAAAAAACATTATTGTCAGAGCTCCGAAAACACGTCCGTCTTGGTCAACGTCCAACAGTCAACTGACCAAAAGTCATGTAGCGCAATGGAGCAACGTCGTTCAGAGCATCGAAAAACACGTCCGTCTTGGTCAACGTCCAACAGTCAACTGAGACTAAGTCGTAGTAAAAAAAAATCAAACTCAAAATATTTTTGTCAGAGCTCAAAAAAACACGTCCGACCCTGTCAATGTCCAACAGTCAACTGAGAACAAGTCCCAGTAAAAAAAATTCAAACTCAAAATATTTTTGTCAGAGCTCCGAAAAACACGTCCGTCCTCGTCAACGACCAAGTCTCGACTGAGCGAAAGTCAAATTTTATAATACCGCGACGTCGGTCAGAGCATCGAAAAACATGTCCGCTCTCGACGACGACCAAACCTTGAATGACAGCGAATCGCATAGAAAATGATTACTGACCAAGAATTAAGATATAGATTCATTGCGTATTTGGTGATTTATCGTAGAATCATACTTACCATTCTACCACCTAAAATGCTATCCACATAGATCTTTGTGATGACTTTAGTTTCAAGAACATACAGACTGAACAATTTTCAGCATGTTTGTTCTGAAAAATGAAACTGTCCATCCTTCCTTCCAATATGCCTTTCGAGATCCAGTTAAATCATGATGTAGATTTATTTCTGAGGTTTAAATATTTTTAAAGCGAAACAGAAGTCAAGCTTAAATGTGATTCCCTCCCGAGTTAAAAGTTTACAATCAAGCCAAAATTAAGCCTTTCAGTAAGAATACCATGATATTTCTGTAGTTTTTCTCTACAAATACAGATTTACAAATTCAAAGCAGTTTCGTCAACAAGAAATCAACATGCGATGTCGATCTACAGAAATATGCCAGTTCTAGCCTATATAGAATAAATCAACGCAAACGCACTAACCGTCATTGCCCTGAAATAATCCTAAATCATGTTAAATATTCAATCCATACACTATTGAATAAAACAAAGACACAAAACATCCATTTCTCCACGCGTTATTTTTCTTCTATAGGCCTTAACAATTCAAGATTCTCGAAAAAAATCAATATCTAACATGACGTAACGAATCTACACCGAGAGCGATGATTTTTACTACCAAAGCGACTGGCCAGTTGTTTTTGTTTCGGCATATTTTGCGATTCTAGGCTTGATGTTCCGAAAAGAAATATCACAACCTATATACCAAAATATTCAGCATGAAAATCCCTACATGGTGATATTAGTATAATTTGTGTATCTGTAAAAATGTTCATGTATCATCATATTTTCGCTGAAACTACAAGTAAATTTGCGTTTAAATCAAAATATCTTGTATAGCCCGTCAAACGAGAAACAAAATATCATTCAATTTGGTCAACGGGTTGCAGAGAAAATCAACTTAAACCGCTTGCGAAGAAACACAGTTTTTCCATAAACGTCGCTTTAAGTTGTAGGATGAGAAATATTAAATGACGTCATAAATTTGCACCGAGAACGAAGGGTCAATTCTTTGCGATTTATGAAATGTGTGTTTGTTGCGATATGGTTTTCGGTCCGTATTATTGAAGTCTGTCTCAAAAACATCGAGTATGTTACACCAAAATGCGCAGAATTTTAACCCCTATTGAATGATACCAAGATTATTACACTTGTTCAAGAGCTGAAAAATCTTTCTTCATAAGAACGTGATTTCGGTTAGACAAGTGACGTTTTGACACACACGCGTTGATCTGAGAGCAAAATGCAAAGAATACAGATTGTTCATGTCAGCTTGCTGATTATCGTGAAGAAAATTTCATGAAAATATGTCCACTCGTTCCCGAGAAATTCGACATAAACCGCTTCCAAACAAACACAGTTTTGTGTACTATTCGCTTTGTAACGTCGTTCGGTTTAACTCGATACTTGAAATCCGTTTGTTGTAGAAGTAGAAGCGTTTTTTGGCTGTATTTTCGTTGTGATTAGACTTATTGTGGAATGCACATCATTGTGTGCGGAATTAAATTCTGTACAATGATGCCACTTTTATTTTACTTGTTTCAAATGTGAAAATTTTTCCTTCTTAGAGACCTGTTTTTTATGCTAAAAAGTGAAAAATTCTCATATACACGTTATGATTAGAGCAAAATGTTCCCAACAAAAAATGTTGCTAGTATCATGCCTGATAATATGTTGAAGATTTCATGTTGATATGTTCACTGGTTGTTGAGAAATTTAACTTAAACCTACTGTCGCGAATCCGATTCTCTGTAGACGACATAAATCGAAACGACGCTGAGCATTTTGAAGTTCTTGTCAAAAGCGTGTTATATAGAAAAACTGTTTTCGGCCAGTATTGATGAAGCGATAAAATAAACCATCAAGTATTTGGTATCTAAATGTGCGGAATTCAATTTTCTATAACACGATACCAAATTCATTACACTATCTGAGAAGACAAAAATGTTTTCTTCTAAGCGACCTGTTTTTCATCCTTTTAACTGAAATTTTCTCATATATGCGTAAACATTAGAGCAAATTGTACAGTATATGATTTGTAGCTTATGTCGAGCTGAACAATGTGGTAAACATTTCATGTTCATATCTCAAGCCGTTGCAGAGAAATATCACTTAAATCTTTTTGCACAAACTCCGATTGTCCGTAGACTACCTGCAATGAAACGACGTTGTACGTTACAGTATATTTTATGAAGATTTTATCGAGAGCGTGTTTAGCGAAAAATGTTTTCGGCCAGTATTGATGAAGCGACACCATAAACCAGCAATTGTTGCAATCAAAATGCGTGGAATAAAATTCTCTACAATATGATACCAAATTCAGTTCACTATCTATACAGACAAAAAAGTGTTCTTCTTAGCGAAGTTTTTACAGTTGATTTTTTTATACCAGCATTCAACTGAGAACAAGATGTACAGAATAAAATTTGTAGATAGCATTAAGTTGTTTAAAGTTGTGAAGATTTCAACTCAATATCTCAAGCGGTTGTGAAGAAAATGAATTTAAACCGTTGATTATGAAAATCCTATTTTCTACACTGTGCGCTAAATAACGTCGTCGAGTCAAAGTTGAGTATCGCTACTTCAAAATGCGTTTGTGTTGCGCTGTTTTTCTGCTCTATTCATGGAGTTGTTACCGAAAGCATTTCGTATTACACCACATTGATCGGATAGGAATTCTCTACAATGCGATACCAAACTTGTTTCACCAAACATATAGATGAAAAAGTGTTGTTCTTGCGAAAGTTTTGAAAGTGGAATTCCACATATAGGCATTAATTTCAGGATAAAACTTATTGAACAAAACTTGTTGCTACCAGCTAGTTATCGTACTGAAAATTTGAACTCAATATCTTAACTGATAGCCGAGAAATATTCAGTTAAACCTTGTGTAGAAAATCAGCTTTCGTTGTAAACATGGCTCTATCACGACGTCGTGTTTAATTTGGTAAGCCAGGCAAAATGCGCATATAGAAAAATAGTTTTCGGAGCGCATTGTTGCAGTGGTAGTCAAAACCATACAGCGTTATACATAAATATGTTCGGAGTAAAATTCTGAGTATTTTGATACCAATGTCATTGCAATAGGTACAAAGATGGAAATGTTTTGTTCTTGCGAATGTTTTGAAAGTGATTTTAGTTATGTAAGTGTTTAAGTGAGACACATATGTACTGAAGAAGACTTTTAGCTAGCATTGAGCTGACTATTTTGGTAAAAATTTGATCAAAATATCTGCAGTGGTTGTTGAGAAAAACGCTCTTAAACATTTTGGCTAAATATGAGCTATATGGGGACTATGCAGCGAATTAACGTTGCGTAAACATTCTGAAGAAATCGTTCTGAGTATACAGTGCTCTGGTTGTTTTTGGCCAGTATTGTTATAGCGATACGATTAACCATCTAATATTAGACATCGAAATGTTCGGAACAAAATTCCCTATACATTGATACTAATTTTGTGTCTCTTGTACAACACATGAAAATCTTTCCTTCATAACAACGTATTTTTCGTGCTAAAAAGTGAAGTTTTGTCATATAATCGTTTAAGCTAGAGCAAAGTGTATAGAATAAGTATTGTAGTGTTAGTCAAGGCGAGTGATTCTGTGAAAATTTAATCACAATATCTCCAGCAGTTGTTGAGAAAACCAGATTTAAACGTTTTGGGTAAAAATCAGCTCTCCGAAGACTACATGCACTGAAATGACGTTGCGATTAAAGTGTAACTATTTGTACTCAATGACCTCGCAGCGCTGCGTTTCGATTTTCTCATGCGATGCTGTCAGTAAAGTTGTAAGCTCGGTTGTTTTGGATGAGACATACGTGTTGTAGATCTGTTCAAAATATAGGCAGTGACTGCTTGACAAGTTTCATTGAATCATATGCTGTGTACAAGACTACTGATAAAATTGTATATGGTTGCTCATATGACTGTGAAGAAATAAACGACAAACACTGACATTTGCTTGTTGTGTTTTCATGCCACATTGTTCTATAGCATACATGTGTCAATATACCTGCTGCGTGAAAACCGTCGAATGTAAACATCATTTTTATTGCACAACGTCATGTACTGTACATTGCTGAATGCTTCGATTGTATTGCAAAAAGAAAACGGGTTATGTGACAGCAATGCTTCACATTTTCTCGACAGACCTGCAAAAAAATATCACATATTGTACATCATTATGACCAGCAAATATCTATCATCATGATCATGTATGTTAACAGCAAGTATTTACTCGCATACGCATGTTACAGCTTTTAAACCGCAAAACAACGTTTTTACGCATGAAGTCAAATAATGTGCAGTTCCAGTTGGCAATAAAATGTACATTTCTAGAATCGCTATGATTTGCACTTTATTTTGGTGTTTAGCTCATGACAATCGGATCAGTGGTCAACAATCTATGGGCTTAAATCAGTTGTAAGAAACACACATAAATTCAACGCTATTTGTAAACATCGATACACAGTACTACAGCGTGTTCTTAAACGTCATAATTTATCAACTCTTGATTTCTAGGACAATACACCTCTCAATTGAATTTATGAAGCTTTAAATATGCTGCATTGTATGGTGAAATGATGAGTTGTGATTAAAACTTTTTTTCAAGCAGTATCATACTGAATGGTCGTTGTTTTTGTCTAAGCGTTTTTGAGATGTTTGAACTTTCTAGTATTGCTATAATCTATGTCTAAACTTTGTTCATATTGGGTCGTTAGTAAGTAGTGAACGTTTTTTAAATTTTGATACTTGGTTTCACCAAGCAGAATTGTGTAGTAGAGAAATGAACGTTAAGATTTTTAGCTGTGAAAAGTGCTGAACGTTGGCACTTTGGTTTGTTTTAAATGGAAAATGAGTCAACCATCGTATAGTACATTTCGAGCATTGTCGTTTACTCGTTCGATAATGACTCGCACAAAGTGTTGGTGCTTAGAGCTGCGAATGAGCCAGACTGTTACGCTATATAGTACTTGAGAACTTCAGTTTTGATAACTTTGTTACACCCAAGTGGTTAGTGTCGTTTGTGCTGCAGGCTGTTGGTATGAGTGTGTATTAGCGCTACTATAGAAAAGTTGTGAAAAATATTTGCGATTTTACTATGTGACCAATACTGCTTCAATAAAACGTTGATAAGAAAACAAGCTTGCGGCGTTATGATATAACTCAGTTTTGATCAAAACTATGAAAACCAGTAAACAACGTAAAATTACACACTTTGCTCGCGTATTCTCTGGTCAGAGCAAGTAGCAGCTATTCGGTATTGGCTCATTTTTCACACAAACAATTTTGTTCTGTCGAGTTGACGAATTTCTTATGACTAAAATGCTGACTAAGCGTATGCTGCTAGATGTTTCCGTAGTACTCAAACTCTGTCGAAACTTGTGAAATGTATCGATAACCTGATACAGATATGCTGTTCGCAATTTCGTTGTCACGTTGGACGTTTTGTATTCGAGTAGTATTAGAGCGATATTTGGTATATGAATAACGAAATCGGGTCGCCTGTTTTGAATTGTTACTTCGTGCTTGATGTACAAGCGGCAGTCATCTCGTAATGTGGGAAATGTCTGTCTTAGGTAGACGCCTAGTTCACTAACGTACGTACGATCAAAATATCTTACATATGAAACTTTGCTCAGCGTTTTTCTCAAATACGAATGCCTACATCTACCTCGCGTAAGAAATTTGATACTCATGTTTGTTATCACTTCATATGAGTATAGATTATTGAGGTATATACTTAAATGCATACTGGCGCGACAGGGTATATAAGGCGAGCTGTACTAGAATTGTCATCATTCGTGATTTGGCACTCGTAGAGTCAACATCATATTGCTTAACATGTCGAAATACGCTCACAGACTACCAACGTTCGAGGAACCTGAGGTTGTATGTACTGGTAGTACTTCGGCCTCGACAGGAAAACGAAAGCGACACTCGCAGCAAACTCCGTACACTCGGCCAAAACAGTCAGCATCGCAAGACTTCAAGGCGATGGGATATCACCTAAACAGAATTCGTGGCCAGTTCACGGCTTTCGCGCACAAATAGCGACTTCGCTATAACGAAGGAGGGTCGAGTTTCGCTTAACAATGATGTGTCTGCAAAAAGCTGCTTATCACCACGGCGAAGCGAACAAGTACATTGTAGACGACCAGCAACGTTTGTTTGAAGAAGAATGGTCTAAGCGAGAAAGAAATCTGCGCGAACAGAATGAAATAGAACTTGAAGAAAGGGTGAACGCAATAACGGCCCAGTTCCAGCAGCGAGAACAGAATCTGCGCGAGCAAAACAAAATTGAAATGGAAGAAAGGGTGACTGCAATGACAGCACAGTGTGAGCGGGAGAAGGAAGAAGTAGTGAAAGACTTGCGAACGTGTGTTATTTGTTGCGACGCAGAGAAAAACTACACTCTTGTTAAGTGCAAGCACACGTTTTGCGAAACGTGTTGTCTAACGATGATCTGTGACAATCGATGCGCGATGTGTCGAAGTGAAACAGATGGCTTTGTCAAAATGTTGTTAACAGATTAGATGTTATGATTGTATGTACTACAATAAAACAGATTTGAATCGTATTCTATGTCTTTGTCTTGTATCGGTAGTAATATGGTAGAAGTAGAAACTGTTATTCGCATGATCGACAGTATAATACATGATATATAGCACTTGTGTCGAGAGTTTGTAAACGAGCAAACAATTTCTGACAAACGTTCTCTTCACACAATTGGTAGTCGAACTCGAAAACTTATTGATGTCGCTAGTATGAAGAAGTAACGATATTTGCTTTTCAGGCATCAAGTATTTTGTACACAAACGTGGTATACATGTTTGAGATCTTAGTTATAAACGTTTTCACAATTTCGTTAACAACTTTGCGCGCAATGCTGTGCGCCAGGTGGCATCGGAACAATGTTGATTGAGTCAGTCGACAATAAACCTATGAACGATCAACATCTCTTGTGGTGCTGTGACAAAACATCACAACGCGAAGCGCAGCAAGTCTTCCAAAAGGTCCACTTCAGAGGCGCAGCAAGTCTTCCAAGAGGTCCGCTTCAGAGGTGCTTAAATTAACTTCGTGTCTATAAAACATTGTCTTTGCATGACAATTAGACATTCTCAATTGAGTCATAGTAGCAACATGGTCTCAAAACAGCTTACTGATGTAGGTTTTAGTTTCAATGACGATAACAATTTTCATTACACGGCCAGTAAGCTTGATGAACAATGCACTAAGCTATATAACGTTCTAAGTAATTTGCAAGACGACGAACAGGGGTTGATCGAACACAACATGCTAGAAGATGAGCAGGCAGCAAATTTCTTGGAGCAAATTGTGCAGCACAGTAGCAATGACGCTACCAGTAGTAGTACAACGAAGTCGCACAAACGCAAAGCGGGTGCCAATTCTGAGACCAGTACTAAGAAACCTAAAGGCTCGCGAAATGTGAAAAGAGACTCCAATTCAAACGCAGCTAAGAAGTGCGACTCTGTTGAAGACTACATTAGGCGCCAAGATGAAATCAAATCGTTTGTCACTAAATGCCAGACAAGTATATATAATCTGAAAAACGCATTACAGGTAGTACAATCAGATGAAAAAAGCTGGGAGAAACCGAAAACAAAGTCGAATTTGTCAAATCTTGCTACATCGATGACACAAACTATTGCCGGTATGCAAAGCGACATGCAGAACTGTGATATTGACTCCTGTAGAATTTGTCAAAATGAAAACAACCCGCCTAGAGTGATTAGCAAAAAATGCGGACACGGGTTTTGCTGTTTGAACTGCATTCCCAAATACTGGGAGTTAGTGTATGCTAACAATTCTGGAAGAATGTTTTGTATGAAGTGTAACATACAATATGATGGGCAAACGACTTGTAATTTTGGACCAGGTTATGGGATAATTGGTTAACTATGTGTCAATAAAACGAACAAAACCTTACAACTGCCTTTTCCTTTTTATTGAATCTACACTGAAATGCCAGTAACAAGAGATATATCACATTAGCTTGGTACAGTAGCACATATTCCTTGTAGATTAACAGTATGTGCTACTATACCAAATGCTTAGTACAAGATACATTTCTCAACCTTGTTTTCAATAAGAGTAAGA
The DNA here is from genome assembly GCA_027627225.1 of Congeria kusceri. Classification (NCBI taxonomy): domain Eukaryota; kingdom Metazoa; phylum Mollusca; class Bivalvia; order Myida; family Dreissenidae; genus Congeria; species Congeria kusceri. The sequence continues at coordinate 62,150,954 of CM051035.1, forward strand.
CTGCTGAGCAAGCAAAACACAGTACCAGCTGTAACAGTCATGAAAACTGTTTTGCCATTTCATACATCTTTTAGCAATGAGTAGTAGAAATATACAAACTGCACCAATGCTGCAATCTCTGACCAGATATAAAAGTACAATGTAAAATGAATAGATACATGGAGATACATGGTTACTTCATATGCTAAATATCAACAGAATACCATGCACTACTGACTATGTGACCATTTTACAGTTTCTTCTATCTAGCATTTTATGATAGAATGCATTTGGCACTATACCACTCAGATATGTGAAAATATTTAATGGTGTAGGGTCGATTTGTGATTTCAACATACTTGTTTATGCTCATAACTGCTTTTTGGGACAAGAAACCTGTACTTCAACCAAAATGGTTTGGTATTTTTGCTGTAAATCTCATCAAAACATGTTATATAGCATTGTAGTTTTCATTTACCTATATTTGGTGTAAATATAGGCTGAGCAGATACACTGCATTCTCAAATTCAAACCAGAGCTAGGACTTGAACCTAGATCTCCTTCTGCAAGAGAAGGCATTCTACATTGAACCACTCTGGCAGTATGAATTGATCAGCACTGTACACTTGCATTGTACTTTAAATCTCATATATTAATACTATAGGTAACCATCAAAAAAGCCAAATCAAATCATGACAGGCTGTGATTTTTAGACATCCACACAGATTGTGCATATGAATTGAACTTGTTATGGCGAGACATTTACATGCCTGCGAAAAAGTAGAATTCCCAAAATGATCTGTATATACCATTTTTTCTCACAAATAGCACCAAAACTGTTATGCAGGATTTGCATTTCAAATTTCATATCATATAACTATAGGTGCTCATCAAATAGCCAGACCAACACAGGCTTTGAGCTGTGGAGAGGCGACTGTTTTTTAGTGTTCAGATGTGGTGATGTTGAGTAAGAAGTGTTAACCACCAAAGCGTGAGTACTAACATTTTTGTATACTAATGTGAAACAAAGGCCAGGGTAGAAGTAGCCAGTACTTGCATGTACGCTTGCTGTGTTGGTGATACAGTATAACAGATGATGAAATATGATACTGAATGAAGTTGTCTTGCTGTGCTACTAACCAGATATGATATCAATATGTATTGACATGATTTGAAATAGTGTATGATGATGTGAAATGGTGGTAAAATGATTTTGATTTGGTTTTGAAGAATGTTTATCCCATTTTTGTCGGAACACGAATTCAGTCGTATTTGCCCGTTGAAAGCATTAGAAAAATATACTATTTAAGTGAAACGTTGTGTTGCTGTGTATTATACGAGCATGAAACGCAAACTAGATCAGTTAACTTTGTGGAACGCTGCTAATGTCCACGAACACGTAACCATGTGGCATTGGTGGAAATCTATACGAAGAAAAACGTTCACAAACAATGAAATCTCCGATTGTGACACGACACAATTGCTACACTCGGCTAGTGTCAAAAAACCAAAAATGCATTCAGATAAGTTTCTTACATCGTTTTCGGTTGGTCTGCGTCCTACCAAACACCAAAAATCAATCCTAAACGAAATGCTCCGTGTATCTAACCATACGTACAATTGGTGTCTGTGGTTGGTAAATGAAAAAGGTTTACAGGCAAACCGATTTGCGCTACAGAAAATCGTCTGCAAAACAAATGCGAGTGATGTTGACCCACAGTACAGGATGAAGAACGACGCCTGGTTTTTTGAGAACAAAATGTCTTCGATAAAGCTAACATCATGCAAAAACTTTTGCACGTCGCATAAGGCAGCTAAATCTCTAAAATCAAAACTTAAACGATCAATGCCCGTTTCGAATATCGTTCAAGGATCGTTTTGTGTTCAGAAACAATACATACGACTCCTAACATGTAAGGATATTTCTACAGAAAATAGCAACATGCAGAACCGATATATCTGTATGATGCCGGACAATTTCGAAAAGCGTTCCAAACCCAAAGAACGCTTCCTAAAACTTGCTAAACCTATTTCAAAAATCCCACCCATTGATCATGATGTGAAAATTGTGAAACGAGCTAACGGAAAGTTTGTCATGAATATTCCATGCGATCCCAAATTTACACGCAGAAACGCATCAAACGACTCGATTGACAAACGGGTATGTGGTATCGATCCTGGAGGTCGGACGTTCGCAACCGTTTATGACCCAGTAGACTGTAGCGCCTTTCAAGTTGGCATCGAGGAAGACAAGCAATATGTGATACGCAAATTACATAACAGAATCGACCACGCTCAAATGCATTTGACTAAAGCACAAAACAAAAAACAACTGCAAGCCGCAAAAGAACGGATTGTTTCGTTGAAGAAATTGCATTTGAAAATCAAAACGTTTGTAGACGATATTCATCTAAAACTTTCCTCGCATCTCGTAAAAGAATATCAGTATGTTGCGTTGGGTAAAATTAACGTATCACAAATTGTACGCAAGGATCGTCAAAACCACCTAGCAAATCGAGCCAACAGGGATTTGTTGTGTTGGCAACACTACAGATTTCGCGAAAGACTAGCAAATAGAACAACAAATACTAACTGTACGCTAATTATTCAAGATGAAGCATACACCTCAAAGACTTGCGGATTGTGTGGAACTATCAACAAAACACTTGGCTCAAGTGAAACATTTATTTGCAATCAGTGCAACTACAAAACGCACCGAGACGTAAATGGTGCTAGAAACATTTTGCTAAAATCATTGTGTATGTTTCCATTTTCAAATTTACAGTAATAACTTTGTATCAATTAGGTTGACCTATCCTAAAGTCGAATGTTAATCACTCCAACTTTGCTTCCGCTTGGTTCGGGGCGGTTGACTGCCGACTGAAATGGGTTATCGTATAATAGGGAACCGAGTAAAATATAGCTGAATAACCGAACGCAATCGAAATTTCTTTTCAAACGTTTTTATTGAAACACGTACAATCGTACAGATTATACAACTCATTTGTTCAGTAACAATCTTGTCCCTGGTCCCACCATACGCAAAAACTGGCAGTTTGGCGAGTGCTTGTGGTGCTCTAGCCATGGGTCGTCGGATGATTTCCAGTTGTATAGCTCAACACCGCATCGAAAACATTTGCAGCGATCGTGTTGACCCAAGTAATACAGACCACACGAAGCAAGTTGATATTTGTTCGGAATGATTTGTGGAGACCAGTACTCAAATGTTTTAAGTCTCTCTATATAGGTTTCCATGTATCTGTGTGACTGAAATGTGCACATAGCGTCAGTTTCATCCATGTTTTGAGAAATATTTCTTTAACAAACAAGCTATCATTTTAGCCATCTAATACATTTTTCTGTCAAAAATGCTCTTGACCAAACGATACATGTTTTGCCCTCTCTGCTTTCGATTGCAACAAAACGCTGTTAACCGTATGAATTCGCCTAATCTGATTTTGGTCTGTCCAGCAGAAACCATATTTCGGGCTTGTCAAAATTAGTTCAACATCAACATAGTACACCACGTCTGAATTTGTTTTCTTCCAGCATTGATCTCTTTGCGAAATTGAAAACTCAATGTCGGGGTATATGTCTTTCAGATACATGTCAACAGCGCTATTCCACTGTTCAAGATTTAAGTGTAGCATGTGGCGAAAAAAGCTCAGATCTTTTAGTTCGACTGCTAGCATTGTGTTTTTGTGGTGTGCACCACATGATTTTTCATTTTACAACCTATATAACATTTTTTTGCCATCATACACAACAAACAACTGTTAACAGTTCAACAGATTTATTTAGCGTTCTCTACATGTGCAATTGACTGGCACACATCGACACGTCCAACATCTGTGCAGTCTGTTAAGCTGCCTCTGTGTACATTTCGGCAGGCTGATGTTGAAAGCTGGCCTCTTCGCCACAGCGATTTCAGCGTCCCAGTCCTCAGATGGTGTGGAAACTGGCTTGATGCTTGTTTGTTCTGAAACACAAAACGCAAATCAATGTTATTTCAACAAATCAATATCATGGTAAATAACAGTCAAATGCTACAACAACCTGTGAAATAAGCGCCACGAAATGCATAACACTTACTTTGCTGAGTCTGCGTCTGTGCGATTTCAGCGTCCCAGTCCTCTGTAACTGGCACTTTGAATGAGCTAGAGCTGTAGTTAGACATGTTGTTGCTTCGGTTGTCAGATTGCAAATGACATGACATGACAGTCACTCAGCCCTTTTTATACCCAGTCGCTGGGTGAGAGACAGTAAACCGAAGCTATTGTCACATGAGTAGGTAAACAGAATCTTGACAGTTTTGCTGACAGAGTGGTATTCTACACTCACGAATTTGTACTTTGATTGCTCCAAGAGCTCAATTTCTCTCCGAAGCGTGATTGAGTCATCTTGTTGTGAGAGTAGGACTGTTTTGTCGCGAATGCATTTCAGTCGAAAGTATTCAAGTTTTTTGTTCCAAAACTCAGTAACACACTTGGGTACTAGCGTTTGACCATATCGTTTTACCAAACACGATGCTAGTTTTTCTACTGTATGCTTTGAGAATGTCAGTACTCCGGTTAACGCAAAAGCGTATATCAAGTGGTAGCTTGTAGCTGCCATATCTTTGGTGCATGCATTGGAAAAGTAAATATGGCACTGGTGTACCTCGTTACCAAAAATGTCTTCGTAATTAGTTTGCTCGTATAGTAGAAAGTCAACACCATCGCTTTTTGAGTTTGTAAACCTTAGTTCGACATACTGAATGTACTCAGATCTCGAGCAGTGAATGAAAACCTGTTCAATGTCATGTTGTGTGAAATCTATAGGCAAAACAGTCGTGTCTTTCATAGCGATATAGCATGAGGCGCTAAAGTCATAATTTCTATTCAGATAGGCAGCTAACAACTCGGGCTTGTTTGGTAAATGTTTATTGTTAATGAGTGAATGCAGTTCACATTCGCTCTTGCTGTCTCTGCGTCGAGCCATCTCTGTACTAGACAGTCAACAGTATGTTGGCATATAAGGCAATCTTAATAATGCGACGACTGGTATAAATAGCGGTGCGACCAACAGACTTTGTCTCATTTGCCATCTGACAACCGAAGCGACATGTATCTCAGAACACTATGCGATGAATTCATTCGTGAGAAAAGAAACTTCAATGCCAGCGGTCACCAGAAGAAGTACATGTTTAGCGTGACATGTCCTTTCACTGATGCAGAGGGACTGCGTTTCATAGCTATAACGAACAGTCCATACGACTACTTGAACTACAAGCCAACGCTAGACCATGTGTTTCTCGATGAACCAACGCTGGCTGCGTTTGAACGATATGTCGATCTGATGTTTTCACCAGACGACGAGAATGACATGTGCTACTTCAAAATATTGAAAACGCTGATACCTGAACAATTAACAACTCTACATGATCGCATTAAGATGGGTAGATACATGCAGTCGTCTCCAACCGACAACTACAAACTGCCGATATGCATTATACCAGTGCTTGAGTTGCACGGTATCGAAGAATACAACAAATGTTACACCGTGAAGTCTACTAGCCTGTCTCTAGAAAGAACGCAGATACGATTGAAACTGAACAGCTACTTTCGAGCAGTCATGACATTGCTAGGTTGTTCAGAAAGCGACCTTATAGAAATATTGGTGAGAAAAGGAGTACTGCCGAGTACACATTTTAAGCTGATCAGCACTCAGAAAGAGCTCACCATCGGTCTCAAGATTGTGAAAAGCTGTGGTGGAATATATGAAGCGTTGAGACCGAGCATCGAACTGGCAGAGCAGGAGCTGGGGTTTGCTGCAATGAAACCAAAATATGGATATCCGAATTCGAACTTGTGTCAACCGTTAGAGTTTTTGTTCACAATGCATCCTCTGTACAGACAGCACATTAACAGTCTTGAAGTTAAAACTGAGCTCATCGACGGTGGAAAAGGAAGACTCAGCAATGCCATTCCTAATCGCAAGCGCAAATGTGCCGAAAACTCAAAAGATCAATCTCGTCTGTCAAAAAAGATGCTTGGTCAGACAGAAGACAAACAGTGGACAGAAATACTTGGTCATGTTCAGAAGGCAGTTTCGGACTTGTTTCCAGAGCAGAAAGAGATTATCAGCATGCCCGATCTGCGAGTCGTGAAAGAAGAAATTCTTGAAACGACCAGCCCAGAACCATTACAGGAGGATCAAACAAGCGACGTCTTACCAGAAAACCCTTGTAAAGTGTACTTTATAACAGAGTCGGCAATCGATGGACAAGAAGACTTACTCTCTCAAGCGGTTCGTACGTGCATACCCAACATTCACGTTCCACCTCACTTTCGAACATTTTGTGTACAGAAGGAGTTGTTGACCAACGGTCTTATTTTGTACATTCCTGACACTTTTGCATTGTAGATCGCAATGAAATTTGTTATATACGTACACAATGTGTTTTGCTGAATAAAAACCAGTAATGTTGCGTTTCACACTACTAGCTTTGTTTGTTTCTCTGTGTAGCTGTAATGATAACTGCTTTGACAAGTCGCCAGAACGCGACCTTGGTATATCCAATGGCGCATTTACCATTGTATCTTACAATGACACGTTAGGCAAAATCAACAAAATTGCAAATATTCCCGAGAAAACGTATCGTACTCAATATGATCTTCTCGAGGCAATTAGAATGGTGACAACAAAGTCACTGGGCGTGAGTGACAATTATTTGACTATTCAAAATTATGGGAATCGTTTTTGTTTTCGCACCAAAGGCAAACTGTTCCTATATCTTACTGAAAACATATGCATGAAGCTAAACACTACTCAGCATATGCGATTAATAGTACCAGATGAGGTTTTGATCCACCTCAAAACGCGCAGTGCCGATGGTACGCATACTAATGACAGCGATCACATTTCGCCAAATGACCCTGAGAGCACAACATTAGCAAACGATGAAAACGTTTCGCCACATGACCTTGATAACACAACATTGGCAAACAATGCAATAAATGACACTACTCACGAAACTAACTCTACACATGGATCTAATAGCACAAATGTCAATGCTGAGGATGATGAAAAAGTCTCGGTCGTTGTTGTTATAGAAGCTGTGTTTGGCATACTCGCATTTTTTGCGATAGTACTAGGTTTGGTAGCATTTGTGACAAAAGTGATCAAAGAGCGACGTAACGAAAATTACTATTAGAGACATATAAAAATGAGTGTATCTGGATTCTTTTCATGGCAAGCATGCGGTTGTTTATCATTGTATGTCTGTTCATAGTTGCTAGCGCTGACTCAAGGGTTCAAATGGTTTCTTCGTACGGTCTACAAAATTGTTACTGTAATAACTGCGACCCAAGTAAAACCATTGGTAAAATATACGATGGCGCTTGCTACTTTCTCAGTACGGAACAGCAATTTGTAGTCAGTAAAACATATTCATCGCCAGTAAAGGTTGGTGAAAGCGACAACAGCACTGACTATAACGAGTACGATTTGGTCATTTTTGGAGACGGAGACGCTCATTTACAAACAATTTTCAATCAAGTCAGCAATGAACTGGTCTTGACAAACATTGAACGTTCTATCAAAATGGCTCTGTTCTTTGATCAAAATGAAGCTAAATGCGTTCATTTGTTCAAGCGAAAATATATGATCATTTCATGCGAATCAACTATTGCAGCGTTGTTAAAAGCTACTGAAGGAGGGTTTGCTACACTACCACCATTTGAAACACCTTCGTACAGGGAATGTGCATTTCATAAGAACGCAGCTGCATCTATAACATCGCCTAAAACATGTTTCGTTGTCGAAGAAGACGACCAATGTTCTCCAGCGACGCTAGAAACAGAAGCCGATTTTATTAACGCATTTGACTATCTTATAAGTAGAACCCAAGACACTTCAGTCGATGTGTTGTCTAGAGACTTGATGTTCAAAATTGGCGATCTAAACGAAACGCTTCACTTGAACAACTACGCCTTGGTGTTTTCGCGAGTGTCATTTAACGAGAATAGAAGTTGCTTGTACATCGATGTGGCTGTAAAAGCGATATCCTACCAGAATTGTACAACAAAACAAACCCTCTGTCAAATCATTCAACAACCCGATAAGAAGCAGCCCAGTGTACCTAGTTTGGATGAATCTCGACCCAACAGCGTTTGGCTAGTGTTTGCTGCGTTTGCGTGTGTGATTGTTTCTTTGGTTATTGTTATAGTTATTGTGTTTGCTCTACACGGACTTCATAATAGTCGTGTACAAAACCGTGTTCCACCAGAGAGCGCTTAAGTTAGTATAATATTCAACATCATACCTGTTTTCAGTTAGTTTGTACATTATGCGAACAATGTTCAGCTGCGAATTTATAGCTGCGATGGTAGCCAACTACTTGCAAGAAAGGCAGTTTGATGATACGACTGAAACACTTTGTGACATTGTTGAATGTGTGACAATGCATGTAGACAGAACTGTAATACAGCATGTGCTTACAAGATATGAGTTAGAGATGGCTATGTTTGATGTCGAGTATTTTTCTGAATTGCTGATGCAAAAACTGAAATATGGTTTGAGTTGGAATGCATTTTTGACTGTGTTTGTCATGTTATCTGCAATTGTACGCGAACTATCGAAATACAATGCAGAAAGCTACTATCATTTGGTGAAGGTTCAAGATATGTTTCAAATGTATAGGTTTTCTGATTGGGTTGCAAAACAACCTGGTCATTGGAATTCACTTGTTGATTATTGTATGCATAGTTGAATATAAAGACAAAACAAACCAAATGAGTTTTTCACTTTCTATTTGGCTAGAACAGAAAACTAACTATATTGCTTTAGTTATAAAACTGGCGTATATAAGCTTCGTGTTCAGCTTCACTCACTCATATCTGCGCTGACCACTCAAACGTTTGCACATGTTTGTGAATCTCTTTCTCGTCATATTACTAACCAAATCGATACTCGAAGAAAGAAAACCAGATCCAATTTGGGACCGTTTAAAACGTCCTGTTGACAATAAGAAGAAGAAGAAGTCATGATCATCACGGCATTCATATCGTTATTCAATCTGCAAGAACTTCACTGGTGGTTATCAACGAGACAGATACGGAACGAGTGCAAGGAAGCGGTAGAAGAAATCATTGTAGCATTTCGAGAGGATGGCTGCTGCTATCGCCCACCAGTAAAATTTGACATTGACATAACAGATATTGTAGATCAATAACCTGTTTGTAGCAATAAAACATATATGAAAATGTATTGATGTGTTGGGTTTTTGTATCGTAACCTAGTAAAAAACAAACACAGTAATTTACAGTTTGATCAAGTTTATTCGAACATTCAATAGCATACAACAATCATGACATAACATTTTCATCTCTGCGCTTACGGCTCAGACTTCTACTGAACACCTTTGTAAAGCTTCGTTTCCTAGATCTTGCACGTTTACCATCGTTTTCGCTAGGTTCGTTGATGGACTGAGGTTGTAGATTCTCTTTTGACTCGTTTTCTCTTCTAAGCAGTTCGTTATCATACGCGTTTTTGTTGTGAAACGTAAGCAGTTGTGGTATACGTTTAAGAAACATAGCCACTTCTGTCATGCCAAGGTACTCGTCGAGTTCAATCATATTAACTAGACTAGCGATTGACTGCCAGTCCGTGTAGTCCTGTGTGAGACCGTTACATTGATAATCAGCTAGGTTCATGAGAATTTCGAAAACGTTCATCAGTTCTTGAACACTGTAGTTGGTAATCTTGACATGGTTTGTTTTAACGTTTGTGAACATTTTAACTAGTGCTGCTGGATAAGACCTTTGATCTTTGCCCACATAGAACACAACCCTGTCCTTGCTTTGTTTAAGCGAGTTAATAAGCTTCGAAGTGAGTTGAATGCCAACATCATACTTGAGTTTGGTGAACAAGCGATTCGTAGCTTCGGTGTCAGTGACACGATGAATATCTTTAACGTTTACAGTGGACATGGTTTATGCGATTGGTTTGACATTTTTTCCCAAAACGTGCCTTTTATATAAATCTTTGCCTTAACGCAATTTGCCAAATCGTATCTTATGATTACAGAGACAGTTGAACATCCACAAAAAGTCGTGCTTCTTTTTCAATTGGGCATCACCACCGATAGTATTTATCATGACCAAGAAAACGTATACGCCTAAAAGCGAGTAAGGACAAAGCGAGGTGTTGCTCGAATGCTTATACGTATCATATATGAAGCTGATGTATGCAGAATTGTTAACTGTACTTTCGTCAAATAGAGAAAAGAAATTGTAAGCTTTCAATCTGTTGTAACCACACATTGGATCCCCAAACACAGAATCGAAATGACTTGTAATCTCGCTCGGTGTCAATGTCCTAAACAGCGACATGCGTTCGTCGTCTTTGAACTCATTAAGGACCATTGTAACACAAGTTTGAATACCACAACCGAGTTTAGAGTTGACGTTTGCAAGTTTGTTTTCAAAAGTGTGTATTTGCTCTTCGTATTCTGTTATGTACTGATAAATGCATAGTGAACATTCTTTGTGTTGGCGAGAATACATGGGTGAAAACAAGTATGTGTTTTGAGCTAACTGTTCGTCTTCGCCAATCAAAATCTCTTCGATATCCATTGATAACGCAACAAATAGAGTACAGTTCAAGTATACAATTTATTTCTACCACATATACCAAAAAACACCATACAGAACAAGCATCTATCATACAATATTGCAAAAACGTGGTCATTGGTCCTCGTCGCTCATTTCCAAATCAATGAGCATAGGTGTTTCTTTTTTCTGTTTCTTGACAGCTTTCTTCACCCCAGTTTTACGTTTTCGTTTGGCAGCCAGAGCGTTCATGATTTGCTGTTCATCATCGTTCAGCGTATCCGACATTTCTGTATCTGAGACATCGATGTCAGCATAGTTACGCTTCTCCTGAACCTTGGTAGATTTTATTCTTTCGATTAAAGCAAAAATGTCTTTATCTTCCCCCGAACTGCTTTCGAGTATGTCGTTGAGCACATCGATGGGAATCATACTGAAGACGTTAGCGCTTACAGTTTTCACTACATCATCACGCAGATTTTTTGTTTTCTTGATACCCTTGATGAGATGCTGTGTTCTCACTTTCAGGTTTTTATACTGAGTGAGTTTAGCATCGATCTGTTTCAGTTTGGCAGATAGGTCGTCTAACTTCATTGTATCGTCTAGTGACATGAAGACACCAGGCTCACCCTCAGAAACCATATTGCTTCTTACGCCGTGCTGAAGTATTGTGTTAGTGAATTCCTGAATACGTTCTCGGTTTTGCATTTTCCTACCGTAACTGGATGTAAGCTGTTGCCGTGCCATTGTAGTAAGCGTGAGTGAGTGTACTTGAAATGACAGATACTCAGATATAAATACGAAAAAATATAAGAAAACAAGTTCACTTGTTCATCATTGGTCTGAACAACCTAATGTAGTACGCCTCTTTTGCTTTACGTACATACTTGTCTCTCACAGTCTCCAACAGAAACACAGTAAAGCGCTCTTTCACGTCGCACAAGTGCTTCCCACACTCAATCAAATGATCAGTCGCTCGACAAAAGTGTTGCTCCGTGCGAATGTGAGAGTTGTGCGTATGAATGCGTCGTCTCAGGTTTACAGTTTCCCCAATGTACTCGCCACTACAAGTGTTGCACTTCAAAACATATATAACGTCTTTCGACTTACAAGATAGATTCTCTCCGTCTTCCACCATGTACACAAACCCGCAATTGAACTGAAAACTATTGCCACTCTTTAGCTGAGAACATAAAGTGCAGCGCTCGCTGTTGCATGGTTGAACCTTGTATTCCATAACAACAAAAACGAAGTATAAGGGTGATAACAGTTTATTGAAATAACGTTTATAGGATTTTTAACAACCAGACACGAAGGTCAGCTGGCAAGCTGAAAACAATTCCCTGTTCTTCCATTGCAAACAAAATGTCAAACCACGAACACGTTAACATATCGACATGCTTGAGCTGTAAAGTTTGTGAACCATTCGCGAAAGAAAATTCCACCGTCAAATCAAACTCGAAAATGTTCTTGTCTTCCACATCGTCAAACATTGTTTCGAAGACACTTTCAAGCAATTCGTGCTCATTTATCGAAACGCTAACATCTTTGCGTATTTGTACCGCAAATTCCATCGTGTCGGCGTTGCTGCCAATCACTTCCAAAGTGTACATATCGTGATAAGAAGTCATTGTGAGATGTGACAAAATAGAAACAAACATCAAGGTATATAGTTTCAAACGTTTATAACATTTTCGTTCTTTCGGGCTATGCTATGCAAGGCGAGTATGAAGGCAACTGCAGCCACAACAAGCAAAATAAAACCACCAACGCTTACAGCTACGGTTTCCCAAAATGTTAGCTTTCTCAGTCCCGGTTTGATATCTGTAGTCGTTTTGGCAAATATAACCTCGCAAAGCATAGGACGATTTTTGCACTTTTCCACTGCAATAGTCTTAGTTCTCATATCAACGTAAGTGCTTTCCCGTCCGCGATCTGTCGCTTCATTGCTTGAATATACAACAAAGTGATCGCTTGTTGCAAGGCCATCATCTATGTTTTTGATCTGAAATTTGGCCTCAGTCATATTTTGCGCAGTGCTTTGAGTAATGCTCACTAAATACGAAACCACATCGTCATCTACGTCGCTAACGCTAGCAATATTTGCAATCGAACAGTTGGCATCTATTCGAAAACATTTGCCGCTGCTCGCTTTAACAGCACCAACATGACAATATGTAAACTCGGGCCATGGTAGCGGCTGAACTTGTTTGAAATGGTCTTCTTTCGCTATAAGTACAGCGTGTGCCTTTCTATCGCATTCGCTTACCTGGTATTTTCTATTGAACAACGATTTACATTTTGCTTCCACGGAATTGCCATCTCTGGTGCTGTACACGATGAGTTGATATGATGAGGCCTTTTGGGACAGAATAATTTCGTTACTCACTTGTTTATGTAACGCGCTGAGCGAATCTGACTGTTCGTCGATAATCAACGGTTCGTATTCTTTGAAAGGCGAAGTGTGTTTCGCTGTTAGAACCTTGAACGTTGGATCTAAGTTGATGAAATAACACAGACCGTTGTGCATTTTACCGACAGTAGTAGATTGATTGCATGTGAGACAGTAGCAGTTTTGCAGACCATAAGTCGATGTTTCAGCAACTGTGTTCTTGTTTGAAACAGCTTTATGCTTTATGATTGTGTCGTTGATAGCGTTCAATCGTTGGTCAATATTTTTCTGAAGATCCCCCGATGGGTGCTCCAAAACAGGAACAGTTTCATCTGCCTTCTTTTTCTCTAAATCATCATTTGTTTTCCTTTTACGAGCCCATGGGTGTTCGAAAACAGGAACATCTTCATCTGCCTTCTTGTTCTCTAAATCACCATCGTAATACTCATCGTCGGAATAGTCATCGCTTTCCAGATTTTGTAACACGTTTCTTATGTCTGCGATTTCGCGATTCACTTGTTGAATGTTTTCTCGTAAACCCGAGTATTCGTAAGGGTTTCTTTCGAGCTCGACAGTTTTCACGTAATTATAGAGTGCCAAATCATTCACTCTTTGCGTAAGGTATGCTTCTTTTATGACCGTAAACGCTTCATTTAATCCCAAGACCCATTGTCCACTTATATCTTTATCGCACCAAGTACCTAACGATGAACACAATTTTCCGTTAAATCGGATGTTAGCCTGACCCAACACACCATTCGCACAAACCTTACTCCCATTATAGGTCAATGAAAAGTTATACGTTAACAATGGTATCCACGCGTGTGCCGAAATTTCGGTATACACTGATTCTACAAATTGGCTCATTGAGTGCGTTTTCGGTTCAATTGCCATTTTTACAGCAAGACTGGGTAATTCGTATACGAAGAACTTTTTTCCGTTCGACCTAAAACCGTTAATCACATGGTATTCTGGTTTCGAATAAGCTTCTCTCTTGTTTGGACATCTAGGTAAGCCAATTGATTTGCATCTCGCTTCTAACTCGTGAGCCTCGAAACCCAGCTCTGGGTTACTAATCCGTCGATTGAAAAAGTGTAAATTGTGTTTGATATCATCGTACAGTGAAATATAATCGTATGTTACGTTAATCAAAATGTAAAACGAACCATTGGTAACATCGATCGACTTTTCATTTAATGGCGTAAAACATTGCGAATCATAAAAGTTCGGATTAATACCGCCTAACGCATTTGTTTGCACCACAAGAACGAGTAAAAGCGCACAAAAGTACTCACAATCATGCATAATGAAGAATGTTTGATGCATTTGTCAATCGAATAGAAATGGTTCATATATAAGTATTTATCTTTTGCAAAATGAATAATCTAACTATACAGTGTTATGTCAACGAACCAGGCTGCCGCGAATACTACAAAAGTCCCCCATACGGGTGAATTGGAGAAGTTTCTCTTGAACATTGTCTGCAATACTCATGAAAACGATCAAATTGAGACACGTCTATCGAGTGAGAACCTGGTTAGGCAGAGAGAAATGAATTCCAAAAAAATCAATATGAACTGTCGCGAATACACAATCGGTGAAATTTGCCAGAAGTTGCGAAACAACATTGGTGTAATTTTGGATACGCGACCGCGAAATCCGAAGTTCTGTACCTTGTTCAAAAGGATAGGTTCCCTTCAGGCGTGGAATGAACGGACTAATGAAACAATATCTAACATACAGTTAGCAAAAGCAGGGTTTTATTTAGATAACTGTTACAAATGCCTGAAGTGTTTTCACTGTTCAGTTATTTTGCAATCATGTGGTACACGAAAAGACATTTGGGAAGAGCACGCAGAATTATTTCCATTTTGTGCTCATATACGACAATGCCAGGGAGATGAATTCATTCAAAATGTACTCATGCAATCCTATGTGGCAAATGTACAAAGCGACTCAAATGAAAAGTATATTATAGACTCATTCAATTCAAACAATAGGTCTTGTAATGAGAAACACGAAGTCGGATGTTCGTTTGATGTAAGTAGTTTGCTCGAGGAGAATAATCGCCTTCGTAGCAATATATTGTGCAAGGTGTGTTTGGAGGAGCAGTTATCAATAATCATCGCGCCTTGTTCTCATTACGCGGTTTGCGCCCAATGCGTTGCTGCGCTAGAGCGGTGTCCTCTGTGTAGATCGCATATCCAAGGGACAATAAGGTCACAAATGGTTTGACATTAACCTGCAACATGATACAATATTATCATTTTTCTTGCAGTTATCGACATGGATAGCAGCAAACAAAGCATACCATCGTGTTTGTCAAATTATATTGATCATATGGACGTAGACACTAGACAACTTATTTTGAAGCAGATCAACACATACGCAAGACTCAAGGCTGCGATGGAACCAACGAAAACGATCATGAGACTATTTGACGAAATTGTTGAGGAAACTGTAAGAAAAACTGATATTGGAAAAATCAAGATTCAACAAGCCCTCATGAACAGCTGTAACACGAGAAATACTTTTTCGGTGTGGTCGTTTCTGATCACTGATCGCAAGAAATATACAATGAACGTGTTACAAACAAAAGCTTGCTTGTGCAAATTCGACTTACGGTACAGTTGGACGCACAACCACAGTTGGATCATTGGTGTGATAGATTTCCACGGCGTTGAGAAAACACAAATGGCCGTCAAGTCAATTCTTGGCACTGAGCGTGTATGTGAAACGTACAGCATGAGCGCAATGACAGGACATACCAATAGTATTTCTATGTCTGATACTCAGTCAAACAGGTATTGTTAGCGAAATCAGTTATGTTTCTTGGTGTATGACATAAAAAGTAAAAAACGACGCATATATACGTTTTGATAAGTTCTATTCAAAATCACAAATCAAATACGAAAGGACATACAGGACACAGTTGTCGATGTCTATGTTTCACGCTGCCTTTTGCAATGTCCCAGATATGCGTATGGCAAAACACGCACCGAATGCAGTCGAACAAAATGTCATAAATGAACCCTTGGCTAGCCATGTCTTCCTTCGAAACGTTAGGTTCTGATGGCCAATCTTCAAACGTTTTGAGTCTCTGGTTCAAATCACGATACTGGAAATACAACTCTCTTGACGGGAAAGCCATGATTGCAAACAGCGTCTAACATGTGCACGATTAGCTGATATATATCAACAATTTTGTAATATCTACTTGCGAACAATATCACATATTTGCAAAACAGTCTCTGGCAATTGTTTCAACCATTCAGCGTAGCAACTAACAAAAGCAATCACAAGTGGGCATATTGACAAGCACTCTTGATATGTTCTACAATCCAACCACGTGTTCCTATCATGAGTGTTGGAATCATTTTCAATACTGCAATCACTATCATCGTTTGTTTCATGATAATTTGTGTGCTTTTGGTCTCTTTTGGCATTCCGTAGTTTTGTTCTACGTTTCGATAGTTGCCTTCTCTTACATTTTTGAACAGCTTTTTGATGCTGCCTTGCAGTTTGTTTTTTTTCGATTTGTAACGCTTGTTTTTAATGATTTTCGGTTCATTAGTTTCGAACTCGCTACAATAATCACTACAATAATCGTCATAGTCATCTTCATCGATGTAGTCATGATTTGTTTGAAACCATCTGCAGATAGCGCATCGATTATTGTCAAGAATTTCGCTATTTTCACTGTCATATCCTTCTTCCATTCTGCCAAAACAAATCCCCATTGCGACTGAACGGTTTAACGCTGAATGAGACAGTATATATCCTGAAATGGCTGAAAAACGAAATAATTTTCCGGATAGAAAATCGACACCCGGCAAATTAGCGGGGGGTCTTTTTCAAAACACCACCCCCCCCTTTTCCAACTCAACGAATTTTTCTAAGGCATATACTATAGCCCGGAACCCCCACAAAAACGAGCGCAATAAAAAAAAAGTGGCTGTAGTAGCATGTTCACGTTCACACGCGCGACTGTCACAGTTACGTCATTCAGTATCGTAATCAAATTCATTGTTGCATAAGTTTCCTATATAATATGTGAACGAATGACGTCAGTTTTTAGACTATTGGTTAACGTTGTTTATTTAAAAATAATAACACGGCACGCGGCTAGTTTTCCATAGATGAAGAAAGGAAAATAACTGCGGGTTATTCTGCAACAAATTATGGGCGATGCCTAATGTTTTGAAAATAGTTCCGGAATTTCGAAGAATTGTTCCGTAAAATGCACGTGCGTAAACGCGCGATTGCAAAATTGTGACAAACAAATCATTTCTGCATTATGTAGCACAATAAAACCACATTTGTACTACATATTTTATATTTAAATTCACAAAAACGTTTACGTTTTGTTCATATGCTTTTAATTTGTACTTGTTAACATAATATTTTCACTGTATGAACCAATAAGTATGACGCCATTTGCTGAATGTTTATCAATTAAGCTGACGTAATTTGGAATTGTTATTTATTGCCGTCACGGAAACGCACGAGTGAATGTAGCCTTATTTTCGCAAAATGGGCGGTGTGTAGATAAATATAGTTCTCTTTCATAACCTTTACAAATACAGACGATTGTTGTATCAGATCGTGTTAGAATCGAAATAATTGACGGGTAAGCGTTTGTTATTGCGGTAATAACCAACCGTTCCGATGCCTGATATCAAATCACTCGGCTATCGCCCTCGTGGTTTAATTCCTACGCAACAACAAGAACAACAACAATAAGGTCGCAGTGGTGTAATGGATATGGTGTCCGCCGTGCGATCGGGAGGTCGTGAGTTCGATCCCTACTCGGGGAGCGTTCCAATGATCTCTCTTATCTCTATCACAAGTACTGGTTCTACCCAGGAAACCGACTCGAGAGCGTCTCAGTAAGTCTCAGGCTTTCGACACAATCGAGCTAAAATAAATAGGTTTAAACTTAACCTGACAACAACTATAAAAAAAAATAATGTTAGGCCTAATATATCAACCATGATATTATAATAGAATTGCAATTGAAGTTAATTACAACTTTTTTTTATATTCCTGGCACATTGTTGCCAATCTTTTTCTTTGCTTTTCATGAAACGTATTCCAGAAACATCTTAAGTTTAACTTAAAATATTTTCACTTACAGAATTAACAGCAGTTAGTAATACATTAATTATTAATAAACACTTAGCACAAAGCCATCTAAATATGAAATAAAAAGTTTATGAAATATATATGAGGCGCGTCGTGGGAAAACAGGGCTTAATGCATGTGCGTAAAGTGTCGTCCCGGATTAATCCAGGACAGCAATTTCCGCCTACAGTGGATTTATGTTTAGAAGAGACGTCCTAGAAACAGAAAATACCTTAAAAGCGGAAAGTGCCTTCCGGGATTAGCTTGTGCAGACTGCACAGGCTAATCCGGGGCGACACTTTACGCACATGCATTAAGTCCGGTTTTCCAACGACGCTACTCATATGTTGTTAACGTTAAAGGTAAGATTTTAGTTAGAATGTGTCTGAAATGCGGCACCTGATTATCACAATGCAAGATATTATCAGTCGTCCTCATTGTTTGGTATGTTTACATCTGGAAAAATTCTGATTGGTCAGTTTCGTCTGCCAAAAATGCAACATGTAAAACACGTGCATGCAGACCGTGATATCATTGTAATCAGGGGCGTAGCTAGACCGAACTGGACCATACCGTACTCACAGTAAAAAGTTTAATTTACGCGTCTTTCATTTAGTAAGTATTCTAAGCATTTATTTAATAAATTAAATCTAAAGAATATATTAAACATATTTAATCCGATAGATGATACAATGTTATTGTCATTGTATTTCAATGTTTGTTCGTGTTATTTGCCCTTCTTATAGCTTGGTAAGCATAAGGTGCGAAATTAACTTTGCATAGTTACGCCCCTGGTAATCCAACTTGTTTTTACTATTTCGGTATATCAAATTTACTCTGGGCGTTTTCCACGTGGATTTCAATGAGCGTTCTTTTTTTACAATTGATTGGCGATTGATTGGGGTCCTTATGTTGAAACATCGATTGTGATTTGGCGATGTTGACTGCGCATGAATACATTGAAAAAAGGCGCGAACGCACCATTTGTTCGTTGTTCCCGGACAAGATGGATGTCATACAATCTGACACAGCGGACTACTTCAACTCATAACTCCAAACATGTGATTATGACGGCTAATCATGTAAATGTAAGTCTAATACGTCTTGCATTTACAGTTTGTATAAATGAAACTTCGAATAGTTGTATTCAGTTAAATTTAACAATTAAGATTGTAAAATATTTTTGCACATTATTACTATTTATATAGCATTTCAATCTAGCGAGATGTTATCGTGTGTGTTTTTGTAAAATTTGCAATTGTAACTCTGGTTTGAATTTACAAAATCTTGAGACACATGCTACACGTATTTACACAACTTTATACAACTTTTCGAACATAATACTGTTTTATTTGCCATGTTTTGGTAGCATAGACACATTTTGGTTTCAATACATACACATTTCTTGTTCTAACCCCCACATTTTATATGTCACGTGATCCAAAGACGCTGATTGGTGTCTGTCTCATATAGACGCTTTCTTCCGGTTCCAGTCTTTAGGCCGCCAAGTTGACAGGTTTAATCGATCTGTTGCAGACGCATTCCGCGCTTCGACGGTTCTCCTGTTCCCAGACGATTGCGGGAACGAGGCCGGTTGCTATTGGATACCAGAAACAGATAAGTCATAATTAAATCACGTAATTTACAAGTATAATTCAGCAAATAGGCAAAAAGGCAAATACTTTTTTTTCAGTTAATAAAAAATGAATATTAAATCTTTTAACTAGAAAGTGTGAATCTTCTTAAGCTCTAATGTACTATTACGTTAAATACGCTCTTTTGATATTGTTAACATAAAAGGCAGCTTTAACTAAAAATTCGGGTTTGGAGTGTACAAGTATTAGGCTTGATATATTTTATAGATGGACAACATTTGTATGAGTTATTAACATTAAAACTGATTTTATCTTGTCGGAAAAGAGTAGTGTTTGTTTCATTGAATTCTCAAGCCAAGGCCCTGTCAAATCAGGCGACAAGATGGAAAGGGCGCCCCCACCCTGCCGTCTGGCTTGTCAGGGTCATGACCTGGGAGTTCAAACGAATAAATACTAGTCTCTTCTGATGATAATAATGCACCTATCAATATTTTCCCGTAGGGGTGGAGCGGCGGGCAGACCTAGGGGAATTTGACAAATTTTATTTTGGGGGGTCTAATTCCCCACCCTAGAGCCAAGTATATTTGTCTAAATCCCCTCAGTGGGAGATGCTATATATCTATCAAATGGCCCTGGGGCGTATATCACCGGGATCTAAAATCCGACAAAGTCTATTTCTCCGGGACCCAGAATCAATTTGCGTGTCAATTTCCCGCCTGTTGGGAATCGCGTGCAGTCTAAAGTCCCGTATATGCCCGCCCCTCCCTCCCTGGGGGAAAACATTGATGCATAAAAATGGGATGGATTAAATAAAGAAAACTTCAAAATGCCAGAGTTTTAGCTGCCATTTACGTTTATAATAATACCAGTGATGATGATGATGGATGGTGACGGTGCTGCTGCTGCTGATGATGATGACGATGATTTATATTACCTTTCACAAGGCACAGATTAACATGATAATATTACTAGTTTATACGAAATATTACTAGTATATAATATGTAATATGTTACCGTAGTTCATGCATCTAAAATAATGATTCATTGATTTGTCTATGTATTTCTGCTTTGTATTTCTGATTTGGTGACCACAGTGATCGCTATGCTGCTGAAGTGCCGCCTCTTCGACCTCTACTCCAACGATGCTTGGGACAACAAGAAAGCGATGCGGACCAGCGCTGGATGCAGACGACAATGATGGCGGCGATAGCACGAGCTAAGTTTTATTAAGATACCGCAATTCCAAAATTAAAAAGTCTAAGAACTATGATCCTAACAGCTGTAGGCCAGTCAACTACGTGCAAGTAAGAAGTGCCGTTTTGAATATCGTTTAATTTTTCAAATGGTAATCATTACGATAATGAATTTAGTTCGAATATAACATGTTGGGAAAACTTAAGTCAACAACTTTCAATGTAGGATCAAATATGACTGTACTCGCGGTAGAACAATAAAATAGTACGTTATGCAAAGTCCTAATACATTAATGAATGAGAGTCTTGGGTCACGAGGCGAGCCGAATAGACAAAATCTAATCCTTACCTATTAATCTCATCGCCGACTCATGTAAATATTATTTGTTGAGTAGTGCATTTGTTTAGTTCTAACTAATTTTATTATTTACGTGGTCATCATTATAACGATAATGAACAGTTTAGCGATTATTACGCAGCGGTTTTCATTCGCGCATAGCTTTCATTTCTAGTTGGTGTTACTAATAAAGTTAGATTTAAGATATATTTCGAAAAACTAAAACCCGCGCCCGGGAGTTAAGCCCCGCACAAGGCACACATTTGCGCCTTGCCGGGGGATTGACACCAGGGCGCGGGTTTTCTTTTTATATTCTCTTTCATTCGCGCATAGCTTTCATTTCTAGTTGGTGTTACTAATAAAGGTTAGATTTAAGTTATATTACGAAAAACTAAAACCCGCGCCCGGGAGTCAAGCCCCCGCACAAGGCACACATTTGCGCCTTGCCGGGGGCTTGTCTCCCGGGCGCGGGTTTTCTTTTTTCTTTTTATATTCTTTTTCATTCGCGCATAGCTTTCATTT